>JASVEL010002663.1:0-27399 GCA_032618575.1 Nicotiana noctiflora | reverse complement strand
TACATATCTTTTATGTTATTTTTCCGCTGTTTCTTATTTAAGTATTTTTAACTTATATATTCCGCAACGTGTTAGGCTTACCTAGTCTTGGGGACTGGGTGCCATCACGACATGTTCACAATTGGTAAACTAGGGTCGTGACAAGTTGGTATCAGAGCACTAGGTTCATAGGAGTCACGGGACACAGACCGGTTACTTAGAGTCTCGCTGATCGATACGGAGACGTCTGTATTTATCTACGAGGGGCTATGTAACTGTTTAGGAAACTCTTCATTTCTTTGGATTCCTTGTCGTGCGACATTTTTTGGCATCAAAAATCTAAACTATTGATTTCTATTCTCTCACAGATGGTGAGGACACGAGCTACTCGCGATGATCAGGTACCCGCGCCCCCTGTTGCCGCCGTCAGAGGCCGGGGCCGAGGTAGAGGACGAGGACGCGCCTGAGATACAGCCACAGCACCCACGCGCGCCGCCGCTGAGGTGCCACGGGTAGACCAGGTTGGAGCGCAGGCACCTGGTACACCGACTACAGCTGCTACTACTCCAGCACTACAGGAGACCCTGGCCCAGTTCATAAGTATGTATACCACTTTAGCTCAGGCAGGATTGCTTCCTCTCGTCGCAGCTACATCTCAGGCCGGGGGAGGGGCCCAGACTCCCGCAGCCATTACACCGGAACAGCGTGTGCCAGTGGGACAGGTTCCAGGTGTTTTGGTTATGCCTCCTGCCGCTCCAGCACAACCCGGAGGTGGACCAGCTGCCTCTGAGGACGAGCAACGTAGATTGGAGAGGTTCAAGAAATACGACCCTCCAGTGTTTAGTGGTTTGGCTTCAGATGATGCATTGGGTTTCCTAGAGGAGTGTCATCGTATTCTTCGTACTATGGGGATTGTGGAGACCAGCGGGGTTTCCTTCACTTCTTTTCAGTTTCGTGGGGACACTTATGATTGGTGGCGCACGTATGAGTTGGATAGCCCAGAGGAGTCTGCTTTGTTGACCTGGACGCGGTTTTCGGATCTGTTTTTGAGGGAGTTTGTTCCCCAGAGCCTTAGGGATTCTTGGCGCTCGGAGTTCGAGCGGTTGTGATAGGGCTCCATGTCAGTATCGGAGTATGCTATCAGTTTCACCCGTCTAGCCAGGCATGCACCGGCTTTGGTAGCCACGGTCCGGGAGAGAGTGCGAAGATTTATTGAGGGCCTTATTCCGCCGATCCAGTCCAGCATAGCCAGAGAGCTTGAGACAGATATATCTTATCAGCAGGCAGTTAGCATTGCCAAGAGGATCGAGAGTATGCTCCCTAGAGAGTGGAGAGAGAGAGAGGCCAAGAGGTCTCGTGAGTCGGGCCATTTCTGTGGTGCCCGCACTTCATCAGCCGGTCGTTTTGGCAGGGGTTATTTCGGTCGACTAGTTCACTCGGCATTGCCCGCAGCCGGTAGTACTCCAGGTCTTCCAGCACCTCAGGAGCCTTATTATGCTCCCCCAGTTTCCAGTGCACCTCCTGCGCGGGGTCCTTCCAGGGGTCAGACTAGTGGGGGTGAGGCCGGTCAGTCACAGCCGCCGCGTCCTCCCAGAGCTTGTTTTGAGTGCGGGGATACTCGCCACCTGGTTAGGGAGTGCCCCGGGCGCAGGAGAGGAGCCCCTCATCAGTCATCACAGCATCCGCGTGGTTCTCAGGGCCAGCAGGCTATCATTCCAGCCCCAGCTGCCACTCCACCTGCCCAGTCATCCAGGGGCGGGGGTCAGGGTTCCAGAGGCCGCCCTCGAGAGGGGGGACAGGCCGGATTCTATGCTATTCCTGATCGCGCTGCGGCTGTTGCATCTGACTCTGTTATCACAGGTATTATTATGGTTAGTCACAGGGAGGCATCGGTTCTATTCGACCCTGGTTCCACTTTTTCATATGTGTCTTCTTACTTTGCTTCTCATCCGGGTGTGCCTCGGGATTCTTTGAGTGCCCCCATTTATGTTTCCACTCCGGTGGGTGATTCTTTGGCTGTGGACCGCGTATATCGGTCGTGTTTGATTACCATTTGTGATTTTGAGACCAGAGCGGATCTATTGTTGCTTGGGATGGTCGATTTTGATATTATTCTGGGCATGGACTGGTTGTCGCCCCATTATGCTATTCTTGATTGTCACGCCAAGACCGTGACGCTGGCTATGCCAAGCATTCCACGTATTGAGTGGAGTGGTACTCTAGATCACACCCCTAGCCGTGTTATTTCTTTTCTCAGAGCTCAGCGTATGGTTGAGAAGGGGTGTGCTGCTTATCTAGCCTATGTGCGGGACGTCAGTATTGACACTCCCTCTATTGATTCTGTTCATGTGGTACGTGACTTTGCTGATGTATTTCCAGCTGATCTTCCGGGCATGCCGCCCGACAGAGATATTGACTTTGCTATTGACTTGTTGCCGGGCACTCGGCCCATTTCTATTCCACCGTACCGTATGGCTCCTCCTGAGTTGAAGGAGTTGAAGGATCAGTTACAGGAGTTATTGGGCAAGGGTTTTATTCGACCCAGTGTTTCGCCTTGGGGTGCTCCTGTATTGTTTGTGAAGAAAAAAGACGGTTCTATGCGTATGTGTATTGACTATCGTCAGCTGAACAAGGTTACAGTGAAGAACCGGTATCCTTTGCCCCGTATTGATGATTTATTTGACCAGCTACAGGGCGTACAGGTGTTTTCTAAGATTGATTTGCGCTCTGGGTATCACCAGCTGAAGATTCGGGAGCCAGATATCCCGAAGACTGCCTTCAGGACTCGGTATGGTCACTATAAGTTCCTCGTGATGTCTTTTGGGCTGACTAATGCCCCAGCAGCCTTTATGCATTTGATGCACGGTATGTTCAGGCCTTATCTGGACTCGTTCGTGATTGTTTTCATTGATGATATTCTAGTATATTCCCGGAGCCGGGAAGAGCACGAGCAACATTTGAGGATAGTGCTTCAGATTCTGAGGGAGAAGCAGCTTTATGCCAAGTTCTCTAAATGTGAATTCTGGTTGAGTTCGGTAGCATTTTTGGGCCACGTGGTGTCGAGTGATGGTATTCGAGTAGATCCGAGGAAGGTGGAGGCCGTGCAGAGTTGGCCCAGACCCTCCTCCGCTACTGAGATTCGCAGTTTCCTTGGTTTGGCGGGCTATTACCGTCATTTTGTAGATGGGTTCTCTTCGATTGCAGCACCTATGACTAGATTGACCCAAAAGGGTGCCCCTTTTCAGTGGACAGACGAGTGTGAGGCGAGCTTTCAGAAGCTCAAGACTTCTTTGACTTCGGCCCCTATATTGATGTTGCCTACAGGTTCGGGGTCCTATACTGTATATTGTGATGCCTCACGAGTTGGACTCGGTGCGGTATTGATGCAAGACGGTAGGGTGATTGCCTACGCGTCGAGACAGCTGAAGGTACATGAGAAGAATTACCATGTTCATGATTTGGAGCTAGCTGCCATTGTTCACGCCTTGAAAATTTGGCGTCATTATTTATATGGGGTTCCTTGTGAGATCTACACTGATCACCGGAGCTTGCAACACTTGCTTAAGCAGAAGGACCTGAATATGCGTCAGAGGAGATGGTTGGAACTACTGAAAGACTATGATATTACTATTCTCTATCATCCGGGCAAGGCTAATGTGGTTGCTGATGCCTTGAGTCGTCGGGCAGAGAGTTTGGGGAGTTTAGCATATCTACCGGCTTCGGAGAGGCCTATGGCGATGGATGTTCAGGCTTTGGCCAGGCAGTTTGTTAGACTGGATCTTTCGGAGCCCAGCCGGGTTCTGGCTTGTGTGGTTTCTCGGTCTTCTCTATTTGACCGCATCAGGGAGCGTCAGTTCGACGACCCTCATTTGCTTGTCCTTCAGGATAGAGTTCGGCGTGGTGATGCTCGAGATGTTATCATCGAGGATGATGGAGTCATGAGGATGCAGGGGCGTATCTGTGTGCCCAATGTAGATGATCTTCGAGAGTTGATTCTAGCAGAGGCCCATAGTTCGCGGTATTCCATCCATCCGGGTGCCGCGAAGATGTATCGGGACTTGAAACAGCATTACTGGTGGAGGCGGATGAAAAGGGATATAGTTGATTATGTTTCCAGATGCCTCAACTGCCAGCAGGTGAAGTATGAGCATCAGGCGTCCGGGTGGATTGATGCAGCAGATTGAGATTCCCGAGTGGAAATGGGAGCGCATTACCATGGACTTTGTATCCGGACTTCCACGGACGGTTAGGAAGTTTGATTCTATTTGGGTCATTGTGGATCGGCTGACCAAGTCCGCCCATTTTATACCGGTGAGCACTACATATTCATCGGAGCGACTGGCGGAGATCTATATCAGGGAGATAGTTCGGCTGCATGGTATCCCAGTGTCCATCATTTCAGATAGAGGCACTCAGTTCACTTCACGGTTCTGGAGAGCTGTACAGCAGGAGTTAGGTACTCGGGTGGAGCTGAGCACAGCGTTTCATCCCCAGACTGATGGTCAGTCCGAGCGCACTATTCGGATTTTGGAGGATATGCTCCGTGCGTGCGTGATTGAGTTTGGAGGTTCATGGGATCACTTCTTGCCGCTGGCGGAGTTTGCTTATAATAACAGCTACCAGTCTAGTATTCAGATGGCACCGTATGAGGCCCTATATGGTAGGAGGTGCAGGTCTCCCGTGGGTTGGTTTGAGCCGGGCGAGGCCAGGTTGCTAGGTACTGATATGGTTCAAGGAGGCTATGGACAAGGTCAAGGTGATTCGGGACAGACTTCGTGCAGCCCAGTCTCAGACAGAAGAGTTATGCGGACAAGAAGGTTCGCGATGTGGCTTTTATGGTTGGCGAGCGGGTTCCGCTCGAGTCTCGCCCATGAAGGGTGTTATGAGGTTTGGGAAGAAAGGAAAGCCGAGTCCTAGATTTATTGGCCCTTTTGAGATTTTGAGGCGTGTTGGGGAGGTTGCTTATGAGTTGGCCTTACCTCCCAGGCCTAGCCGGAGTTCACCCCACATTTCATGTCTCCATACTCCGGAGATACCATGGTGACCCATCGCATGTGTTAGATTTCACATCTGTTCAACTAGACAAGGATCTGTCTTATGTTGAGGAGCCAGTAGCCATTCTAGACAGACAGGTCAGAAAGCTAAGGTCAAAGAATATTGCTTCGATAAAGGTTCGGTGGCGGGGCCAGCCGGTCGAGGAGGCGACTTGGGAGACCGAGCAGGATATGCGCAGCCAGTACCCTCATCTTTTCACTACTTCAGGTATGTTTTCTATGCTCGTTCGAGGACGAACGAATCTTTAAGTGTGGGAAGATGTAACGACCCGACCGGTCGTTTTAGAAAATTACGCCCCAATCCCCAATTTAACTGTTCCCCTAAGTTCATTTCTGCTATTGTGGTTTGCCGGGAGAGTCGGTTCTGAAATTTGGAGCATTTTGGGACACTTAGTCCCTAAATGAGAGCTTTAAAGCTAGAAAATGGTCCGTAGCCAGAACAGTGTTAAGACGATCTCGGAACAGAAATTCGATGGTTCCATTAGCTCCGTTAGGTAATTTCGGGGTTGGGAGCGCGTTCGGAATGTATTTTGGAGGTCCGTAGCTCAATTAGGCTTGAAATGCCGAAGGTTGAAATTTTGGCGAATCCGAACGATAGGTGAGATTTTGATCCGGGAGTCGGAATGGATTTCTGACAATTTTTGTAGCATCGTTATGCAATTTTGGATATGTCCGCAAATTTTCAGGTCATTTGGACGTCGTTTGGTTGGGTTTTGGATCGAATGTTAGTTTTGAAAGTTTTGAAGAAACTTAGGCTTGAATCCGTGTGTAATTGGTGATTTTGATGTTTAGGATGATGTTTTTATGATTGGAACAAGTTCGTATCGTGTTTTAGAATATGTTGGTGGTTTTCGTTGGGGTCCCGGGGGCCTCGGGAGGATTTCGGACCATCGATCGGGCATTTGAACTTGGAAAAGGCCTGCTGTAAAATTGCAGGTTTCTGCCCAGGCATTAAGCCTTCGCGTTCGCGAGGCATAGGCCGCGTTCGCGAAGGCTTGGCAGAGTAAAGCATCGCGTTCGCGATAAGGGGTGTCGCATTTGCGTATGCAAGGTAAGGTGAAGCTTCGCGTTCGCGTGACATGGTGTCGCGATCGCGTAGAAGAAAAGGGTAGAGCTTCGCGTTCGCGTGGGAGTGTACGCGTTCGCGTAGGGGAAGGACCCGGCGGCTGGGAGATTGTTCATCGCGAACGCATGATGGAGCGTCGTGTTCGCGAAGGGTACTGGGGCTGAGTATCGCGAACGCGTGGGACGGCGTCGCGTTCGCGAAGAGGAAGTTGGGCTGTTCATCGCGAACGCGTGAACAGTAACGCGAACGCGATGAGCAATGGGGTCTGGCAGTGAGCTTAAGTTCAGAACATAACACCCGCGACCCCCATTCACAAAAACGCCATTTTTGAGCTCCAAGAGAGGATTTTGAAGAGGAAACGCTGCGATATCATCGGGAAATCATCGGGGGTAAGTTTCTTGACCTTAATTCATTGGTTTATCATGAAATCCGTGATTATTTCACTGAAAATGGTGGATTAAAGGTGGGTTTGAGCCCTAGGCCTAAATGTTAGAAAATCTCCGATTTGAGTGGGCAAATGGAGTCCGATTTTGGTAAATTTTATATGCCTAGACTCGTATTGAGATAAGGAACCCGAATATATAATTTTCGTGATTTTTCGATAAGCGTACCGAAAGTCGGGTTTTGGCAACTTGTGGGTTTTGGTGTATTTTGAGTTCTTTTGATTGGGTAATGCCCAATTAGCCTATTTTGATGTGATTCTATTGATTTTTATCAGATTCTACACTTGTGGAGGCCGACATTCGCGGAAAGAGAGTTGTTTTATAGCGGTTTTGTACGGAGTCGAGGTAAGTGGCTTGTCTAACCTCGTGTGGGGGAATTTTCACCCCTAGGATATTATGTGATAGTTTAAATGCCTTGTACGCGAGGTGACGGGCGTGTACATGCGCTGGTTGTTGAAGACGTACTTTATTTAAAATGTTCGATGAGCGATATTTCTGTCTTTGGCTGTTAATTTGATATTTTTGCCCGGTAGTGGTTAGAAGAGCATGATTAGGTAACACTTAACTGTTTAGTTGCCTAATTGCCTTATTTGAACTCCTTGTTAATTATTGGCACTATTTTTCGGTGAAGTTATAGTTAAGCATAATTATTCTCTTTGTGGATTCCTTTATTGGTTGTGCTTGTGGACTGCGGGTTCGATTCCCGGAGACCCAGGGCTGTGGGTTCGATTCCCCGAGACCCGGCGTGATATTGGTAGGGACTACGGGTTCGATTCCCGAGATCCCGAGTTATTGGTAGGGACTACGGGTTCGATTCCCGAGATCCCGAGTTATTGGTAGGGACTACGGGTTCGATTCCCGAGATCCCGAGTTATTGGTAGGGACTACGGGTTCGATTCCCAAGATCCCGAGTTATTGGTAGGGACTACGGGTTCGATTCCCAAGATCCCGAGTTATTGGTAGGGACTGCGGGTTCGATTCCGGAGATCCCGAGTTATTGATTATTTATTGAGACATGGGCCGCGGGTTCGATTCCGGAGACCCGGAGGTCTTGTCAATGGGACTGTGGGTTCGATTCCCACGAGTCCCGGACTTGTTTTATTGAGTTGACTATTTGTTGTTAGCTTAATTGTAGACGATTGCGGTAATCATTTATTGTTGTTAATTTCGGAAATTATTATCATTTAAACTGCTTATTATTGTTATTATCATTATATTATTTGTTTCTCAGTAGGGCCCTGACCTTCCTCGTCACTACTCCATCGAGGTTAGGCTTGGCACTTACCGAGTACCGCCGTGGTGTACTCATGCTACTCTTCTGCACACTTTTGTTGTGCAGATCCAGGTACATCAGAGCAGGCTCGTACTAGGTGATTCTGCAGTTTTCTGGGAGACTTCGAGGTATGATCTGCTACGTCCGCGGATCCGGAGGCTTCCTTCTATTCTAGTATTACTAGTTGACATTTTTCTTCATTTCGTTGTTAGATACTCTTTCACATAGAGCCACAGTTGTATTTCCCTTTTAGTCTGTGTTACCGTGGGGTTCCGGATTTTGGTAGTGTTTTATTCATTGTGTGACGGATGTATGTGCCAAGCGGCACGGATTACATATCTTTTATGTTATTTTTCCGCTGTTTCTTATTTAAGTATTTATAACTTATATATTCCGCAACGTGTTAGGCTTACCTAGTCTTGGGGACTGGGTGCCATCACGACATGTTCACAATTGGTGAACTAGGGTCGTGACATAAACTAACCCAATCTATTAGACAGATTCATCAATTAAGTGGTCCACCAGCATTTATCTGACAAGCCAACTCAAAACAACACATTTTCAAACCTTAGATTCCTAATCAGTCTTGAGATATTATTCTGCCATGAATTTCTTTTTTTTTTTTAAACAAATGTAAGAAACCAACTGAATTACGATCGACAATTGATTAATATTAATAGGAACTATACAGCTATAACCAATCTCAGTAGCTAACTTAATCAACAGAATCAAACAACCAAACGGAACAGTTCAATTCAAACAACAATGAACCACTGCCCGGGATTTCAAACAACAAATTCGCGAATTTAAATGACGACATTCGTTAAGTCGATCACAACATGTACGATTGATAACAAACCAATCGCAAAGACAGTGATTTTCAAAAGCTCTCGGCCAAAGTAGTCCAAAATGGAGGATTAGCTATTCGACGAAAATATCAAATCGAATTCCTATCTTATAACTATATCATTTACAACCATGAATCAGAAAACAAACAGGTCGACCAAATAAAAGGTCCCAAAAGAAGAGGAAAAAAAAGAAATTGAAGATGTCCGAGGAAAATCAACAAACAAATGAAACTACGAAAACAATTAAACTAAATTGACGAGTACAAGTAAATAAGAACGGAAAAGAAAAGAAATACCTTGAAATAGAAAATGGAGAACTCGGCGGCTTGAGGCTTGTTCCTTCGAGGTCGAATAAACCTTAATCGAGGTGTTCTCAACCAAGAACAACCCGAATAAAGTCCATTGGACCTCAAAATTTCAATCAATTTGGCCTAATTCGTCATTTTAGATTTTAGGGTTCTTGAGAGGGAATTTGGGGCTCGACCTCTTCCGGTCAGATTCGAGCCAAACCAAACTTGGTTTAGTTATGAGGCAGGTCAGAGAGGCATGGGGTATCAATTTGGGGTCGATTGGTGTAGGTTGAGTTTTGGCTCGAAGCTTCAATCGCCGATTCGAGAAGCTAGAGGTGGATTTGAGGTAAGGAGTTTGTGGATTTGGGTTTGGGGTGTGGTGGGGGTTCCGTGATGTTAATTTGGGCGTTGTCGGCGTCGTCGCTGCCGGCTTTTCAGACGAGGAGGCGGGGGCGGCGTTAGGGTTCTTGGGGGTGTTTGGATCGTCTCTCATAGACGATGGGGGGAAGTGAGGGAGTTCTGAGGGGTTTGGGTGTTTGGGTAATTAAAATGGACAAACTAATCCCAGCCGTTCGATCTAATGAGATCAACGGCTTGGATTCATTCCCTACACGAAACGGCGCCGTTTGGTCTTGGTGGGGGACTAGGTCGATCCGGGTGAAGGGAAATTCGGACTGGGCTGGGACGTTTGGGCCTTACGAATTAAATTGAATTTCGGCCCAAATTTGATTTCCCCTCTCTTTTATTTGATTCTCATTATTTCCTCAATTAAAAAAGAATTAAAACTCTAAATTTCATTAAAAAAAATCAAATTAACTTATAAAAAATACTAAATTAGTCATACTAACAATTTACACACATAATTATTAAATATAAAATCACACAATTAGGTATTTAAATATTAAAAACGCAAAAATACACATTTTTGTTATTTTTTCATTTTCGTAAACAAACTTAATTGCTCTAAATTGCAAACATGAATTTTATATACACATGCAATGTATTTTTGTATTTTTATATTAATTTAAACAAATATAATCACGTATATACAAATGCAAACAAATACCAAAAATAACACAAAAATTCACAAAAATACACACCATAAAATAGACAATTTTTGTTTTGATTTTGTGGGAGTAATTCATGTTAGGCAAAAATCACGTGCTCACACCCAAGATATCCTACTCTTGCCGACCTTATTCTTGAAGACTCTTACTTCTACTCACTTCTTTTTACTAGAAATCAAGTTCAATAATCATGCATGAGTGTAAAAATTCTATTTTCAAAAGCTATTATATGCAACCCTATCTTTACCCAATTTAAAACTAAAAATCAAAGAAAATAGTTAGGGTTTTACCTTGTAAAGATTGGGGAAGTTGAATCCTTGCCCTAGAATCCTTTGGACTAGATGTTTGGAACAATCTTTGAAGATGAAAGACTTCTCTCTCTAAAACCCCTCTCTTCTCTCTCTAATTTTGGTAAGATGATATGATAAAATGAAGGGGAAAGGTGTTATATTAAAGAAGAGGTCGAGTCAAAATTTTACAAAAAATCTGGGCCGGGTCAATTCTACGGTCGCATCTGCGATCGCAGAACACACATGCGGTCCGCATAGTGACCGCGGAATGACCACGAAATTTACACAAGTTCTGTTACGGAATGCGACCAAAATGCGGTCCGCATTCTTGATCTGCGGTCGCAAAGTGCACCGTATATTCATTATGCGATCGCATATCGACCGCATTTTCAACATGATTTTGGGAAACCTTCTGGTAAGCTCTGCGACAAGAATGCGGTCCGCATAAGCAAATCTGCGGTCGCATTCTTGACCGCAAAATTGACATTTTCTGGAAAAATTGATTCTCTACATTTTTAAAACTTAAATCACTACCAAGCGTCCGAACCGCGGCGACCTACATTCTATGCATTCCTAACACATTATTCGGACCATGATACTATAGCTACTACGTTTCATGCACAAAAATTTTACGGGGCCTTACATCCTCCCCCCCTCAAGATCATTCGTCCTCGAATGAGGACTTTGAAAATGAATTGGTTTTGAAAGACATGATATGCAAACTATCAAAATTTTAACTAACTCTTATATTTTAGAAAAATTTTGCCAGAGTTTCCTTTGTATTATGGACATATCCACCTGTTAGAGGTCCCCCGAAACACATTACCAAACAACAATACACAAATACAACACTTCCCACAACTGGTATACACTTTCTTACCTTATTTAACCATTTTAACACATCATGTACACTCAACAAACCATTACCAACCTACACTTACTATTAGTTGTTTATTTAACACGTAAATCTTTATAAGGCTTTCATTTATCAAGAACGGTTCAAGTGACCCAAGGTAACAACACATTTAACTCATTACAAAATGAAGGGGACTTTACTAATACTAAGAGGGAAACAACTTAGACAAGATGACAGTTACTAGGAGTAAAAGGGTCACCTAATTTCTTCTAGGCTTGATCAAACAAATGGGGGTACTTTTCCTTCATCTCTTTTTCTGCTTCCCATGTGGCCTCCTCAACTTGTTGACTTCGCCACAATACTTTAACAGAGGCAACTTCCTTATTTCTCAACTTACGGACTTGCCTATCAAGAATGGCAACTGGAACTTCTTCATATGACAAATCTTCATTAACCTCTATAGCTTCGACTGGCATGATGGTGGATGGATCTCCAATCACTTTCTTCAACATGGACACATGGAATACCGGGTGCACTGATGACATCTCAGGAGGCAACTCTAGCCTATAAGCAACTTGACCAATCCATTGAACGATCCGATATGGCCCGATATACCTAGGACTCAATTTCCCTTTCTTTCCGAATCGCATGACTCCCTTCATAGGAGATACCCTCAAGAACACCCAATCATCGACTTGAAACTCCAAGTCCCTTCGACGAACGTCTGCATAGGATTTCTGGCGACTCTGTGCAGTTTTTATCCTTTCCTGAATAACCTTAACTTTTTCCATAGCTTCGTACACCATATCCGGCCCTAGCAATTCCGCTTCACCTACCTCAAACCACCCGATTGGCGACCAACACCTTCTCCTGTACAATGCCTCAAACGAGGCCATATGAATTCTAGCATGATAGCTATTATTGTAAGCAAATTCTATCATTGGCAAGTGTTCATCCCAATTACCTTTAAAATCTATGACACAAGCCCGCAACATATCTTCAAGCGTCCGAATGGTCCGCTCGGCCTGACCGTCGGTCTGCGGATGGAAAGTTGTGATGAGATTCACCTGAGTTCCCAAACCTTGCTGAAACTTCTTCCAAAAGTTAGCTGTGAACTGAGCCCCGCGATCGGAGATAATAGAAAGTGGAGTGCCATAAAGCCTTACTATCTCCTTGATGTACAACCTTGCATATTGCTCTGCAGTATCAGTAGACTTGACTGGCAGGAAGTGAGCTAATTTGGTGAGTCGATCTACTATCACCCATATTGAGTCGAACTTACGCTGAGTGTGAGGTAACCCCACCACGAAATCCATATTGATCATCTCCCATTTCCACCTTGGTATTTCTATAAGCTGAGTTAATCCACCGGGCCGTTGATGCTCGGCCTTCACTTGCTAGCAGTTCGGGCATCTAGCTACAAAGCTTGCCACATCCCTTTTCATACCGTTCCACCAATAAATCTCCTTAAGGTCATGATACATTTTTGTGGAACCTGGGTGTACCGAATACCTCGAAATATGAGCCTCTGCCATTACCCTCTCCCGAAGCTCGTTCACGTCCGGAACACATAGTCTACCTTGGCACTACAATACACCATCCTCGTTGCTGAGTACAAATGCTGAGATCTTGTTATTCATAATTTCTTCCTTCACCCGAACCAATGCTTGATCCATGAACTGTTCTTCCTTGATTTCCGCGACTAGTGATGATTCTGCTCCATTATGCACCAAAACATCCCCCTCGTCAGACGCCGAGATACAAACCCCCAAACTGGCTAATTGGTAAACCTCCCGAGCCAGAGGTCTCTAATCCACACCCAAATGAGCCAAACTACCCATGGATTTCCGACTAAGAGTGTCGGCTACCACATTTGCCTTCCCTGGATGGTACAATATGTTCAAATCATAGTCGTTGAGCAATTCTAACCACCACCGTTGTCTCAGATTCAGCTCTTTCTACTTAAACAAATACTGGAGGCTCTTGTGGTCTGAAAACACATCTACATAAACCCCATAAAGATAGTGTCGCCATATTTTCAAGGCAAACACGACAGCTGCAAGCTCCAAATCATGCGTCGGATAATTCTCCTCATGGTTCTTGAGTTGCCTGGAAGCATAAGCTATAACCTTTCCGTGCTGCATCAATACACATCCCAAACCGACTCTGGAGGCATCACAATAAACTACAAATCCCTCTGTGCCTTATGGCAAGGCCAATACTGGTGCCGAGGTCAATCTTGACTTCAATTCTTGGAAACTTTTCTCACATGCTTCGGACCACTGGAATTTAACTGCCTTCTGCGTCAGTTTTGTCAATGGGGAAGCGAGGGTTGAGAATACCTCTACAAATCTCCGATAGTACCCTGCCAAACCCAAGAAGCTACGAATCTCTGTCGGGGTCGTGGGTCTAGGCCAATCTTTCACTGCCGCAATCTTTTGATGATCCACCTGAATTCCCTCACTTGAAATAACATGCCCTAGAAAGGCTACGGACTCCAACCAAAACTCACATTTTGAGAACTTGGCATACAATTGATGCTGAAGAAGGGTCTGCAATGCTGATCTGAGGTGAACGGCATGATCTTCCCTACTACGAGAGTAGATGAGGATGTCGTCAATGAATACAATCACAAAGGAATCTAGGAATGGCTTGAAAATACGATTCATAAGGTCCATGAAAGCTGCTGGGGCATTGGTTAGCCCAAAAGACATGACCAAAAACTCGAAGTGACCATAACGAGTTCTGAAGGCGGTCTTAGGAATATCACAAAAATTTTACAGGGCCTTACATCCACTTCGCTCCCTGCAATTGCTCAAACAGATCATCCACTCGAGACAAAGGATATTTATTCTTGATGGTGACTTTGTTGAGCTGGCGGTAATCAATACACATTCGAAGTGACTCATCCTTCTTTTTGACAATCTACGCATTACTAACACATTATTCGGACCATGACACTATAGCTACTAGGTTTTATGCAAAAAACTTTTACGGGGCCTTACACATTTCCACCTTGGTATTTCTATAAGTAGAGTTAATCCACCGGGCCGTTGATGCTCGGCCTTCACTTGTTGACAGTTCGGACATTTAGCTACAAAGCTTGCCACATCCCTTTTCATACCGTTCCACCAATAAATCTCCTTGAGATCATGATACATTTTCGTGGAACATGGGTGCACAGAATACCTGGAAATATGAGCCTCTGCCATTACTCTCTCCCGAAGTTCGTCCACGTCCGGGACACATAACCTACCTTGGTACCGCAATACACCATCCTCGTTGCTGAGTACAAATGCTGAGGTCTTGTTATTCATAACTACTTCCTTTACCCGAACCAATGCTGGATCCATGAACTATTTTTCCTTGATTTCTGCGACCAATGATGATTCTGCTCCATTATGCACCAAGACATCCCCCTCGTCTGACGCCGAGATATGAACCCCCAAATTGGCTAATTGGTAAACCTCCCGAGCCAGGGGTCTCTGATCCACACCCAAATGAGCCAAACTACCCATGGATTTTCGACTAAGAGCGTCGACTACCACATTTGCCTTCCCTGGATGGTACAATATGTTCATATCATAGTCTTTGAGCAATTCTAACCACCGCCGCTGTCTCAGGTTCAGCTCCTTCTGTTTGAACAAATACTGGAGGCTCTTGTGATCTGAAAACACATCTACATGAACCCCATAAAGATAGTGCCGCCATATTTCAAGGCAAACACAACAGATTCAACCTCCAAATCATGCGTCGGACAATTCTTCTCATGGTTCTTGAGTTGCCTGGAAGCATAAGTTATGACCTTTCCGCGCTGCATCAATACACATCCCTAACCGACTCTGGAGGCATCACAATAAACCACAAATCCCTCTGTGCCTTCTGGCAAGTCCAATAATGGTGCCGAGGTCAATCTTCACTTCAATTCTTCGAATCTTTTCTCACATGCTTCGGACCACTGGAACTTAACTGCCTTCTGCGTCAATTTAGTCAATGGGGACGCGAGGGTTGAGAATCCCTCTACACACGTCCTATAGAGACTGGAGGTAGGTTAGAAAAGAGATGTGTGATGTTAAAGTGTTTGGGGAAGACTATACTCCTCATTAGAGGACGAATGATCCTAAGGGAGGGAGAATGTAAGGCCCCAAAAAATTTCGCTAAGTAATATAGGATTCTGTGGTGCCACGTAGGCTAATTATTATATTTTATGTGCTATGAACATGATGGACATCAACTAGACTTGATAAATATGAGTATGAGTCTTATGGTAAGTGATATGAGGTCCAAATGGAAGCCCAAGTGTAAGCCAAATGGGAAAATTTTCAAAACAGGCCAAAATTCCAAATGGATTCGCACATGGCTCCAATTCAAAGGATCATATATAATTATGTATAAGGTTTTATATGGTGAATAGCATATCAAATGAATTCCCTTTGCGTCTAGTTTCCAACGCTTCAAACCGTTCGTCATTTGGACATTCCTACACAAAGTTATGATCAAATTACCAAAGGCTGGAAAATGCTGTCTTGTGCCAAATGTGCGACCGCATTTCTGTCGCATTGTTAACATTGCGGTCGCATTTCTGCCGCAAGTTGAACTCGAGAAGCCCATTTAATTCTTCTATTTTTATAACCCGACCCCATTTCAATATATAGGCTTTGGGATTCATTTTGGGGTCATTTCTTACTGATTTTAGAGAGTGGTGAGAGCATTTTAGAGAGAGAAGGAGGAACCCAACATTTAAATCATCCAAATCTTGCATCAATCTTCAAGAATCAAGAACCCAATAGCAAGTTCTTCATCTAAGAGGTAAGATTTTATACCCTAGGGTTTTAATTTCGAGTTTGGTGTATAAGATGAGTTATTGAGGTATGATTCTTTTGTATATTAGTATTGTGTATACATTCATGTACAACTTAGGTTTATGGAAAGATTTTTGAACATAATTATGTAAAGATTGGGTTAGGGAATGAATGAAGTCTTGAAAAGGGGATTCGAAATCAAGATGCTCAACTAGTGTTTGATAAAATGTTCAAATGAGCTAGTTTTATGAATATTTTTCTAATATGTGTTTAATTTTGTTATGTCTCATAGTAGATTGGAATTGCTAGAGTTTTTGGAGTGTTGTAGTAACTTAAGGAAAGCTCAATCGAGGTATGTATGGCTAACTTTGATTCTTGTGAAATCGCCCTTATGCGTGCAATTCGTTTGGCATGTGTTAATTCGAGAGATTGTCTGTGATTTGTTGATTTTGTTGTTGGGTATCTAATTGATGTTGAACTACATATGGTGTGGTATGAAATATGAATTGCAAGATAACAAGGGAATTGGAATTGGTAAAGAACTGAGAACAATTGTTGTGGTGGCATATATGGTTTCTTGTGGAAAGAGATGAAACACTTCAATTGTTGAACATGCTTGTGTTTTTACACTCGAATATGGAAACATGGTAACTTTGTTGTGATATCAGTTTGAAAAGTATTTGAGACTATGAATCGAATTGTAAGTTGCTTATTTTGGATTTTGTAAGGTATAGCCGGAGCCTTGTTACCGGCAAGTATTGTATTCCCTTTTGTATCCTAGAGGCTCTGTAGACATGTAAACTGTGAGATTCCAGATTTGTGTATACATTATGATGGGCATTGTAAAAAATGTAAACTTGTTAATGAATCACTCTCATGGTTATGTTTGTATATTTTGAAATCAGTTATAATTGGTTAGATCTTTGGTTTATGAGTAATAAACAACACAGGGGTAATGAGTGGGATAGAAAGGCACATAGGTCCGCTTGACTGGGGCTACCCAGTCAGGCGCCGGTCATGTCAATCGAATTGGGGCGTGACAAACTTGATACCAAGTTTGTCACGCCCCAAATCGAGAGACATGACCGGCGCCTGACCGGGTAGCCCCAGTCAAGGGGACCTGGGTGCCTTTCATTCCCACGTGTTACCCTTGTGTTGATTGTTTCTCATTAACCAAATACCTTACCAATTATAATTGATTTCACAATATACAAACATAACCATGCGAGTGATTTATTAACAAGTTTACAGTCTTTTTTTTTACAACGCCCAACATAATATATACATGAGCCTGGAATACCACAGTTTACATGTCTACGGAGCCTCTAGGATACAAAAGGGAGATACAATACTTGCCGGTAAGAAGGCTCCAGCTATACCTTACAAAATCCAAAATAAAGTCCAAAATGAAAGTGGCATGAGCCACAAAGGGCCCCGAGGAAGAAAGGGGCTCACCAAAACGGGCAGTGGAAGATGAAGGATACTACTGCCGATGAGCTGAAGTGCCTGCTACCGATCCACCTGCAATCATAACACGAATGTAGCGCCCCCGGCAAAAGGGACGTTAGTACACTAGAATTGTACTGGTATGTATGGACAAACTTTGTCCCAAGTAAACTCAAGCCATTAAATTACATCAAGAATTAATTAAGCTAGCCAACCATGTTTTCCACATTTTCTTCATTTAAGATAATTCTCAACACAAAGCACGTTCTAAGATCAACAAATAGAACAATAACCTATCAATCACGTAAAACACAAGTAGTCAAACAAAGGGGCAATCAGTGCCCACAGGTTGCAAACTCTCCTGCTGTCTCCTTTCACAATTTCACATCATTGATTTTTATATCAATTTTCAATAGCGATTTCGATCGCTTTCCATCCTTATTACCTCGTCCACCCTTATTAACTCGGTCACCCTTATCACCCCAACCCACACCTTATTACCTCATGTTGTGGCGTGCAACCCAATCCCACCGAACAGTTTTAAACACAACAATTACAAACAGCAAATAAGGCACTACACACAATTACAACAAATTCAAATAGGCAACTTACGTTTCGATACATATTCTCAAATACTTTTCAAACTTATATCACAACCAAGTTACGATGTTTCCATATTCGAGAGTACTCATACAAGTGTGTTCAACAATTCACCACAATTCAAGTATTTCATCTCTTTCCACAAGAAACCATACATGCCACCACATCAATTGCTCTCAGTTCTTTACCAATTCCAATTCCCTTTTTATCTTTCAATTCATATTTCATACCACATTTAACATCAATTAGATACCCAACAACAAAATCAACAAATTACATACAATCTCTAAAATTAACACATGCCAAACGAATTGCACACATAAGGGCGATTTCACAAGAATCAAAGTTAGCCATACATACCTCGATTGAGCTTTCCTTAAGTTACTACAACCCTCCAAAAACTCTAGCAATTCCAATCTACTATGAGACATAACAAAATTAAACATATGTTAGAAAGATATTCATGAAACTAGCTCATTTGAGCATTTTATCAAATACTAGTTCGGCATCTTGATTTCAATTTCCCTTTTCAAGAATTTCTTCATTCCCTAACCCAATCTTTAATTATTTATGTTAAACAATCTTCCCATAAACCTAAGTTGTACATGCATGTATACACAATACTAATAAACCCAAGAATCATACCTCAATAACTCATCCTATACACAAAAACTCGAAAGTAAAACCCCAGGGTATAGAATATTACCTCTTAGATGAAGAAATTGCTATTGGGTTCTTGATTCTTCAAGATTGATGCAAGATTTGGATGATTTAAATGTTGGGTTCCTCCTTCTCTCTCTAAAATGCTCTCACCACTCTCTAAAATCAGTAAGAAATGACCCCAAAATGAACCTCAAAGCCTATATATTGAAATGGGATCGGGTTATAAAAATAGAAGAATTAACTGGTCTTCTCGGGTTCAATTTGCGACAGAAATGCGACCGCAGAGTTAACAATGCGACAGGAAATGCGGTCGCACATTTGACACAAGACTGCATTTTCCAGCCTTTGGTAATTTGATCATAACTTTGTGTAGGAATGTCCAAATGACGAACGGGTTGAAGCGTTAGAAACTAGACTCAAAGGGCTTTCATTTGATATGCTATTCATCACATAAAACCTTATACACAATTAATATCATCCTTTGAAATATAGCCTTGTACGAATTCATTTGGAATTTTGGCCTATTTCGAAAACTTTCCCATTTGGCATACACTTAGGCTTCCATTTGGACCTCATATCACTTACCATAAGACTCATACTCATATTTAGCAAGTCTAATTGATGTCCATCATGTTCATAGCACATAAAATATAATAATTAGCCTACGTGGCACCACAGAATCCTATATTACTTAGCGAACTTTTCAAGGGCCTTACATTCTCCCCCCCTTAGGATCATTCGTCCTCGAATGGGATTAGGATTGTGGATATATACATTGTTGTGCTATGTACACTTGTGGATGTGTGGTTAAGACGATTTTGGTGATTCTCTGGCAGGTGGATAGGCCTAGTTACAAAGGAAACTCTGCCAAAATTTTGAAAAATTTATGAGATAGTGAAAATTTTGAGACTGGAGGTAGGTTAGAAAAGAGATGTATGGTGTTAAAGTGTTTGGGAAAGACTATACTCCTCACGACCCAAACCCTGGTCGTGATGGCGCCCAACACAATGCTAGGCAAGCCCGACCATATTTCCTCTTAACCAGCCATTTATTAATTCCAGTTAATCAAGTTAAACTTAAATAGCAAGTGTTCGTATCAAAATGATAAACGTAATAGTATAAACATACAAAATACGGTCCCAACCAAATCGTGGTGTCACGAGTCTGAGCCTCTATAAGTGAGATCTACTACACAATCAAGTCTAAGCAGAATGGAGACAACAAAATGATAAAAAGGAAGAGGTCAGGTACTGCGGACGTCGGCAGCTACCTCGAAGTCTCCACAGAATGGGGATAATAAAGCATTGCGATAGCTCAACTGCCCTCCTGAACCTGTATATCTGCACAAAAAATGCAGGGGAGTGGGGTGAGTATATTTCAACTCAGTGAGTAATAATAAATAAACAATAACTGAAAGTGAGAACACCTGTACTATCACTAAACAGTTCTAAGGGAAACCTCACAGGTAAGTCATCACTACGGTGAGTGCTCTTATCTCCAGTCCACATCTATTTCAACAATGTCCCACCCTTAGCGCTACAGTGTACAGCCAACTCAATGTATGTAGATATATACATATGTCTATAATGTATAAGTACTTAAGTATGTATATGAATATGAATAAGTATAATGCTGTGGCGTGCAGCCCGCTCCAATACATATACCGCTGCGGCGCGTAGCCCGCTCCATTTAACGTCGACGGTGCTGACTCGGGGGTGTATACAGAATTCGGAGGGGCTCCCTAGGCCCAAGCGCTATGGTACTGCGGCGTGCAGCCCGATCCACACATATATTACCGTGGCGTGCAGTCCGATCCAATGTATATATACATATATAACTATACTGCTGCGGCATGCAGCCCGATCCCATAATATACTCCAGCACTCACTCAGAATGTGTGCAGACTCAGACTCCGAAGGGGCTCCTACAGCCCAAGCGCAATAATACTGCGGCGTGCAGTCCGATCCATCATATATACCGCTGTGGCGTGCAGCCCGATCCAATATATATATACTGCTGCGGCGTGCAGCACGATCCAATATTATATACAGCTGCGGCGTGCAGCCCGATCCAATATTAATACTACTGCGGCGTGCAGCCCGATCCAATAAAGGCATATATATATATGTATAATACCTCATAACGGGTCCTCGACCCTGTCCCAACTAGTATAGGATTGGCCTTTCAGGCCCACTCATCTAAATCAGGGAATTTCCACCCTAAGTAATCTATCTCTCACAGTACACATCAAGTACTGGCCATTAGTATGCTATTCAGCTAGTTTTACGGCTGAGTGTAAGTTTCCAACATGATATAAGGGTCACCTAGCTCTACAGGTCCCCTAATGCTCTACAGATCGGCACAAGGCCCCAAACATGGCTACCAGCCCAATTACACAGTTATAATCTCATTATCAGTCATAATACACAGTATACTATAAGTAGGGAAGGACCAAGTCCAAGTCCCCAATCACAATGTCACCACGCCCGTCACAAGACGCATGTTTCATCTCAACATAGCACTATGAAGTGCTAGTACAGGGTTTCAAACCCTCAATACATTATTTACTATCACCACTCACCTCGAACCGGTAGAAGTCCAAGCTCTCATTGCGCTTTCCTCGAAAATCAATCTCCTTGGATGCCAAATCTGCTCAAAATCAATAAGAATACATCAATATAGGCTAATTAGACATAACCCAATCGAAATAACTTGGTTTACACCAAAACCCACGAAGTTGTCAAAATCTGACTTTTGGTACACTTATCGAAAAATTATGAAACTCACATTTTCGGAATCCGCGTCTCTCCACGAGTCCGTACATACCAAGAACTCCCAATTCGGACCACAAATGGTCCTTCAAATCCCCATTTTAAGATGTTTGCTCAAAGCCCTAATTTTCTTGATTTCTTACCCAAATTCAGAGAATTAATGGAAGATTCTTTGATAAAATCATGTATTTAACTCATAAAACTTACCTCGAAAAATTCCCCGTCGAAATCCCTTCAATTCCTGTCCAAAAGCTCTCAAGAATGACCAAAAATGGTGGGAAAATGGGTTGATTTCGCGACTGGAATGTTTTAAAAACATTCTGCCCAGGCATATTACTCATCGCGATCGAGGGAATGGCTCCGCGATCGCGGAGAACAAAATTTGGCCCAAAATTTACCCTTTGCGATCGCGGGAAAGGCTTCGCGATCGCGGTGAACAAATTCTGGTTCCTCCGGACATACTTCAGTATAATGGTCATAACTTTTTGCACACTGCGGTGCGCAACCCGATCCCATAATATACACCAGCGCTCACTGAGAATTTGTGCAGACTCGGACTCCGAAGGGGCTCCTACAGCCCAAGCGCAATAATATTGCGGCATGCAGTCCGTCCCACATGTATATTACATGTATATTACATGTGTATTACTGCGGCGTGCAGTCCGATCCAATATATATATTGTTGCGGCGTGCAGCCCGATCCAATATAGGTATATATATATAATACCTCATAATGGGTCCTCGACCCTATCCCAGTTAATATAGAACCAGTCTCTCAAGCTCACTCAACTAGAATAGGGAATTCCACCCTAGGTAGTATCTTTCAAAGTACCCATCTAGTACTGGCTCGTAATATGCTATACAGCTGTAGTTACGGCTGAGTGTATGTTCCCAACATGATGTAAGGGTCACCTAGCTCTATAGGTTCCCTAATACTCTACAGATCGGCACAAGGCCCCAAACATGGCTACCAGCCCAATTACACAGTTATAATCTCATTATCAGTCATAATACACAGTATACTATTAGCCGGGAAGGACCAAGTCCAAGTCCCCAATCACAATGTCACCACACTCGTCACAAGACGCGTGTCTCATTTCAACATAGTACTGTGAAGTGCTAGTACGGTGTTTCAAACCCTCAGTACATTAATTACTATCACCACTCACGTCGAACCGGTCGAAGCTTTAATCCGCCTTGCGCTTTCCTCGCAAATCAATCTCCTGGGATGCCAAATCTGCTCAAAATCATAGAGAAAGCATCAATATATGCTAATTTCACGCAATTCATTCGAAATAACCCAAATTGTATCAAAACCCACAAAGTTGTCAAAACCCGACTTTTGGTGCACTTCTCGAAAAATTATAAAAGTTACATATTCGGAACCCTCGTCTCAATACGAGTCTAGGCATATCAAATTTACCAAATTCGGACTCCATTTGCCCGCTCAAATCGGTGTTTTTCTATAATTTTAGGCCTAGGGCTAAAACCCATATTAAATCCTCCATTTTCATAGAAATAATCCATGATTTCATGATAAAAGCGTGTAATTAAACCACGAAACTTTCCTCCGACAATATCTCGATGATCTCCCAACTATTTTCCTTCAGTTCCTCTCTCAAGGCTTCAAAAATGGAGGGTTTTGCAAATGAACCCGTGAGGAAATGTTTTTGGTTTTAAATTCACTGCCTGTCATTTTTACCCTACGCGATCGTAGCATTGGGATCGCGATCGCGATGCACAAAAACCTGGGCTGCCAACTTTCCTCTACGCGATCGCGTGGACCTGGACGCGATCGCAGTGCTCAACCCAGCGAACCTACATGATCGCATCAAAAAGATCGCGATTGCACTACTTATGAACAAGACCTTACGCGATCACATTGATAACCTCGCGATCGTGATGAACAAACACTCAACCTCACGCGATCGCACCACTCCTCCTGCGATCGCGAAGAACAATCTCCCAGCCTCACTTCGATACACTTCGCGATCGTGTGGCAATGGCCGCGATCGCAGAGAACAAATAACCTGCAATTTTATTGCAGCAATTCCAGCAGTTCCCTTGGCTCAAAATGGTCCGTTTGGACCCCCGAATACATCCCGGGGTCCTCGGGACCCCAACGAAAACCACCAACATACTCCAAAACACGATACAAACTTGTTCCAAGCATAAACACACCATCCTAAACATCAAAATCACCAATTACACACGGATTCAATCCTAATTTTCTTCCAAACTTCTAAAACCGACATTCGATCGAAAACCCGACCAAAGACCTCCGAATGACCTGAAATTTTGCAGGCACCTCCAAAATCACCTAACGGAGCTACTGCAACTATCAGAATTCCATTCCGACTCCCGGATCAAAATCTCACCTATCGATCGGATATCGCCAAAATTCAATTTTGGCCAATTCAAGCCTAAAACTACACCGGGCCTCCAAATTCACTTCTGATCGCTCTCCTAGCTCACAAATGACCTCCCGGAGCTGACCGAATCATCAAAATTCGATTCCGAGCTCTCTAACTCACAGGTCAACATCCAACTGACTTTTTTCAACTATTCCTTCTTCTAAGAGACTATTTGTCTCAATTTCAATCCAACTCGATCCGGATTGACTCAAACTTACCCAACTTACATATTACAACATTAACAAGCAGATAACGGGGATAACATGGTGATAACTCACATGATGACGGGCCGGGTCATCACAGGAAGCGAGTACACCAAACCTTAGAGGATGAAAGTATGAGTTTTGATGATGCAGATACAGAAGGAATGATCACTCCTCACAATGATGCACTGGTTATATTATTACTCGTATGCGATACTAATGTAAAGCGAGTTTTAATTGATCTAGGAAGTTCTGTCAACATCATTTTGCTAAGAGTGTTGCAGGAAATACAAGACGAAGATAGAATGATACCCAACGCACATACGTTATCAGGCTTTGACAATACAAACGTGATAACGATAGGTGAAGTAATTCTAACAACTTATGTTGCAGGTGTCGTTAAAGAAACTAAATTTCAGGTAGTTAATATGGAAATGCCTTATAACTTAATCATGGGGATACCATGGATTCATGATATGGATGTTGTCCCATCAACATTACATCAAGTTATCAAGTTTCCATCGCCTTGGGGAATATGTCAAATTCGAGGAGATCCACAAACAGCCAGGAGTATCAATGTTGTGGCAAATACGAGTACCGTAAGAATAGTTGGTGGCAATAACAACCAAATTTCAACTGAAAAACAAATTTAGACTCGAGACCTGATGTCATTCAGGAACCCGAGGTAAACGAAAATATCAAGACAACAATAGAGGAGCTCGAAGCAGTAATACTATTTGAGCAATGGCCTGAAAGGAAAGTTTACGTAAAAGTTAATCTAAGGCCTGACATGCGAGGTATGTTAATTGAATTTTTAAAAACTAATGGGGACAGTTTTGCTTGGTCCCATGCTGATATGACAGGTATACCACTGGAGGTGATGACTCAAAAACTCAACGTGGATCCATCTTTTGCTCCAATCAAGCAAAAGAAAAGAAAGAAATGAGCTTTCAAGAATCAAGTAATTCAAGATGAAGTTCAAAAATTATTATAAATTAGGTCAATCCGCAAGGTAAAGTATCCTGATTAGTTAGCCAATACGGTGGTCGTACCTAAGAAAAATGGTAAGTGGCAAGTTTGCATAGATTATAGTGATCTAAATAAATCTTGCCCGAAAGATTCTTTCCTTTACCCTATATAGATCAAATGATATATGCAACTGCAGGTCACGAACTTCTAAGTTTTTTAGATGCATATTCGGGGTACAACAAAATTAAAATGCACCCCGATGATGAAGAAAAGACTTATTTCATCACAGACCGGGGGACTTACTATTATGAAGTAATGCCCTTTGGTCTAAAAAATGCTGGTGCAACCTATCAAAGGTTAGTCACTAAAATGTTTTAGAAACATTTCGGAAAAACTATGGAGGTATATATAGATGATATGCTTGTCAAAACCCAGCATTCTACTGATCACATTTCTCATTTATCTGTCACGTTTGCAATCTTGAGTAAATACAATATGAAGCTTAACCCAGAAAAAAGCGCATTTGGTGTAGCCTCAGGTAAATTTTTGGGTTTTCTTGTTTCTAACCGTGGTGTTGAGGTAAATCCTTCTCAGATTAAAGTAATCGAAGAAATACACGATATCCTTACAAATAAAAAGGAGGTTCAACGATTGACTGGAAGAATCGCGGCCCTAGAGAGATTTATTTCTAAGTTTTCTGAAAAATGCTTTAAATTTTTCTTGGCACTTAAGAAACAGGGTCAATTCGAGTGGAATGAAGATTGCAACCGAGCCCTTAAGGATTTGAAAATCTATTTATCAAACCCCCCTCTATTGGCGAAGCTAAAGGAAGGCGAGAAGTTACTTATTTATTTGGCAGTTTCGGAAGTAGTGGTAAGTACTGTTTTAGTTCGTGAAGACCAAGGTAAACAATCTCCTATCTATTATGTAAGTAAGACTTTATTAGATGCGAAAACAAGGTATCCGCAGTTGGAAAAGTTAGCGTTAGCTTTAATTATGGCATCTAGGAAATTAAGGCCTTATTTCCAATGTCATCCTATTGTTGTAGTTACAACTTTTCTATTATGAAATATTTTGCATAAGCATGAACTGTCAGGTAGATTAGCAAAATGGGCTATAGAATTAAGTGAATATGAAATAATATATCAACCTAGAACTTCTATCAAATCCCAAGTACTTGCAGATTTCGTAGCTGATTTTAGTCAGGGATATATTTAGAGGCAGAAAAAGAATTATAAGTTTTAATGGTGCGAACCCGGGGATTTGGACATTGTTTGCTGATGGTTCATCTAATGTAAAGGGGGCAGGCTTAGGAATTGTTCTAATACCACCAATGGGAGAAACAATTAGACAAGCTATAAAATATCATCCTATTGCTAATAATGAAGTAGAATTTGAAGTTGTTATTACATGTTGGAATTGGCACTCGAACTCTGCATCAATCGAATCATAATCAAAAGAGATTCTCAGTTGGTAGTAAATCAAATACTGGGGACTTATGTAGCCAGAGAAACCAGAATGCAAGAATATCTCGAGAAGGTGCGAGAATTAGTAAGACAATTCGACATTTGGAAGGTAACGCAAATTCCAAGGGATGTAAATGCAGAAACTGATGTTTTGTCTAATCTCGCATCCGTGGCAGATATAACAAATGATGCAAATGCTTCGATTATACATTTATTCCATTCCATTCTCGAACCTGATACGAATTGTTTCCGTACCTCTTCCATTTATCACATTTAGATACGAAATCATTTGCTTCCTCCTCCATTTTAGGCCAATAATACCCGGCCCGTATCAACGTTTTTACCAACGATCTACCTCCCGCATGATTACCACAATGTCCTTCATATATTTCCCTCATTACATACTTCGTCTGTGAAGGACATGCTCCAGCAGGGTGGATGTACCCTAAGGCCAGCGGATGGCTGGTAGGTATTGCTTTGTCAGTTGGGCCTTCGTGGCGGATGTGAGTGTAGAGGTATCTACCATTGATTCAGTTTCGGTATTGAGGAACTTTGTCGGATGAGTTTCATGTGACCGAGCTCGAGGCCATATATATATGTTTGTTGCAATGAGCAACTTGAGTCGATGTGCATTCCCTTTTGCTAGATTTATGCGTGGATCGGGTGGCACGCCGCCACATGTATAGTATCTGGATCGGGTGGCACGCCGCCATATGTATGGTATCTGGATCGGGTGGCACGCCGCCACAGGTATGCTATTGGAAAGGGTTGCGCGCCGCAACAATGTGATGTGGAAAATATAGCTTCCTATATGTACCTTGTATACAATACTTCCTCTCTTTTGAGGAATAGTCCGTATTGGATATCGCTCGGGGAATAGCACATCGGTTGTGCCCATA
>JASVEL010002662.1:0-288564 GCA_032618575.1 Nicotiana noctiflora | reverse complement strand
TTGAAAGACAAGTTTCACACATCTATAAATTAAGGATCTCAGCTTCTCACAAACACACAAAAATATTCACAATGTAGTCATTAAAGAATTTTGTTTAGGGGGAGATTTTTCTCTCTACAGTTTTTATTCGTTTATATTAGTTTTATCATATGTAGATCAATTGATCAAACCATTATAAATATTATACTTAGTTTAGTATATTTTTCTTTTTTCGTCTGATTTATCGTCCACCAAACTTTGTATTGTTAGTTTTCGCATGCACCATGTTATTTCGATCCCAACAGGCCTAGTGGCCCATAAAGGGGATGAAATTCATGGGAGATCGGGGCTTAGATCCTAGCAGATACAAAAATGCTAGTAGGGGATTTTTCTTATCTGCCTAAATTTTGGTGGACAAAATTACTCGATATCCGTGTTGGCGGGAGTTAGCCAGCACCGGCTGGAATAGTTGAGTCTGATTCGAAGTCGAAGAAGAAGAGTGGTTAAGAGTGAGGTAAGGGAAAGTATAAGAGTGGTTAAGTCATTGATAAGCCTATATGCTCATTTTTGTCACTTAATATAACTATGCATGCTTACCTTCTATCTTTTTCAGTAAGCAATTCTTACTGAGGAAGGTTAAGTACACTCCAAATAGATCGATGTCGAACACTCAATCCTTTGCTTTAAGCTCGCTACAATAACTCAAAAGGTAAATATCATTTCGCCCCTTTTTTATCCTCATAAGTAAACTTAAAAAGAGCCAAGCTATTGTCAACTCAACAAAACAAAGCATCCCAAAGGAAATTTGAGAACCAGATGCCTAACTATTCACAACACATCTTGTAGTATGCATCAACCATAAAAAATTATAAATTCTTTGCATGAATTACTAAAAAGGGAAAGCTTTATACACCCCAAAAAATTCCAATGTACCATTCAAGTATCTAATAAGAATTTGCTTGTTACATGCATAGTGGAAGTTCCAAAAACACAGAGAGAAGGAAAATCATCTATACCTGCCAAGCATAAGAGGCAGGGTGATGAAGACTAACTAGAATGCTAGATGACTATTTTTTGTATAATGACCAACAGCTGTGCCTTGACTCATTTCGCCATGGCTCTATTTTGTTATCCACTTACTAAGTTTTTACATCCTAGCCTGGTAGAATCCAAGATCAATACAGAAACTGAAGCCGGAATTGGTTTTGTTTCATAGTATATGTTTTCATTGAGCAATAAAGCTTGCATATCGTTTAGATTAACTCCCTAATTCCAACATTTGCCACTATCTAGATAACAGTCGTTGCTGAAGTTCCCCACTCATGTTTCAGAACCTGAAAATGCTAGCATTCACAGATGGTTTGCTTTTGAGGTGGAAATAGAAGGACACAACCAGTTAGCTTTGCAGCGTCATTGTCAAGATCATGATGTTCAGACAAAGTAATCTAGCCCCGTATTCAGCATCCTCAGTTACTCAAGAGAGCCATTCAAGGAAGACTTGACATTTGGCAGAAATTTTCAGTAATCATCTATGTTACAAATGCAACCTCAAAATTCTAGTAGACAGCACATACTAATATCACAATGTTAGTAAAGTAACATTAACATAAATCATCATACAGTACCAACTTTTTTTCTCATTGCTACAAGATGGATTTTTCATTAACACTAGACTCTAACCCACCAAACATATCAACTTTCAAGCCTCAGGAGCTAGTACAAGGTCAAAGTTTAATCTCAATACTTCAATCGGATTTAATCATATTTCACAGCAATGCACAACAGAACCAAATCGTTTCCTATACAAGAGGAATGAGGACAATCCTATTAGACGTCGATAACTCTCATCAGTTCCTTATTTTATTGTTTATAGTATCTTTCCAGCAAATGTTCAATCTTCTCCTTCTTAAATAATTGCATACCAATTGGTGTCTTCATAGTTAAAGCATACAAGCAAGGCCACGAACACCAGGATGTTGAGCAATTTTACACCCTAAGATGGTTCAAAATGCTCAATATATCATCTATCAAATGTCAATACAGTTGCCAGGTAAAATGAATAATTCACTAAAACATGAAATCACCATATGTGTAAGTTAAAAAAATTTAGAATATACCTTTTCGATAACTTGCCAAGACCCAGCAGTTTGCTTCTTTCCATCTTCTACAGTTCCCAAACCTTTGCCTTTTTCAGAATCCAACTCAATAATCCCTATATGAACTTCATCATTTCTAACCAAACCAACCTCACCTCCAGACTTAGCACCCTTCCCTTTCCCACAACCGATCCCAAAGTCCATATAAAACACAAACCCAACAAAAAACAGATAAAATCCAACAAACCCAATAGCTTGCCATAGGAAAATCTCAGCACTCAAGTACACATAGAAAAGGAACAAAGCAGCAGTCAAATAAAACATCACATCCCTCACAAAAGGAGCAGGATCAACAGGAAAAGGCGCTGCATAAATCGCCACAAACCCAACTACAAAGGCAGAGACAAAAGTCCCTGCTGAAAGAATAGCACCAAATCCAGTTCTTGCTTGGCCTCCCCTAACTGCAGCCACAGATGCAAAAACATCAGGTGCACCATTTCCTAAAGCCAAAAGGGTCACTGCACCCATTGAAGGTGACAACCTAAGATGTGTAGAAAGCTTAGTAACCACAACAGAAAAGTAATCTTGAGCAGTTTTAATGAGGATGTAGAACTGTAGAAATACACAAAGGGTGAAAAAAGGGATGGAGAGAAATGAGTTTTCTTGGAAGAGACAATAGTGGAAGGAAAAGTAGTTAAAGATTCCATTAGAGTCAGTGAAATTGCAGGAAAAAAGATTGGATTTTTGGACATTGAAAAGGGACCTGTGGGGAGATTTGGGAATGGGATTTGGGGAATATTGGACGATGAAGAAGAAGAGGAGAGTGGTGAGGAGGACGAGTGAGGTTAGAGTGGTGCTGAAGTAGGAGAAATTGAAGGCCATGCCATTCCAGATTATTATTGGAGTTGAAGATCAAGACTCGCTTTTTGATGAGAAGTATTAACGCGTTTTCGTGTTTATGAAATGGAGTGTAACTTCACTTGCCTGTGAGAATAATGACCAGATCCAATTAGGCTTTAAAATTGAAATTACTAAAAACTATAGATAAATTTATCCACCAATTACATAGACAAAAGAAATTAAAATGAACCTATCTCAAAGTCAAATCACACATTTTTAAAAGATGGCTCTTGCTTCAAAATAGTAAATTACAGCAAACTTTTAAAGGCTTCTTATACAAATAAATTATATTTAAAACATAAAAATGGTTAACTATTACGTCAACATAAATCTCAACAAGAAATTTGGCACTGCTTATTCTTTATCCCTCACTTTTCTTTCCTCTTATATCTTTGTTCCTTACTTGCTTTTCTCTCTTATTATTCTTATTTTTCTGACCGGAGTGTCTGATGAAAACATACTCTCTACTTGCATTATATAAGGTTAAAATTTGCCTACAGACTTTCCTTCTCATAATCCTCCTGTTGGAATCAAACTGGGTATGTTATTGTTGTTACGTAAAACAAATAACATTATAACAAAAATAATTTTTCTTTGCGTAATAAAAGTATTTTTTTTGTCTATGTGATAAGTTGGAAGGCACCCTAAAGTAATTACAAGCCAAACTAGTGCATATTTTTTGAGTTTTTTTAATGATATAATCATCAAGTTTCAAACAGATCATGTTACATACTTCAATGTTTCCAAAATTATTCAATCATAAAATTTGATAATTTTCATATGACTACAAAATTGGAATTATACCATAATACAAGATGAGTGTATCTCTTTTACTTTAGTTTCGAATTTTATCCTTGGAACACAGTGATAAATTATCTTTGATTTCATCAAAATGATATTTTAGTAGAAATAAATAAATAAGAAAATATAAAAATCATTATACATCTTAAATTATAGTGGTGACCATTTTAGTAATTTTAATCGATTTTGAAGAGCTGAAAAGAAAAAGGAAAGTCATAACCAAGTCAGCAGAGGCCTTCAACACTCAAAATCCCTAAAAGGCTAATAGCCTAAAACACAGAGCTCACCCAAAACTTGAGGAAAGAAAATTCAAATGAATTCCATTTTCAGATTTTTGCCGCTCGCTGATTATTACCATATTTCTCTTGATTTTCAGAGTTATAAACTTTTCTGAATCTGGGTGTTGCCGAAATATACCTGACAGTTGAAATTTCCCATCTTTTCTCCAGCAGCTATCTCATGGATTCTCATTGGAGGTACTTGAATGATCACATCTTACATTTTCACTCATATACTGCAAATCTCTGATTTTAGCTCTCTTTTTACACAAGAGGGAATAAAAAATAGAAACCCTATATAAAATTTACTAGCTGTTTTCTGAGTAGACCAAACTCTAAAGTCAGGTGTTGATGTTCATGTTTTTGAGTGTTTCTGGATACTTTCATACTGTAGAAAGTAACATTTTCTGGTGAAGATCTTGTAAATACAGCTACGCAGTTGTTTTTTCACAGCTCACTTTAGTTAAAAGGGTATGCTGAAAAGATCAAATCTTGTTATTAGTTGTATGCTAAAGGTGGAAAATCTATGCTATTGAGGCGTATATCTATGGAAGAGTTTCCTTGAGATGACATTTTACTGGCGAAGACTATCAAAATTGTTATGGCTAATTCAGTGTTGTCTTGTCCTTTTTGGCTGTGCGTTCTGTGTATTTTGTTGCATTAGGAAATAGTGCCGAAATGAACAGTTTGATTACCCGGAAACAATTGTTCATAATGAGTTGCCAAGGATGGAAAGGGCGCATGTTTTCTAAAGAAATCTCTTAACCTACATGGCACCGCCAGTGAAAGGGTCGCACTTCGTTAAATTTAGCATTTATTTACAAAAATATTGGGTCTTCCTTTTGATAGATATGAGCAAAATAATTCAATAGAAAACATCTTAGTGGGGATAGAGCTGGTAGACAATCAAGCATACAATCACAAAAATAACTTCTTACTCGGTGGATGCTGAAGCTTTTATTATCTGATATATGTATGAACAATTTTGTGACCACTTAATGTGTGGTTATGATTTTCTCGTGCTTTGCAAAATCATATAATACACATGTAGGAAATGATTTTCTTCCATAATTGTCAAAGAAATCACTCGTGCATCATATGGACTGTCACTTGATTACTCCAGTGAAGCTCTTATTACATTGGGTTTAGGTCCTATGGTGAATGAAATCCTTTTATGAAAAGTTAGATATTTTTTAATACTAGTGATTATCATTATGGAAATCAATGTTGTTTTTACTTGTGCATTCCAGGGCATCTCACACTTCTTTACCGAATTATGGTGAAAATAATGGTTCAATTCCGCTGTATCCTGAGCCGCTTAATGTGGCCCCCATTAGTTGTGTGCCGTATACTGGCCCTCCTATTCCATACAGTTATCCTGCTTCATCGTCACCAGATATTAATGCGGGTCCAGTTTCAGTTGAAGCTGATACAAGTTCAGCGTCCAAGCATATCAACTCTCAGCAGCCTTCTGGGAGTCAGCCTGCAATGGTTTTTTTCTCTGCTTGTCCAGCCAGAGAGGAGTGGGATAATCTCATTAATCATGCCAATGGTGGGGTTGCACTTACTGGGTCAGTTTTGTTGGGAAAGATTGGACCACTTGTTGGATCAGTTGATATTGGTGAATCTGAGGATGACTATGTATTTCGTGTTTCACTCCCTGGTGTCGCAAGGGATGAAAGTAAGTTATATATATGAGTAAGATTTTCTTAAGTAGCGACTCACCAAATCTTCCTATAACTCTTACATCAGAACATTTGATATTTTAATGCATCAAAGATCCCTCTTATCTGTGACCATATGTTCTCTATATCAGTATAACCGGTTGATGCAATTCAGAAATACCATACTGAAAAATATGCTTCATTCTCCACTGTACTCTGATAAAATTTGTAGTTTACTTTCTCTCAAAATGTTAGCCCATTTAATTCACTAAAAATTGAATATGAAATCAATGTATGAAGTCTATCAAAATGTTTATTTTTGAGTACATCATAACCATCTAGCAAGAAACAGCGCCATCAGTCCATAAAGAACTTTGTGAAGTTGGCAAACATTATCCTGGAGCGGTATCCAGAAAACTAAGAGGTTCAGACATATAAGCCTCATCATCAAGCGTTTCATTTCTTCTTCTTCCATGAAGAGTCTAACAAAACTGCGTTTGAGCATAACTGAAATTTGGCGAATGAATATGAAGGTCAAAAGCTTTGTTCTTGAGCGTTAGTCAAAGAATATCTGTACACGCTTTCTTTTGTCTTCTTTTCAATGTAGATTAATGTTCTTTTCCATCATTTCCTTTCGCTGATGGAAAAATGCTTTCTTTCTAGGACCACATATTACTTGCATATGCCTTCTTCCCAGCTGTGCAATGAGCTATAGAACATTATCTTCTTTGTCGTTCTGCTGTTTCAAGCAATGTTTCAGTTCCCCTACCTTAATAAACTGGCTCTCTCCTTGAAATGCCTCCCTACTGAAGTTTTTTTTCAGTACATAGAAGCTATATCTGATCAGCAAGGTCTGCTAATGACATTACTTTAGGGATGTGTTTTCTCTCCAGCTTAACATATCTTTGATCTATATACTTCTCTGATACATCAGCGTCACATTTATGTTTAGCTTACGTGGATGTGTTATATTCCACGTATGAAATTTTTATTCTCTCACATAAAGGGTTTTCTATTTTTCTTCCAAGTGATCTTATACCAAGTTGAATCTCTACATCGAACTGCATCTATATGAATCCAATTGATGATTAAGAGATCTACTTGTTCATGTGGTTACAGAGGTCTTTCGCTGTGATGTTGGACCTAGTGGGAAAATTATCATAAAAGGGGTGAGCGTGACCGGAGAGGACATGGTTTGCAGGGACAACATGGCTTTTAAGATGCAAACTCAGAACCTATGCCCTCCGGGAGAATTTTCCATTTCATTCCAGCTACCAGGACCAATTGATCATCAAAACTTAACTTGTGTTTTTGGATCTGATGGAATATTTGAAGGAGTTGTGAAGAAAAAAAAGACAACTATTCCAATAAGGGGGCTGTGACATATTGAGGTTATAATCTTCCAGCTTGGTAAGTACCTCTTCAGTCCAAATTACTTTGTTTGGAGTTGCATGTGAAAGTTGTGTCTGTGCCCTTCCCCACTTTCATATAATTAAAAGTACTAACTATCATATTGACCATGACCATATCAGAACTGATTATGTAATTTTGATATTTAGCTTCTTGATCTGCGAACAATCATTCTGCATAATTATTGGTCTGTAAGCATATTGTTTAATGTTGAACTTTATAGTTTATATTGCTTTGAATTTTGGGATAACTATTCTACATCATTAATCTCTATTACAGAAATGTCTCTTTTCCTGAAATTAATTCTCTGTTTTGCTTGTAGATGGTAGGAGAGAAGAGCTATTTTGTGAAGACCATGAACAATGCTGCAGTTGATTCCAGGACCTCTGTGTAGCTTAAGCTTTAAGCCTTATTATGCTTTAGTTCTTGTGGATGTCTTCTTCTTCTTTCCATTGTTCAGACTTACTAAGGTCAGGGCTAACTGAACTAAGCCACTTCGACAGTAGGGAAAGATTGTGTCCCCAGAATTACATGCGATTTGACCTTTGCCTCAGCACTCTACCACATTACCCCTCCAAAAAAAATGGATTTTGTTTTGGTATTCTAAGACCAAATATGTTGTCCTTGTTTAATTGGTTTGCTATGGTTCTTGTGTCTAGCAGTTTGCAACAAATTGAAAACTTTCCATTCTCTCCTCACAGGGAGCCCACACTTAAGAAAAAATATCGAGCGAAATTTATCAAATATTTGTTTTTGTTAGTGAGGAAAATATTTTCCATGAAAAATGTTGTACCTTATGAAATCATTCTTCATATCATTTCAGTGTCTATGAGAGTACATGAATATCGGGTGATCGTACAGGTAGAGGATACAGTATGGGAATTATGTTTGGTGATATATTTCGATATTATAGGTTGATATCACTTCACAGTAGTGAGATTGATAGCCGGTTTGGCCAAGATGGAAAAATTAGCTTATTTTGAGAAGTGCTTTTGGAAAAAGTACTTTGGAGAGAAGCAATTTGTGTTTAGCTAATTACTCTAAAAAACACTTTTGAGCAATAATTTGTGTTTGGCCAAGCTTTTCCGAAAGTGTTTTTAAGTATGAAATTACGAATAAGGACATTAATAGATTTACTTTATAGTTATTATTATAAGTAAATAAATAATCTCAAAAATTTGTTATTACATGCAATAATTAAATCTTTTCATTTTATTTAAGTATAATATGAAAATAAAATTAAAAAGTACTTAATTCTTTTAATATAAGCTAAATATATCTCATTCAACAAATATAAAAGCATTCACCCCTAAAGTTACTATATATTAAAAAGTTATCCTAAAAATAAGAAGAAATATTTATAAATTAATATCTTAAGTATTAGGTTTAACGGTTATTTTGGTATATACAATATTTTGTTAAATGACATTTTCTTTAAGAAGAAAAGTCAAAACTGCTTCTACTTTTAGAAAAAAGTTACTGTATTTTTTTTACTTTTTAAAAATTGCTTGTGCTTCTTTTCAAAAGCACTTTTTTCCCAAAAAAGTTTGGCCAAACACCTAAGTTAGAGAGAAAAAATTGCTTTTGGGAAAAAAAAATACTTTTGACCTCTTGAGAAGCTTGGCCAAACAAGCTATGAATATGATTTGGGGATATTTGTAAAGTACTTTTTACTTTTTGATAGAAAATATTTTCTTAAATTTTAGTATAATACTACTTTGAGCATGAATATGACACGTAATGTTCGTCAGCATAAATATCAAACATAAACTTTCTTTTTTTTGGAAAATATCAAACCTTATTATGAAGTGAAACAAAGAATTTAAGACTGATTGCGTGGAGTACTCTTTACCACCTCTTTAACCATTGACATCTCATTCATTGCGATATGGAGTTTTTTATTTCTCAAGGTCATAGAATCATTCGTTGTCTTAAGAAAGTAATCAAGGCCTTTCAATGTGATATTCTGATTCTTTATAATAGCAGTATTTTTCGTAATTCTTTAAATTTTTTACAAATAGTAGTGTCGATTCAAGGTCTACATCTTAATAAATATAAATGCTATATCATTAATATATAATTGCACAAAAGCATCAACAATGCATACCGTTGAAAGACATATTCATACTGTAGAGCATTCTAAAGACTGAAAGGCACAAATTGATATTTGGCAAGGTCAATTCCTACTTCATGACTATGGCCTCGAACTACTATAGGTTCTTCTACACATATCGAGAAGGCTCTTCCACACAAATCGAGTCTCATTCAGCAAGTAGGGTGACAAACTATTAAAAATGACCAAACCTACTCAAAAGTGCAATTATATTTTCTACGTATCGTAATATCATGTATGCATGTAAGATCCTATACTGGAGTATTCATGTAAGCAACTTATATTGTAGCAGCAAAAGAACTCTGCATTTCAGCAGGATTTGTCCCTGTTGAGCAACTTTAGGTAAATAAACACCAAGTTAGCCTATTCAATTGCCTTTGGATAAGGCCATCTGATACGATATTAAGTTCAGTCCGGTGCACAAAGCATTTTACATTCACGTAGGGTTCGGGAAGGGTCGCACCTCAAGGGGTGATGTAGGTAGCCTACCTGATGCAATCGTTAATAGTTGATTCCAAGGCTTGAACTGTGACCTATAAATCATACGGAAACAACTTTATCGTTGCTCCAAGGTGTCTTTCCACTAGATCCAATATTGATTTAAAGAATAATTTACTAATCAGATTGATGGGCATAAGTGCAGAAAACTAAAGAATCAGCCAACAATATATTCAATTCCTTGTGTTACTGCTAAATAAAGTTACTGTACTTCAGATTACCTATGATCTAGCTAATCTCTTTTAAGGTGGCAGTGTAGATACAACATACCCTAACTCCATGTGAGAAGCTAGATTTTTGGACTTAATTTTGACACAAGAATACGATAAATTCCACAAACCCACAAGACAAGAAAAAAAATGCCACAATTCAGTTTCTTTCATACTGTGCGAGATATGTAGTCATAACTTCTTTGTCCTGCACCTTTTGTGGTTGGTCAGTATTATGAGAGTACGAGTAGTTGGGGCAATTAAAAAGAGTAGTTGTATTTTGCTATCTATAGTCACTTTAAGGCACATGAATGCTTCAATTCGAGCTCATCCACTTGAGTTTGGACACTTCACCACCTCTCTACATCACTGCCACTCATGAGTTTTGGGACAAAGTGCTGTGGAATATACTGTTTATACGGACCTTTATGTACCTAACCACTTGAACTTTATATCTCGCATCTACTCTACCAAGAAGTTATTTTGAGGAAGTCCATTAAAGGGAAGTGTTATTATATCGAAATAATCAGATATGGTGCGAAAGTTAATACAATAAACTTCTAGCGACGATAAATTATACAACAATAGATGGATTTGAAGAAGGCCATTAAAAGAATAGGGAAAACATACCCATAAGTACTGTTGATCTCATATGGGTGTTAACTGTTAACACTGTGTTTAGCATGTAAACTTTTCTTTAGAGTCAAGTGCATTACTCCTTAATTTGGGAAGAGAATGATTGTTTACTAGAGGATTAAAAGTAAGAGTGGTTCCTAAGTAATTAACACACTGTTAAATTCAATGCGTGAAAGGGACATAATATCTTTTTAGACTAAAAATTATGGCCTGTCTTCGCTTTAGTCTTGGTGATAGAACTATATAATATATTGCGAAAGAAGAAAAAAGTGCACAGTTCAGAATACAGGAAATTAAAGGGCTAGTAAGTAGTATAGGTGCTGAAAATATGGTGAAAGAAAATCCCCTAACTGGTGGATCAATATTTGTGGAGAAGAGAAATCACTGTGTCATTTATCCAGCCAATGGCAGTATGGTAGCACATTCTGTGGAAAGAAGAAACAAGAACTGGTAAAGTACATATTCTCTTTGTTTGTCTCAAGTGATACTTATTTAAATGTTAATCCTCTTTAGTGGCTAATGAATGTAACAACACTGCTGCAGGTTTGTCCAGACAAAAATTCCAAGTGATTTGATTGTACAAATTAAAGACAAAAGCTTCCACTTGCATAAGGTACTGCTACACTGTCCATTTCTCCAATTGAGAGTCCCAATGTCCGAATTGCACATTAGACAAATTTCAAAATCCAACCATCTTGAGCTTGTACTTGTTTTGTTGTGGGAGCTCAGAGGTTATCACACATAAACCAAATAAAGAAGAAGAAAATTATATAGGATTTAACGAGGTTCGGCTAAGTCTAGTCCGCAAGACAGAAGCAGAGATATTTTCCAATATGAATGAGAAGAATAACAGAAAACTATTCTCTTAGGGGTCGTTTAGTTGGAATATGATTTATACCGGTATAAGTTATGCTGGTATAAGTTATATTGGGATAAGTTATGCTGTGATTAGTTATGATGTGATTGTTGTTTATTCATTGTTTAGTATGTTGTATTAAGAATGACAATTGCATAATTTCTAAGAAGAAGGTATAAGTTATACCGGTGCTAATTACTCCACCTTCTATAAGATATAAGTTATCCTGGTGTTAAAATTAACACCGAGATAACTTATACCTGGTTTGCTACCAACAGAGTATTAAGATGGTATTAAATTTTTATACCACCCTTATACCTTCTTATATCTAAACGACCCCTTATAGGTTTAGGACTACTTGATATCAATATATAGGGGTTGTATTGCAGGGCTCGGTTTACTTATCCTTACGAGCTGAGGTGCGTTGGGGAAAACTGTTCAGACTCTACCCAAAGTAGACAGTATTACACTATATTAAAAGTATCTGTAGGCTGTTTGAGCCTAACAACGTGTTTTATGGTGATGTTTCCCGTTCTCAATGTTTGGTAAACCGGATGGAATAGGCATCCTTAGAGATATAATTTTGTTGTATAAAGTATAAATATGCTTTCTGTGGAACCTTTTTTCAGTTAATCTTTTCATCTTGCAGCTCTCCATGGTTTCAAGAAGTGGATACATTAACAGATTGGTATTTCATAAGAATGGGGACAACATTACTACAATTCAGATTGATGCAATCCCCGGTGGGGCTAATATCTTTGAATTAGTAGTGAAATTTTGCTATGGACTGAAGATCAAAGCTACAGCTTCAAATGTCGCGCCACTGTATTGTGCTGCTCATTTCTTGGAAATGCATGATGATCTTCACCACGGAAATCTGATTTCTAAAACTGAGGCATTCCTGAGTTATGTAATCCTCTCTTCGTGGAAAGACACATTTAGGATCTTGAAAAGCTGTGAATCAGTTTCTTCTTGGTCTAAAGACTTGCACATTGTCAAGCGTTGCTCAGAAGCCATTTCCTGGAAAGCCTGCTCAGAAACTAGCGCGAGTAGTATAGAAGACAGTGAAGTTTTAGTGAATGTTATGACCGATGATACGACCAAGTTAAATGTCAAAAAGTTGAGTGGAAATTGGTTTTTCAAGGACGTTGCATCCCTAAGAATAGATCATTTTATCGAAGTAATTACATCGATCAAAAAGAGAAATATTAAGCCAGAGCTTATAGGGTCATGTATAGCTCACTGGACAAAGAAGTGGATTTCTCAAATCACAGTTTCAAAGCAGAAATCGAAAGATCAAGAATTGTCCATCCAACTACACAGAGTGACAACTGAATGTTTGATAAGGGTACTTCCTGTTGAAGAAAACTCAGTTCCCTGCAATTTCCTGCTTCATCTTTTCAAGATTGGGCTTATTATGAATATTGATCCCAGATTACAAGATCAGCTCAAAACAAGAGTAGCTTTCTTGTTGGAAAGCTGTAGCGCTAAAGACCTTCTAGTTAGGAACAGCACAACTCTTTTCGACGTGGACATTGTTGTTCAAGTGGTAGAAGCTTATGTCTCCCTTGCATCAAATAATCCCAACTCAAAAATGTGTGTTGTCGGGAGGCTAGTGGACGATTACCTTGCCCTCGTATCAAGGGACGAGAACCTTGTAGCGAGAAGCTTTTACTCTCTTGTAAATGCATTGCCAAAAGAAGCACGATCGTGTGATGACAACCTATATAGGTCGATAGACATGTACCTCAAGGTATGCATTATATACATACATAGTGCATTCCTCCATTTCCTCCAATCTCAAGAAATTTGAAAGTTTGATTCAACTATAATGGATATGAAATGGCTTGTTGCAGGAACATCCTGACCTAACAGAAGAAGAAAGAAGCAGTATATGCAGAAAACTGGAGTACCATAAGCTATCACAGGAAGCGCGAACACATGCCATGAAGAACGATAGGCTGCCAGATAATATCAGGACACAATTCATACTTGTTGAACAGATCAATATGACAAGGTTACTAACTTCAGCTGGTTCAAGTTACCAAAGGACTAAGTCACAGACTATAATGAAAGTCAGCAAAGGTGTAGGCAAGAGTTGGATGAATTCCTCCCAAAATGAAATGGAATTGATGAAACAAGAGGTTGATATGTTAAAGGCTCAAGTTGGTGAACTGAAGCAATGTAGGATGGAACTTCAAAGGCAAACCAAACAATCTGTTTTTTGTTAGTTCATTATGTTTCATGTCTGTTACGGATCTGGTTTCTTGATTCTCATCATTGTAATCTTCACTTATGAGTTATGAAGCTTTACAAAATTTCCAAGTTTTTTTTTTGGTCATCAAGCCTTTAGGTACTATTATGATTCAAAGAAACTTTTAATATAGGCTCATTAAAAAATATCCCTTTTTCGAGCTAGTTTCAAAATATAATTTTAATTGGAGCTAACGTGTCATATTTTTGTAGCGGGACACACTACAGAATTACCAACCAGAAGTCTTAATTTAAATATTCAGACTTCTACTATTGTTTATATATAAGGCCATTTAATTTATCACCATTCGTTTTAACTTAAAATGTACAAAGTACTTCGTTTGTTTCATTTCGTGTCATTTTTTCTAGTTTATATCTTCTAAAAAAAATGACATACTACTTAAAAATAATTTACTTATACTGACATGATTTTAGAGCTAAAAAAATATTATTAACCATTATCATATTTAGAATCACTAGCTTCAAAGTTATTTGTTTTAAAAAAATTTAAACTTCATGACCTCACATAAAATGAAATGGATCAATATATTTTTTTCTTCTTTTTCTAACAAGTGATGTGGTATTTGTTGGAACACACACATTCAACAATACTTGTTGAGGGCGCGGTGGGGGGGTTTGGGTTAGTTAGAAACAAAGGTAATTAAAAAGGAATAAATTGGAGGAGTTCTTTTCCGAAAAGATTTTGGCAGGTGTTCATGGCTGAAGACGGAGGAAACGCGGCGGAGCAACCGGCCTCCGACCCAAACCCGTGCCCTATTTGTCTTGCCCCATTTACTGAGGAGTCCTACTTGGATCAATGTTTCCGTACGCCTCCTTTCTTTTTAGTTTTACACATATCTTTCTGTAGTTTATAAGCAAACAGTCATTGTTAAGATGCAATTTCATAAGTTTTAAGCTCTAATTTAGGGAGTACCTTTCATATACTTTGGCCCTTTTTGCATAATTATTAATAAGTGGCATTTTGCTATGTAATTGTGAAGTGTATAGGTTGTGGAAGAAAGTTATGTATGGATTGTTTCTAAATAAATCAGTTATTAGGTGCTTAAGACATCATGTTATTTCTGCAGACAAATTTTGCTACAATTGTATTCTGCGTTGGACAAAAGTGGTTAAAAGCAAGCAGTCTCGTGCACCTGCTTCAGTAAAGTGTCCTTTATGTAAGGTCCGAACTTGTTTAACCATTTTTGTTGGTTCCTATTTCTTCTAAGTGTTCTTAGTTTCATGAGCATTAGTAACATAGATCCTCTCAAGAATGGGTAGTAGCTAACTGTTATTGGTGTAACTAAATTTTTTTGGGCATTGATTGATGAACTACTATTAGCAATGACATGATTCCCCTTAGATGCCACGCCTTTCACGTGACAGTGCTTTGACTTTGCAGTTACTTCTAGAAAAATGAAACGTTTTCTGCTAAGATGGATTTGAGAGGATTCCAGTACTGTAATAGTGTGTCACACTTGTGAGGTCAAGACCATGGGATTACATATTTGGTCTTACAAACTTTTTGCTTGATCTGAAGAGTCGTCACGGAGCCTTGAATACAGTATGGATATACCAAAGTGGATAGATCATATGTGTGAATATATGCAATTTGTTTAAATGTTTTCTGAACTTAATCAGATATTGGTCTCTTAAGAACTCTGTGTTGACTTTTGTTTGCTTGTTGAATGTTTTGGAGTAGCTTGTGTAAATTTTATTGGTGAGGAAAATGTTATGTATCTGGGACTTGAAATGAAATTGACATGGATTCTTTTTTCTTTTATCTGATCTTTGATGTACTGTGTCAACATTTTGTCCAAAACATAAAGGAGGCACAAAAAGAGATGAAATTGACCATTTCAAGCAGTAATGTTGTTAAAAGCTCGATGAAGCTCAAGTTACGTGCCTTGCATTTCTCTGAGCTAACGTGCTAGGCATGTGTCTCGTCAACCAGTAACTTTCTCATTAAGAGGCAAGCACTATACAATAGATATAGTTAGCAAAGTGATACATTTTCATGTTGCTTTGCCGGAGGATTCTATATTTATTACACTTGTGCTTTTGATGTAAATTGAAATCACGCTTTATTTCTGACTCTTGTAATAACTTACAAAAATTCTCATTCTTCTATTACGTATTAATTTAAAATTACGGAGAAGGGTAAAAAATACCCGTCTACTATGCGAAAATGATAATTTATATCCTCCGTTATACTATTAGTCCACAATTGCCCTAGACGTTACAAAATTAGTACAAAAATAACCCTCTGCCTTTAGGGCACTCCACCAGGGCCAATACTATCCCACATGGCTTGACATTTTGCTAAGGTGGAAGCCACATGGGATGCCACTTCAGCACACCAATCCAATTTTATCCCCCTTCCCCTAATTTTTCCTCCTATACCACTTCCCTCTTCACCTAACCATTCACTATGCTGAACTCTTTTTACTTATTTGTGAAGATTGTATTTCCCAAATTTTTTGGAAGTGAAATATAATTGCAAATTGATTCTTATTTCGCAGTATGTATATGTCTCAGAACCCCATTTTACTTCTTCTTGTTAATATATATTTTAGTCTTTAGATTTTTTTACTGTTATTTTATTCAAATTTCTTCTTCTCTTGATAATGTGTTGAAACGGCAAGTTGGAATGAGAAAGAATGGCTTACCAAATGGTTGGCTACTTAGTGTTGGCAGTCAGTCACATTACTCGATTCAAACCGACTATATTTTGAAGCATAACAAACTTATGATTGATAATACCCATTTACTATTTTACTTTTTGGTCTTTGAATTAGATGAGAATATAACTTTTTATGGTGATTCCATAAAGCTATATGATTATACTTACTGGTATTTCATCAAAAAAGAAAAAGAGTTATATATATTCCGTTTGTCTTTAATGGAGTAGTTCAAAGATAAAATCCTTCTTATATAGTTATATATTCATCGATCATCATCGGAGGGTCTGCAGGATGGTATATCAGCCCCCAACATTCACCTTGTATGTGTCGGAAATGTCGTATTCTGAAGTCTCCCTAAACTACAATCCGCTTCCATTTTGATCCAAATTCTTGATCTAAATAAAAAATGACTCTTCTCGATTTATATTCAACTTCCCTTGTGGGTTCATTTTTCTCATCCTCTGCTGGAAACCCAAGCTTGTAAACCAAATAAAGTATGCATTCCCTTCCTCGGATTATATGCCCCAAATTCGATATATGCGGTTAGATGAAAGAAGAGGCTAAGTTGCTCGGACACGGGTTCGGGTGTCCGACACGTGTGCGGATCTAAAGCTCGGATCCTTCGAGATGTAAATTCTAAGATTCGGGAATACGGATCCTAGTGTGGATACGGGTGCGGGGATCCGGCTAAAATTAGTTCAAAAATATAAAAGTATCTCTAAATTTGTAAGAAATTTAGTGGAATACTTAGCATATCTTGTAAAGTATATTTCTTTTTGATTCTCAAATTGTAAATAAGTAATAGATTGATATCGTAGATAAGGTATGTTATTTTCTTCAAATTGTATCCTAGTTTTGATTCTGATTTCGGGAATCAAATTGTATCTTGTATCGAATTTTTCCGTCCGTTGTGGTCAAAGTACCCAAAAGTGTTTGACCATATCCAGTACGGATCCCATACCCACACCCATACTAGTGTCGTGTCGACACGGGTGCGGCACCTAAACTGAAGTGTCGCAGCAACTTAGGGAAGAGGTGGTTTGGAGGAAAAATTTGGGGAAGGGGGTAAAATTGGGTTGGTGTGTGATGTGGCTTCCACCTTAGCAAAATGTTAGGTCATGTGGGATGGTATTGGCCATGGTGGAGAGCCCTAGCGGCATAGGGGTATTCTTGTCCTAATTCTGTAACGTCGGGACATTTGTGGACTGATAGTGTAACTGTCACGACCCTAGTTCACCAATTGTGAACATGTCGTGATGGCACCCAGTCCCCACGACTAGGTAAGCCTAACACGTTTCGGAATATACAAGTTATAAACACTTAAATAAGAAACAACGGAAAAATAGCATAAAAAGATATGTAATCCGTGCCGCTTGGCACATACATCCGTCACACAATAAATAAAACACTACCAAAATCCGGAACCCCACGGTAACACAGACTAAAAGAGAAATACAACTGTGGCTCTATGTGTAAAGAGTATCTAACAACGAAATGAAGAAAAATGTCAACTAGTACTATTAGAATAGAAGGAAAGCCTCCGGATCTGCGGACGTAGCAGATCATACCTCGAGGTCTCCAGAAAGCTGCGGAAATCACCTAGCACGAGCATGCTCTGATGTACCTGGATCTGCACAACAAAAGTGTGCAGAAGAGTAGCATGAGTACACCACGGCGGTACTCAGTAAGTGCCAAGCCTAACCTCGATAGAGTAGTGACGAGGAAGGTCAGGGCCCTACTGAGAAACGATAATATAATGATGATATCAAAATAACAGTTTAAATGATAATAATTTCCGAAATAACAACAATAACATGATTACTGCAACTGTCTACAATTAAGCTAACAACAAATAACCAACTCAATGAAACAAATCCAGGATCCATGGGAATTGAACCCACAGTCCCATTCTCAGTACCTCTGGGTCTCCGGGAATCGAACCCGCAGCCCATGTCTCAATAATATCTCAATAACTCAGGATCTCCGGGAATCGAACCCGCAGTCCCTACCAATAAGTCAGGAATCGAACCCGCAGCCCATGTCTCAATAATATATCAATAGCTCAGGATCTCCGGGAATCGAACCCGCATTCCCTACCAATAACTCGGGATCTCTGGGAATCGAACCCGCAGTCCCTACCAATAACTCAGGATCTCCGGGAATCGAACCCGCAGTCCCTACTAATAACTCAGGATCTCCGGGAATCGAACCCGCAGTCCCTACCAATAACTCAGGATCTCCGGGAATCGAACCCGCAGTCCCTACCAATAACTCAGGATCTCCGGGAATCAAACCCACAGCCCTGGGATCTCCGGGGATTGAACCCGCAGTCCACAAACACAGCAAGTAAAGGAATACACAGAGAGAAATATAATATGCTTAACTATAACTTCACCGATAAACAGCGCCAGCGATTTTACCAAGAAAACTCAAGTAAGACAATTAGGCAACTAAACAGTTGAATACTACCAAATCATGGTTTTTCTAACTACTACCGGGTAAGAATATCAAAATACAGCTAAAAACAGGAATATCACTCATCGAACATTTTAATTAAAGTATGTGTTCAACAACCAGCGCATGTACACGCCCGTCACCTCGCGTACAAGGCATTTAAACTTTCACATAAAAATCCTAGGGGTGGAAGTTCCCCCACACGAGGTTAGACAAGCCACTTACCTCAATTCCGGTACAAAGCCGCTAAGAACGACTCCCTTGCCACGAGTATCCGACTCCGAGTGGCTCAACTCTATCCAATTAAATTGCAAATTGTAAATAATAATTCAAGTAATTTATTCTACAATTAAATTCTAAGCTAATACGAAAAATTATGAAAAATGACCAAGATCACACAAACATTGATGAAGCTCGATTTCTAAAAGACGGCGTTTTTAGCCATACATATCCGAAATTCGCCCCTTAATGATACTACGATGATCCAATATAGTTATGTAACTTCAATCTACAATTCAACATTCAATAGGGCCAATATAGATCATAAATTCCATAACTTATGCCATTTAGGCATATTATCAAACACCTTGTAGGCATGGTTATTTTTACCTCATAACTATAGTATTGGTTCTTCCAACTATCACCATTAACCAAGAATTTATCTCACCATCATTCCTAACCAATTTATAACTTCCAAATACACATGTATGACCATCCATTCACACCCAACCAACAAAAATTCCATCAAATAAACACCTTTAAATCCCTACCATGTTCATGTATTTAAATTTGGAATTTATGACTTCCAATTACCATGCCATAAGTTGTAATACTTGATTCATACTCATATTCCCATAATAACACCATATGTGTAAGTCTAAGGTGTAGGATTACCTCTTGTAGATCAAATCTTGAAAGACAACTTTGGGGTGTTCTTGAGATTTTGAAGAAATCCTATGAAATTCAACCAAAAATCATGTTGTAACTAGTGATTGAGAAGAGAAATCACCATGAAAACACACTTAAAAGCTTACCTTAGGAGTGCAATTGAGTGTCTTGGTCGAATTGGGGGTGTTGGGGAAGCCCTAGGCTTGAGAAATGACTCAAAATCTGTCATTTCCCGTCCTTAGGTATATTTAGGGCCTGCTACTAGCGCGCCCGCGCTAATTAGCGCGGGTTGAGGCAGTAAATAACCCATTAGCGCGAGCAACTAGCGCTCCCGCGCTAAGGCCGCGCTACTGACACATGCCCAGAAAAATGGTCATAACTTTCTGTTTACACCTCCAAATGACGAACGGTTTGTTGCGTTGGAAACTAGACTCAAAGAGATTTAATGTGATAGGTTGTGGGTGACACAACTCTTTATATAACGGGAGATATGATCGTTTAAAGTGAGGTCTTCTGCACACTCATTTACATCTTCGCCTATTATGAAGTTTTCCAACTTCAAAAATTCCCGTTAACCATCCGAAATCACCCCGAGGCCCTCGGGACCTCAACCAAAAATACTAACACCTCCTAAAACATCATGCAAACTTGTTCCAATCATCGACATGAATCAAACAACGCCAATACCATCAAATTTCATCGAATTCAAGCTTAAGTTCTTCTAAAACTTCCAAAACACGCATTTAATCAAAAACCCGACCAAACGACGTCCGAATGACCTGAAAATTTGCTGACATATCCAAAATCACATAACAAAGCTACAGATCTTGTCGGAATTCCATTCTGACCCCGGATCAAAATCTCGCCTATCGTTCGGATTCGCCAAAATTTCAAACTTCGGCATTTCAAGCCTAATTGAGCTACGGACCTCCAAAATACATTCCGAACGCGCTCCAAACCCCAAAATCACCTAACGGAGCTAATGGAACCATCAGATTTCCATTCCGAGGTCGTCTTAATGCTATTCCAAATACGGGCCATTTTTCAACTATAAGGCTCTCATTTAGGGACTAAGTGTCCCAAAACGCTTCAAAGTCTATAACCGAACCTCCCGGCGAACTACCAATAGAAGAGATGAACTTATGGAAATAGTTAGATTGGGGATCGGGGCATAATTTTCAAAAACGACCGGTCGGGTCGTTACATCTTCCCACACTTAAAAGATTCGTTCGTCCTCGAATCGAGCATAGAAACATACCCAGGTAGTGAAAAGATGAAGGTGCGGCGCCGCGCATATCTCGCTGCTTCGCCTCCTAAGTCGCTCTCGACCGGCCGACCTCGCCACTGAACCTTTACTGGAGCGATGTTCTTTGACCTTAGCTTCCTGACTTGCCTGTCTAGAATGGCTACTGGCTCCTCTACATAAGACAGATCCTCGTCTAGCTGAACAGAAGTGAAATCCAACACATGCGACGGGTCACCATGGTACCTCCGGGCCATAGAGACATGAAATACGGGATGGACTCCGGCTAGGGTGGGAGGTAAGGCCAACTCATAAGCAACCTCCCCAACATGCCTCAAAATCTCAAAAGGGCCAATAAATCTAGGACTCAGCTGGGCACATTAGCCTGATATAATCTGAAGATATTCCCTCTTGTTCAAACAATTAAGTCTTAGAGCTTAATTCCAACATCCGAAATTCTGTGTCAGGCTTGTTTTCATCAAGAGATCACTCAATATTCCCCAAACGCCGTCCTCAAACATGACTGCATAACCTTGCTGGATTCTTACCTTACAACACAAAATCCACAGGACCACGATAATATTTTATGATCAAATTAGCAAAAAATTCAACGAATCAGATGCTCTCATTGCACCTCACGATCTACATAGGTCTCGTTCCAACTTTTACAATACGGACACGACGGAAGAGATGTGCCGATATCCATAACCAACTACTGAATCAACAATTCATTGGATCTATACTCCTGACAGGATCTATTACCTTGTCCTAAACTAGAGGATGATCCTTTCCTCTATAATATACTTCATATAATCGGTTTGCACTAACCCCAAATCACATAATCTCATCTCACCCAGTACGAACTGCTCAGGCGATAAGCCACATCAGACATAATCAAAAGTCCCACAAGATGATACAATGTGCTAGTAGGCTATTAATTCGTACGTGATACAAAAGGAAGGCGAACACTAGAGAGAACTATTCAACTCTCACACTAACATGGACTTCCTCAGAAAAATAGGAAACAGAACACATAAAAGCAATTATGGACACTGAAATAAACATCACACCGTTGCGGCGTGCAACCCGATCCCAACAATATACCCATGGCGGCGTGCCACCCGATCCCAACAATATGACCATGGCGGCGTGCCACCCGATCCCAACAATATAACCATGGCGGCGTGCCACCCGATCCCAACAATATAACCATGGCAGCGTGCCATCCGACCCCAACAATATAAAACTCACACAAGAGTCATATGTCGAGCTGAATAGCTCGTCACATCAAAATTCTGAATATCGATCATAAGCACACTAAGGTGCATGATATCAGACACAATGAAACATGTAGCGCTATAGGCTACAAACTCAAGCACAAGTGAGGTGCGATATAAGATCTGAGTCTCGAGAGCCATCATGCTCATATAACATCACCGCTGAGTGGAACCCCAACACATAAGGAACTTAACAAGCCGTCTCACACTCATACGGTGCAATATATCTTTACATGAGTTAACTAACCGCGAAAATAAGACCGTGACTATCACTCCATAAAGGGCGCATTGCCGGAAGAAACATAACCGGCCTGATGCAAGGCTCACTTCAACATTTAAATCTATCCACCGACCTTAAGTCTATCCTGGTCGTGCCAAGCTAAGTCAATAATATTTCACAGGTCTATAACCCAATGAGTAGAGTGCCCTCCAACATAAATTCTCAATTGAATGATATCACCAAAATCCTCATACTTGGTTTAAATTTCTAACCAATCAAGTGACTACAAGTCACACCTATACAATCTTCTTGTGGGTCAAGCTCGCACCATCTTCTGAATAATTAACGGGCCTTCACATTCAAACCACCGGCTGCACTAACGCTGAAAAGCGATCAGGAGTCCCTAACCGGGATGCAAAGCCTTTCTCACAGAACACCGATCTCATGTGATACTGACGTTAATACCCATCTTACTCAAAACACTGAAACTCCTTTCCTGCTCATTCGAGCTCTTTATATCATATTCATTGACAAAACTGCGACCTTGGTCGTTACTTCAAATTTCATACCACTCACTGCACCTCACGTGCCGATATATGATAGATACGATTTCCATCACAACTCTAGAACTGACGATAGGCTAATACTTCATCACATAAGACTTTCCATTTAACTCATTTTAGGAGAACTATAGCAACACACAGGCGAGTTCTCATAACCGTTGAATATGCTAATCTCTAAGTAGTGGTCCAAGCCACCATAACCCTTTCCAAGGTCCGCCTACTCATAACAGGCCCTAACAAAAGAATACTTAAGAATGCCATCAATCACTGTGGCCGACAAGCCTCAAATGCACCGCCACAATCACATGCATAACTCGATCACGTTGCATGAACCGATCATTGACATCAATATGCCAACTCAACTATGGCTAATCAATCTACTTCCTTCCAGTTTATCCTGGTTTGAATGTTAATATCTCCCTTCAATACCTAACTTATTCCAACCGCACTCACCCCGAGTGACCTTAAATAATAAGGCCATGCTATCTCCAGAACGACGGCCATTTCATGTCTCTCGAATACTACACCATAAGTCAAAACATCATAGAACGTGTTGTGCCCTTCATCGTATGTTGCTTCAAAAATTTGACTCCCAACTGTACTTGTAGTCTCAGTATTATCAGGCACCACACTTTACCTCTTGAATTTACTAAGACCTCTATTGAGAGCCATCCAGCCCTGACTTGTCCCAATATGCAACCAACTCTACTGAATTTTATAACATATGAATACCTCTCGATAAAGCCCCCACCGGAACCACTTCCCTCGCAACCTGCACCTATACGAGGCATAAATCATGAATCTTCCCTCAAGTTTGAACATGAGCCAGTAAGGCTAACCATAACATGCATTCAATCATACATATACTCAAATTACCACACATGGTCCTTTTCCGTGGCTGCAATAACACAATAATACGCTAGTATCCAGAATTCACACCGGTAATTAACCATGCGACCCAATCTTAAGCGGTGGGACTCCCCCACTTAGCCCAAAGCCACTATTACACGACTCTCGAACACATTAGAACCATTCTCTCGAGTCATTTACTATTATTCAACTGCAACTCACTTGATCCAACGAATATAACCACCTGCTCTATTAGCACTCTAACACCATAGGATATGACCTCATCCCAATACAACCAAACATCTTCTCGCTCCATGCATCGAGCATTATTTACCGCGACATTATTTACCGCGACAGCTTAAGACATATTGTGATTCTCACACCTACGAAGCACCATGTAGCATTCACCGAAATCTTCCCTGCTGATAATGAAAGGTAGAATTTATTAGGGATACAGGAACATCAAAAGTCCCAACATCATACCATACAAGCCTCAACTCTTGCCTATGCGCCAGTTTCAAAGAACTTTTGAATAGCACTCAAATACAGCGCAGGCCAAATCTGATATGATACATGACCCGTAATTTGGTCGTTGATAGTGAAATCCTTTCACTTGGCACGAAGCCATAAGATACACCTTGCTAATCCATGACAATAGCCTTTATCATTTGTACGTCTTCATCATAAGACAGCCCAAAACATTCGTTTGGCACATGTCCTTCTTAAAACAGTTAAACTCATATCCCCCCAGTATCTCTGCTGGCTAAATCCTTCGCTAAATAGATATCTCATATGAACCATATAGTCTTTATTACCACCAACCATCTTTAGATCTACATCCACCTTGTGATTCTACCATTGTTGTGACGATTAGGCAGCTAAGTAAACCTTCTCAAGACCGTACTTATCAATCGAATGTCAGAATCTAGTGCACCCCCACGTGCACAATTGAAGATCTCTCAATTCTATTGCATTATCGATATGGATGACACGCGGTAACAATGGTCGAGTAAATTCTTGACTTCCTTGAGATCTCTCTGCAGCGTCATGAACCATTGGCGCATACTTGATACCGAGTGCGCAATTTCAATACACGAGTGGATGCAAAAGAACATATGACATAGGCTTCAACTGAATAAATGACGCACGATAAGGAATTCAAAGAATTGAAGAGTTTCCTAAACAATTACATAGCCCCTCGTAGATAAATACAGACGTCTCCGTATCGATCAGTGAGAATCTAAGTAACCGGTCTGTGTCCCGTGACTCCTACGAACCTAGAGCTCTGATACCAACTTGTCACGACCCTAGTTCCCAATTGTGAACATGTCGTGATGGCACCCAGTCCCCACGACTAGGTAAGCCTAACACGTTGCGGAAGATACAAGTTATAAACACTTAAATAAGAAACATCGGAAAATAGCATAAAAAGATATGTAATCCGTGCCGCTTGGCACATACATCCGTCACACAATAAATAAAACACTACCAAGATCCGGAACCCCACGGTAACACAGACTAAAAGAGAAATACAACTGTGGCTTTATGTGTAAAGAGTATCTAACAAAGACACGAGAGAAAACATCTACTAATACTATCAGAATAGAAGGAAAGCCTCCGGATCTGCGGACGTAGCAGATCATACCTCGAGGTCTCCGAAAAGGCATGGAATCACCTAGCACGAGCTTGCTCTGATGTACCCGGATCCGCACAACAAAAGTGTGCAGAAGAGTAGCATGAGTACACCACGGCGGTACTCGGTAAGTGCTAAGCCTAACCTCGATGGAGTAGTGACGAGGAAGGTCGTGGCCCTCTACTAAGAAACTATAATATAATGATGATATCAAAATAACAGGTTTAAATGGTAATAATTTCCGAAATAACAACAATAAGATTGTAAGGCCCCTGTCTACAATTAAGCTAACAACAAATAACCAACTCAATGAAACAAATCCAGGTCTCCAGGAATTGAACCCGCAGCTCGTGTCTCAATACCTCCGGTTCTCGGGAATCGAACCCGCAGGCTCGTGTCTCAATAATATCTCAATAACTCGGGATCTCCTGGAATCGAACCCGCAGCTCCACCAATAACTGTGGATCTCGGGAATCGAACCCGTAGTCCACATTTCGATAAATCTCAGGATCTCGGGAATCGAACCCGCAGTCCCTACCAATAACTCGGGATCTCGAGAATCGAACCCGTAGTCCACATTTCAATAAATCTCGGGATCTCGGGAATCGAACCCGTAGTCCACATTTCAATAATCTCGGGATCTCGGGAATCGAACCCGTAGTCCATATTTCAATAATCTCGGGATCTCGGGAATCGAACCCGTAGTCCACATTTCGATAATCTCAACATCTCAATAATTCTCAGGATCTCCGGGAATCGAACCCGCAGTCCACAAACACAACAAGTAAAGGAATACACAGAGAGAAATATAATATGCTTAACTATAACTTCACCGATAAACAGCGCCAGCGATTACCAAGAAAACTCAAGTAAGACAATTAGGCAACTAGACAGTTGAATACTACCAAATCATGGTTTTTCTAACTACTACCGGGTAAGAATATCGAAATACAGCTAAAAACAGGAATATCACTCATCGAACATTTTAATTAAAGTATGTGTTCAACAATTAGCGCATGTACACGTCCGTCACCTCGCGTACAAGGCATTTAAACTATCACATAATATCCTAGGGGTGAAAATTCCCCCACACGTTACCTCAATTCCGGTACAAAGCCGCTAAGAAATGACTCCCTTGCCACGAGTATCCGACTCCGAGTGGCTCAACTCTATCCAATTAAATTGCAAATTGTAAATAATAATTCAAGTAATTTATTCTACAATTAAATTCTAAGCTAATACGAAAAATTATGAAAAATGACCAAGATCACACAAGCATCGATGAAGCTCGATTTCTAAAAGACGGTGTTTTTAGCCATACATATCCACTCAGATTTATTTGTTTATGATCCTAGCTGGTTGCTACTTGTATTATCCTACTTGTATATATTCCCTTGAAATGAATGAAGAAAATAAGTTGTGCATTCAATCAAATAACAAGTCTGCAGTAGCTAAAACTTACATGGCATCAGAGCCTATTTTTTAGATCCAATTAATGGTGAAATCTGCCAACATTGGGCAAGATTCATCAGATTCTGAGGGGGAGGGTACTGAGAGTTTAGAAACAATTACTGGGAGTACTACTAGTGTCCCTTCAGTCATCAAAATGAGCAGTAACAACAGTGATTCTAATAATACTTCCATTCTTCCAATATCACATAGGTTGAATGGGAAGAATTATTTAGAATGGGCTCAATCTGTTAAGCTTGCTATTGCTGGTAGAGGTAAGCTAGGTTATATAAATGGTGATGAGGCAAAACCTAATATAGAAGATCCCAAATTCATCACTTGGGAATCAACAAACTGCCTAGTTACATCCTGGCTCCTAAACTCAATGGAGCCTTCTATTGGAAGGCCATATTTGTTCCTACCCACTGCAAGAGATGTTTGGGTAGCTGTCAAAGAAACATATTCAGATCTGGAAAATGCTTCTAAGATTTTTTAGCTTAAAAACAAGCTCCGGAACAACAAGCAAGAAGAAAAGGAGGTCACCATCTTTTACAACGAGATGGTTTCCATGTGGCAAGAACTGGAACAATGTTATACTCTTGAGTGGAATTGCACTAAAGACGGTGTACAAGCTAAGAAACAAGAAGAAGATGAGAGAATCTACTTGTTCTTAGCTGGCCTGAATAAAGAGTATGATGAATGTAGATCCAGAATCTTGGGAAAGAAGCCACTTGCCACCTTTAAGAGAAACATTCTCAGAGGTAAGGAAGGAAGAATCAAGGAGAAGAGTGATGCTTCAAGACGCTGCGGGTGAAGGATCAAAGGGCCTGGAATCATCAGCCCTTGTGGTTGAAAACAGAGAAGAAAAGAACAAGCCTTGGTGTGAAGTTTGCAAAAAATACTGGCATACTAAGGACACTTGCTGGGAAATCCATGGGAAACCAACAAATTGGAAGAAGAAGAACACCAAGGAAAGAAAGGGAGGAAGGGCCTATTTAACATCAAATACAGAGGATCAGTCTCAAGCATCTTCAGAACTGAATCTCTTCACTAAGGATCAGATAGAGTTTTTGCAGCAACTCCTCAAACAAACAAGTCAAAATAGTAACCCTAGGTGTTCTTTTGCCCAAAAAGGTAATATACCTATACCCTCAGCCTATGTTAGTATAGAAAAAATGAAGGATGACTCTTGGATTATAGATTCAAGTGCTAGTGACCACATGACAGGAGATTCAAAATTTTTTTTTACCTATAAACCATCTGCAGGCAATCAGAAAATTAGGATTGCTGATGGCACTTTTTCAGCCATAGCAGGAAAGGAACTGTTAAGCTAACACCTCTCATAACCCTTGAAAATGTTCTACATGTACCTAAACTATCCTGCAATCTGATATCAGTTTCTAAGCTTAACCAGAATCTGAATTGTAAGACTATATTTAACTCAAATTCTTGTGTATTTCAGGACAAGGTCTTGGGGAAGATGATTGGCAATGTTGAAGAAGTTGGAGGTCTCTTTCTCTTGGAAAACAGTACACTTTTAAAGTCTGTATGCTTTCAAACCAGCCTTGTTAGGAATAAACTTATGTTGTGGCATTTCAGATTAGGACACTCTAATTTTCATTATCTGAAGTTATTGTTTCCTAAGTTTTTTATCAATGAAAATCCTTCTTTGTTAAAATGTGAATTTTGTGAATTGGCTAAGCATAAGAGAAGTAGCTTCCCTGCTAAGACATATACTGCCACTAAACCTTTCAACTTAATTCACAGTGATGTATGGGGTAAAATTGAAACCACTTCAAATAAAAAATGGTTTGTCAGTTTTATAGATGATCACACGAGATTAACTTGGGTTTACCTAATGCAAGAAAAAGGGGAAGTAAAAGGGATCTTTGAAAAGTTTTATAAAATGATTGAAACTCAGGTTCAATGAAAAGATAAAAATTTTCCGAAGTGACAATGGAAAAGAATTCTTCAATAAGGTCTTAGGAAGCTTCTTTGTAAACAAAGGGATTGTTCATCAAAGTTCATGTGTTGATACTCCTCAACAAAATGGGGTAGCTGAGAGAAAAAACAGACACTTACTAGAGGTTACTAGAGCATTGTTGTTTACAGGTGGATGTCCTAAAAGTCTGTGGGGAGAGGCTGTTTTAACAGCCACTTATCTCATAAATAGAATGCCTTCTAAGGTTGTAGGCTTCAAAACACCTGTGCAAGTATTCCTAGAACAATTCCCTACTACTAAGCTCATCCATAACCTACCTTTGAGAGTGTTTGGATGTGTAGCATTTGCTCATATTCATGATCACAATAGAAACAAACTTGATCCTAGAGCACAAAAATGTGTCTTCATAGGATATGCCCCAACTCAGAAAGGTTTTAAACTCTATAATCCTAAAACTAGGAAAATTATCATAACCTTAGATGCTACTTTTAATGAAGATGAGATGTTCTATGGCACTGGTCTTCAGGGGGAGAATTGCTATGAAGACCTAGATCTAGATTGGTCTAAAAAGTCTGAATCTGACTCTCAGAGTTTAATCCCTAATATACAAGAAATAACGCAGGTTCCTAGTAACACTGAAATCATGACTGAAACTATATCTGAAAATGGTGATGTTTTAAGCAATCAAATAAAACCATTGAAGGTGTACTCTAGAAGGGAGAAAGAGACGACAAATTCACTTCTCAACAATCATCTTCTCCAGCCATTGTGCCTCAAACACCAGGTAATTCTGAATTAAATATTGTTTCAGATTTAGAATTCGAACCTAATGATCTAGATATTCCTATTGCTCTAAGAAAAAGTGTTAGAAAATGTACACAGACACCATTATATCCTTTGTCTAACCATGTTTCCTATGATAGACTGTCACCTTCTTTTACAGCTTTTGTATCTCACTTAAACAACCTAGAAATTCCAAAAACTATCCATGATGCTCTAAATGATCCTAAGTGGAAAGAGGCAGTTCAGGAGGAGATGAAAGCACTAATGAAGAATAAGACTTGGGAGATGATTGATCTACCAAAAGGAAAGAAAACAGTGGGTTGTAAATGGGTGTTCACCATCAAATACAACTCTGACGGATCTCTGGAAAGGTACAAAGCAAGGCTAGTAGCAAGGGGATATACTCAAAATTATGGCATTGATTACTTGGAGACATTTGCTCCAATAGCAAAAATGAACTCCATCAGAGTATTGTTGTCCCTGGCAGCTAATCTGAACTGGCCTCTACAGCAGCTAGATGTGAAAAATGCTTTCCTTAATGGAGAGCTTGAGGAAGAAGTCTACATGGATCCCCCTCCAGGCAGTAAAGAAATTGGAGGAACGAAGGTGTGCAAACTGAAGAAGTCCTTATACGGTCTCAAACAATCCCCTAGAGCTTGGTTTGATAGACTTACTCAGTATATGAAAAAACTGGGCTACATGCAAGGGCAAGCAGATCACACTATGTTCATTAACCACTCACTAAAGGGTAAAATGACTGTTCTTATTGTGTATGTTGATGACATTATTCTTACAGGTGATGATGAGATTGAACAAGGCAGATTGAAGCAGAAATTGGCTGAGGAATTCGAGATTAAAGACCTAGGAAATTTAAAATACTTCCTAGGAATGGAAATTGCAAGATCACAACATGGTAACATGGTGTCACGGAGAAAGTATGTACTAGATCTTCTAAAGGAAACTGGGATGAGTGAATGTAAGCCAGCTGAAACTCCTATTGATCCAAATGTCAAATTTGGTGTCAAGGAAGGAAAAGAAGTTGATTGTGGACAGTTTCAGAGACTGGTGGGAAGACTCATCTATCTTTCTCATACACGACCAGATATTGCATTCCCTGTCAGTATGATCAGGTCAGTTCATGCACTCTCCCAAGAATGAACATCTAGAAGCAGCGCACAGAATTTTGAGGTATTTGAAGAATACTCCAGGAAAAGGTTTGCTATTCCAGAAGACAGAGAACAGGGAGATTGCAGCCTACACTGATGCTGACTGGGCAGGATCAGTAATGGACAGGAGATCTACTTCAGGTTATTGTACCTATGTTTGGGGAAATCTGGTCACTTGGAGAAGCAAGAAACAATCAGTTGTAGCTAGAAGCAGTGCAGAGGCTGAGTTCAGGTCAATGGCACAAGGAATTTGTGAGACTATCTGGCTTAGAAGGGTCTTAACAGAATTAGAAGTGCCAATGCAATTACCCATGAAACTCTACTGTGACAACAAAGCTGCAATTAGCATTGCACACAATCCGGTCCAACATGATAGAACTAAACATGTGGAGGTTGACAGACACTTCATCAAAGAAAAGATTGAAGATGGAAGCATTTGTACACCATTTGTCCCAACCAATCTTCAAGTGGCAGACATGTTCACTAAAGGATTATTCAAGCCAAATTTTAATGTTCTTGTAAGCAAGTTAGGCATGACAGATATCTATATGCCAACTTGAGGGGAGTGTTAGTTAGAACAGGTTGTTAAAGTTAGAACAGGCTGTTAAAGTTAGAACAGCCTGTTAGCATGTTGTCAACAACTCAGATTTATTTGTTTATGATCCTAGCTGGTTGTTATCTACTTGTATATATTCCCTTGAAATGAATGAAGAAAATAAGTTGTGCATTCAATCAAATAACAAGTCTGCAGTAGCTAAAACTTACACAAACATTGATGAAGCTCGATTTCTAAAAGACGGCGTTTTTAGCCATACATATCCGAAATTCGCCCCTTAATGATACTACGATGATCCAATATAGTTATGTAACTTCAATCTACAATTCAACATTCAATAGGGCCAATATAGATCATAAATTCCATAACTTATGCCATTTAGGCATATTATCAAACACCTTGTAGGCATGGTTATTTTTACCTCATAACTATAGTATTGGTTCTTCCAACTATCACCATTAACCAAGAATTTATCTCACCATCATTCCTAACCAATTTATAACTTCCAAATACATGTATGACCATCCATTCACACCCAACCAACAAAATTCCATCAAATAAACACCTTTAAATCCCTATCATGTTCATGTATTTAAATTGGGAATTTATGACTTCCAATTACCATGCCATAAGTTGTAATACTTGATTCATACTCATATTCCCATAATAACACCATATGTGTAAGTCTAAGGTGTAGGATTACCTCTTGTAGATCAAATCTTGAAAGACAACTTTGGGGTGTTCTTGAGATTTTGAAGAAATCCTATGAAATTCAACCAAAAATCATGTTGTAACTAGTGATTGAGAATAGAAATCACCATGAAAACACACTTAAAAGCTTACCTTAGGAGTGCAATTGAGTGTCTTGGTCGAATTGGGGGTGTTGGGGAAGCCCTAGGCTTGAGAAATGACTCAAAATCTGTCATTTCCCGTCCTTAGGTATATTTAGGGCCTGCTACTAGCGCGCCCGCGCTAATTAGCGCGGGTTGAGGCAGTAAATAACCCATTAGCGCGAGCAACTAGCGCTCCCGCGCTAAGGCCGCGCTACTGACACATGCCCAGAAAAATGGTCATAACTTTCTGTTTACACCTCCAAATGACGAACGGTTTGTTGCGTTGGAAACTAGACTCAAAGGGCTTTAATTTGATAGGTTGTAGCTCACACAACTCTTTATATAACGGGAGATATGATCGTTTAAAGTAAGGTCTTGTGCACACTTATTTACATCTTCGCCTATTATGAAGTTTTCCAACTTCAAAAGTTCCCGTTAACCATCCGAAATCACCCCGAGGCCCCCGGGACCTCAACCAAAAATACTAACACCTCCTAAAACATCATGTAAACTTGTTCCAATCATCGACATGAATCAAACAACGCCAATACCATCAAATTTCATCGAATTCAAGCTTAAGTTCTTCTAAAACTTTCGAAACACGCATTTAATCAAAAACCCGACCAAACGACGTCCAAATGACCTGAAAATTTGCTGACATATCCAAAATCACATAACAAAGCTACAGAAATTGTCGGAATTCCATTCTGACCCCGGATCAAAATCTCACCTATCGTTCGGATTCGCCAAAATTTCAAACTTCGGCATTTCAAGCCTAATTGAGCTACGGACCTCCAAAATACATTCCGAACGCGCTCCCAACCCCAAAATCACCTAACGGAGCTAATGGAACCATCGGATTTCCATTCCGAGGTCGTCTTAATGCTATTCCAAATACGGGCCATTTTTCAACTATAAGGCTCTCATTTAGGGAATAAGTGTCCCAAAACGCTTCAAATTCTATAACCGAAACTCCCGGCGAACTACAATAGAAGAGATGAACTTAGGGAAATAGTTAGATTGGGGATCGGGGCATAATTTTCAAAAACGACCGGTCGGGTCGTTACAGTAACGGAGGGTATAAATGATCCTTTTCGCATAGTAGAAGGATAATTTTGACCCTTCTCCGTTAAAATTATGCTAGATTTTGTTTCTTTCAACTCAATGCTCTTCTTTATGCAGACAGAGAATTTTTCTATTATAAGGAGCTATGGTGGTATGTTTTTTCAACAACATTATGTGAATGAAAACTTGGACAATAGGTAGCGAAGTCCTCTATACTTCTTCTGCTTTGTATATTCTCCCTTTGTTTTTTAATATTCTAAATTAACTTACTGTTTGACATTTGTATTCCAGTATGTTCTTCACAAAAGCTCACAAGTACAGATTGCAGTGCTACTATACTAATGAAGGTAGAGTGCTTTCCATCACTAATTTGCATGTTATCCATTTCTAGTGGATATCCTTCCTTCCAAGAACATAAAATTGGTAGTTCTGCAGGGGGCTTATTTGACAAATTCAATGTGCCATGTTATTGGAAGTTGTGCAAGTATCTGCAGCCTAATCCTTGGCTTATAAGTTGGTTGAGAAGGGAAATCCAGGCTGTGACACAGGTCCTTCACTTATCATTTTTATTGTTTAAATGTTGTAATCTTCAGTATAGATGCACTTCTAACTCAATCTCTTATTAGCTTTTGATTATGATGGTCAATAAAGACAATGATCCTTTGGATAACAAAAATGAGAAGCATATTTAATGATTCCGAGAGAAAGAACTTACTGATTCTTATTGTGTGCTAACCTGTTTCTTATGTTCTTTGTCTGTGTTTATACTGAAGTATGGAGGTGAAGACTGAAGACTCTTTTATTTCCAGAATGAACAAGTTTTTTGGATTCTCTGTAAGATTGAAAGAGTACCAATTTGCAACCAATAGGAAACTGTCCATAAAACCGACATGTCCGTGGGTATTTCTTAGTCAATCTTTAGTTAGTCTTAAGTTGAAGTGAATCTTGGTATAACTGGACAATTTTCCACTAAGAGTCAGATGGGATTTAATAATCTCTACAATGTAGAGGTACATCTGCCTAAGTTGAAGTGAATCTTGGTGTACTGGACAATGTTTCCACTCAGAGTCAGAGGTTGGATTTAATAATCTCTGCAATGTAGGGGTACATCTGCCTACAATCCCTAGTCTGATCCGTGGAAAAGCTTTGTTAGTTGTCACCTACAACCTGTTTCTCATCTTAGGCAACTGACTTCCTATATGTCTATTTCCCTCCACAAATAGTGAAAATTGCAACCATGAGAGCTTATATTAAAAAAATTCAACATAAATTGATGCCATTTTGGTCCTAATTTCTCATAAAATGATATGTAAACATTACGAATTGGCTAAAATACCACTTATTCTAACCTTCTTTCCTTGATTGTGCATAAAAATTGTAAAATGGGAATCATGGAGAACTTCGTTGATTACTTGATTATGTGATTTTCATTGCAACAATACATCATAGTTTGACTAGGTACATACTAATATTAAATTGATAATTCAATAATTCGCTCATCCTTGTAACATCACAAAATGTTAGTTTATGACATTTCTGCTAAGTAATTCTTTTTCCGCGTCATGCAGGAAGAAGATGTAGATATTATTGTACATCATATACTTGGTGTGATTGATTCATTTAGAAGGTAATGTTTGAAGTAAATTGTTGATAATTTGCATGCATTGAATTCGCCAACGTCAAGCTAACCTCTTCGTTTGCTTTCACCTCTTTGGGAAAACCGAATGACATGTTCTTGAAAATCAGTTACCTAATTATATTGTGTTATTGTTCTCATGTTCACTTGATCTTCATTATACGTTTTCAGTGTAACATGAATGCTTAGACAGTTGTTAATGTTGCAGAAACGAGCCAAAGCAAATAAAAGATACTCCACAAACAAAGCAAGAAGAGTTCAAGATCATGGTATCTGAAGCAGCAAGACCTTTCCTAACTGGTCGAACTGATCGATTTGTGAATGAGTTAGAACTGTTTCTAGCTTCATCTTTGACTATTGATGCTTTTGATAGTGTTTATATTCAACATTTGGATTGGAAAACTACTGAAAAGATCGATGAGGGTGAGATAGGAGAACCAGTTGAACAAGGCCCTTTAGTTCCCTATTTGTACTTCTTTGATGAGGATTCTGATGGAAATGAATAGAATACTTACTGTCCTAGAATGTTAAGGATAAGTTCACCTCATTTGCCAGATTTTAGAAGGTGCTTGATTTGTCAACCCTGGATAATCTCAAATCCACAGTTCCAGATTTACTTCCGAGATTAGCATGCTTAAAAACTTCAAGTTCAAAATTTTGCCTCTATCATACAACTACAGAAATCGATTTAAATTAGTGCAGGCTAAAATTAGTGCAAGCCTGCACATGTATAGCTCATATGTAGTTCTTCTTTGATTCGTTTAAGTTCCACTGTAACAATTTTTCAATCGAATCTGAATACATTTCCATCATTTTCATGTTACTAAACATTCGAATAATTTTTATGTGTTAAAGCAAGAGTTTATAAACGGTTAAATAAACATGATTGGCAGGCTTCAATATGCTATATGTAACATGACTTTGATAGCCCTATATGGCAGGCGGCAACAGTCCAAATAGATGGCGTTTTACGAAGAATCTATCAATATTCCACTTAGGCGGCCAATTGCCCAAGTTTGGCAACAGAAACAATAATCAGAGCGCACCATGATTTATAATATGATTGATCAGTATTTTTAAAGAAAAGAGCACTGGGGCAAATCCGAATAAGGTTACAAGTTTACGAGAACACAACAACAAAAGAAAAATAATAACAAAAACAAAAGAGCATTAGTAATTCAAGTCGAGATCGTGTAAATAATTATCTAAACATAAGAACCATAAATAAAATAACATGCAATAATATAAAACATTAACTACCATAAATAATATCAAACAGTAACTACCATAAACACAAGAACACAATAACTTTTAATAAGATTTTATAGATATATTAACAAATTTATTAATTATTTAATTGTATATATAATGATTATTATTAATATTCTCCATAAGAAAAATAATTTAGTGACGCCAACCACCCGTCCATGATGAGAGTGATTTGGTAAGGGGTGTCAGAAACAAACGAAAGGAGGAGTAGTTTTTTTAACACCAAAAGGAGGAATCAGGAAGAAATTATTGCATAGATCGACCTTTCTAATAAAATTCTCCGCCATAACTAACCATCAAGGTAGGCAACACTCGAGCAGTCCAGCAGTCAGCATTCAGTTGCAGCAGCCACTCTCGACCAACCGCAGTCTTCTTCTGACTCTAGACCATCACACACAGGTAGACCTATATATAGGCACAGTTTCTTATTTGGACTCAACCGAAAAAGAGAGAGAGAAAATGGAGGTGAGAGCAAGAGCCCCTGGGAAAATAATATTGGCTGGAGAACATGCTGTGGTTCACGGATCAGCTGCCGTCGCCGCCTCCATCGATCTCTACACTTACGTCTCCCTTCGCTTCCCTACTCCCGCTGGTATATATTCTATTACATTCCTCAATTTACATTTATTTATTATTAACTGTAATTATGATTCTGAATCTAATTTGCTGCCTATAATTCCGTATTGAGGTGGCTTAATTTCATATTCCGAAACAAATAATGTGTTTGCGGCTTTTATTGAGCTAGCTAAAAATGTGTTGGTAGAGTATTCCGGCCTGCTAGTTGACATTTGATGGTAACGCTCTTCGTTTTTACCCGTACCTACATCTTGTCACTGGAAAATGATTTATCAAAAGAGACATTGAGTTTCGTAAAAATGCATAATTATATAATAAAGTGTCTGTGAATGTATAATGATCATTGAATTTTGGGCTTTTGGTTATTAATGGGACCGGCTGATTGGTTGATTTATCTTGTTATGCTCATTGTTTCCTGCCCTGCTTTGGTATTGAGATGAGATCTATCTGGAGTTCAAACTGACCTCTAGGATTTGTGGTGTATGCTAGATCTATCTTTAAAATGGATGAATCAAGATAGCAGTCTGAGAAATATGATAAATTTGTTAAACTTCAACTTTTACTAGTCTAGGCAGATTATTTTTCTTTGTACAATAAAAGGAAAAAATTGCTTTTACCCAAACTGTTGTTTCCTTTTCATTCTGCCCTCTCCGGTAGAGGTAAGGCCTGTCTACATATTACCCTCCCCAGACCCCACCTTGTGGGAATATACTGGGTTGTTGTTGTTGTTGTTGTTGTTGTTGTTTCCTTTTCATGATAAGCCTAGTATGTTTACTGGCTTCTTCATTTAGTTATTCACTAATGTGTTTCTTTTCTTCTTAATTTCTTTGAAAAATAGATAATGACGAAACATTAACCCTCCAGCTTAAGGATGTGTCATTAGAATTTTCCTGGCCAATTGCAAGAATTAAAGAGGCTTTTCCAAACTCGGAAACTCAGATTCCACCTTCCTCGTGCTCACTAGAGACTCTTAAATTAATTGCTTCTCTGGTTGATGAGCACAACATTCCTGAGGCAAAGATAGGCCTTGCTGCTGGTGTCACAGCGTTTCTTTGGCTGTTCACCTCAATTCATGGGTATTAACTTCAATTCCCTTTACTTGACCTCTTGATATTCTTAAAGCAGACTTCATATTATCACATTGTCTTTCTTTGTAATTGCCTGATTAGATGCAAACCAGCAAAAGCAGTGGTCTCTTCTGAGCTTCCACTGGGATCAGGCTTGGGTTCGTCTGCAGCTTTCTGTGTTGCACTCTCCGCAGCCATTCTTGCGTTGTCAGATTCAGTAACTATGGATTTCAGCCACCAAGGTTGGCAAGTATTTGGAGAGAATGAGCTGGAATTGGTGAATAAATGGGCTTTCGAGGGAGAGAAAATAATTCATGGGAAGCCATCTGGTATTGACAACACAGTGAGCACGTATGGTATGTGACGATAGCCATAGTTACTATATCTTCTTTCGTTTTATGATATGTTAAGCAATCACTGAATAAAGAAAGAACATCCAAGTCAAGCTGAAAAGGAGCATTAATGCAGGGAAATATCTCAACTTTTTGCTTAATCGGGTAAAATGTATATGATGCTAATTTGTGATTGAGAAGTGAGAAATGGGTACGAATTTGGAGTTAATAAGCATATCAAAATAAAAGAAGATATCTTAAAGAATTAATGTGGTTGCTGGTAAGAAGAAAAAGCACGTGATTAACTTGAAAGCTTCCCAAAATTAAACACTATACTTTAGATTAAAAATAGTAAGACCATAGTCCACTAAAAGTCTTTTCAGTTAATATCTGTCTAGTCACCTTAAAATGACTCCAGAATAACAGCTTAATCAAAGGGGAATTGCATTTATCACAAAAAGAATTCATTAGGCTTGTTTAAAATATCTCTTCCCTATGTTAGACCAGTAGATAGTTTTTTTCTCCTACCCTTTTGTAAAATATGCTTTCTATATTCATCTAGAACATCTACTGCAAACAGTTGCACTGTGAAACTAATTATGCTTTTGGAACCTTGATATGACTATGTTGCACACTCTCCAAAGTGATGCCGCATCCTGTGTCGGATCCTCCAAAAATGCACTACTTTTGGAGGATCTGACACTCACCCAGCTACATTTTCGGAGAGTCCGAACAACATAAAGAGGTATCATTAGCGATCTATGAGGAATTAGTGAGATTAATTATGGATTTTAACTATGTTAGGTTAGCAACACTTATATTGTCTTCTATATAAGTAACTCTAAATCTCTCTAGGTGTCTCAGATATTTGTCATATGATAAAAATCATCTTCATTGTTTACTTGAAAGCTATATCTGCGATAGTGCCAGAAATGAGAGAAGTTTATCCTCATCGGACCAGAATCAAATTACAAGAATAGGAGACGATGTAAACATTAAGCTCCTTCCCTTATTAACAGAGAAAGTAACTTGAAGCAAGACTGATGTCCATCGAAAATTGGTCTTACTACTTGAGAGAAATTAACTTTTGATTTGGACTCACATTGCATGGGGCAATATATAAAAAGTAACCTTGATTTTGACATTCTTCTCCTTTTATGTGTTTTCTTTTCCGGGCGATGTGGTTTGGTCCGTTTGGATAGTCACTTACCCTTCTGTTTCTCCTTCTAACACATCTGTAAATGAATGTGCCTAAATTATTTTCCATGGTAGATTTTTCTTCTATTGTTAAGAAATATAGAATACTTCTAATTTTCAGATACTCTATGGAAGGATATGTCAGTATTCCAATAACTTCACGACCTATAAAATTTACTTACAGGAAACATGATCAAGTTTAAGTCAGGCGATTTGACACGCCTCAAAACAAACATGCCACTTAAAATGCTGATCACTAACACAAAGGTTGGGAGAAATACGAAGGCATTGGTAGCTAGCGTCTCAGAAAGGACCTTGAGGCATCCGACTGCTATGGCTTCTGTTTTTACTGCAGTGGATTCTATCAGTAGTGAAGTGGCTGCAATTATTCAATCACCTGTCCCGGATGATCTAGCCATAACTGAGAAAGAAGAGAAACTGGAAGAGTTGATGGAGATGAACCAAGGATTGCTTCAGTGCATGGGTGTTAGCCATGCTTCTATAGAAACTGTTCTTCGAACAACTCTAAAGTACAAACTATCTTCCAAGTTAACTGGAGCTGGTGGTGGAGGCTGTGTTTTGACATTATTACCAACCCGTATCCTTTCATTTATCTTCCTTCTTATAAATGCTTTCTATTCAGAATGTGCTTTTTATATGGTATCTCTATTCATTATTGATATTTTTGGCGTTAGACTTAATTGCTCCAGGACTTGGCTTTTCATCATTTTCATTTTACCTTTACACTCCATCTGCTTTATCTGGGCTGCATAAATGCTCTGCATTGGCTGATGGGGTACTGGATATATCCGATACATTGATTAATGTGTCTACCTCGCCATACTGTTTTTCATTGATATACTTGGGTTTCTGTATTAACTGATGAAGTTCATGCATACACATAAAGTTTAAGTCCCTGAACATTATTACTCTGAAAGGGTAAAACAGTTATTCACTAGGACAGATCCCTATATACCTAGAAAATTTGACCTATGTTTAAGTGTGTCTGAACTTGATACTATGAGTCAGCTTTGTTTGTATGAGACAGAAATGGACAACATTTTTTATCATTAGCGCCACTGCTTTACATGGTGGCATAAGCAAAAGCTTGTGCAACCAATATCTTATCTGAAAGTATAATTGCAATCCTTGCCTTTACCTAAGGAAGGTCAAGAATATATGATTTTTGCTTCTACACCTACTTACCGTTCTCACATCTTTTGTGTCGAACTATTTGTCAATTTTTTCATTTTCTGCAGCTTATTTTCAGTGTTATATATCCATCTCTACTGCGCTGATATACTTGGTCTTTGACCTCTCTGAAAAAAACCCAACTAGACACATAATAGTCTCCCCTATAGATAGCATATATCAAGTACTTTATATGAGTCTTGCTGCCGAGTTCCCTACATTTGATGTTAGTCCCTTTTATCTTTCCTTGACGACAATATCCAGTTCTGTCAGGAACAGTTGTTGATAAAGTGATAGCCGAGTTAGAAACGTGCGGATTCCAGTGTCTGCTTGCTGGAATTGGTGGAAATGGCGTGGAAATTTTGTTTAGTGGCACTTCCTGATAGTACCCAGAGGCAGCAGTTTCTAATAAGATCTTTCTCTGCATTCTAGAATATAGATATGGAGGTGCCAGCTTGTGACCATTTGCAATCTAAGGAACATCAAAACACTGCCATCGACTTGTTACAGTTCTGGTCTTAGAAGAACCTGGAGCAATTGTAGAAACGATTTTTACACTTCTCATTTCTTCTTTTTCTTTTCCTTTTGTCAAAAACATCAATGGTAATAAGAAGATTCCTGGTTTTGATCGTTCGAAGGACACGATAACACTAAATTTAATTCCAAAGTTCTTTATTTCTTGGACGTCCTCCTATTTATATTTATATTGTTGCTAAATCTTCCGAGTTATTATTGTCTATCTATGGTTGCTATCGCAGTATCGTTGGGCCATACTCTGGTTGCTATCAGTTTCGTCGAGAACATATTTAACAATAGCAGAACCTTGTTTTAAGCGAACCCACAACATACACAGGATAAGAGGCAAAGAGAGAATCTTGACAAGAGAAGAGTACTATTTTATTGACGCCTCTATAGAACCATGGTACAAAACATACAAACACATACTTCATACATTTGAAAGTATCACAAAACGGATCCCAGCTTTGCATGAAACCGACGAAAAGACTCCCAAAGAGGCCTTAACCGTTGATAATGGTCCCACCTGCAAAGCAACAAAACAAATTTTAGACCCTAATTTAATGGAACGTATTAGACTTACGGACGCAGATTTGCTATGTAAAAGTTCAACCTACCGTTAGGGTGGATGACTTGGCCAGTTATATAGGAGGATTCAGGGCTAGAAGCCAGGAAAACATACGAAGGGGCCACCTCTATAGGCTGACCTGCCCTCTTCATTGGCACTTGTTTCCCAAAATTGGCACATTCCTCTTCAGTAAACGAAGCTGGAATCAGTGGTGTCCAAATTGGACCAGGGGCAACACCATTAACACGTATTCCCCTCTCAACAAGCTGAAGAGCAAGTCCTCTAGTAAATGCAACTATTGCACCCTTTGTAGCTGTGTAATCAAGAAGCTTAGCATTCCCCTTGTACGCATTCACCGATGTTGTGTTTATTATGCTGCTACCTTCCTTCATGTGTTTCAAAGCATGCCTACAACATGATCATTTGAATTCTGTCAACGCGTAATTAAACTCATTTAACAACATCCCTATATAATAAGGAACAAACAAGGAACAAACGAGGATGTTATAGGTAGGGTTGTAGTTTGGTTCTAAAGACTATTTTAGAATAATACCAACCTAGTGACAAAGAAGTAAGAAAAGATGTTAGTTCTAAATACTCTCTCAAGCCTCTCCTCATTGATCTCCTCAACAGAGGTAGCCTCGTACTGCTCTGCAGCATTGTTCACCAGAATATCAATTCTCCCATAGGAACTCACAACCTCATCAACCACCTTCTTGCAGTTGTCATCAAATCCTAAATCGGTCGGCACCGCCATTGGATCCTTTGCATCAGCAACTTTGGCTTGTCTTAGCAATTCAAGTGTGTCTTGCGCATCTTTCTCTTCTTGAGACTTAACGTAAGTGAAGGCCACGGTTGCACCCTCCAGGGCAAAGCAATGGCAGACTGCTCGTCCAATGCCAGAATCGCCTCCTGTCACCAGCGCTACCTTGCCCTTCATAAATTAATTTATCACAGATTATTTCGCATTCATTATTTTTCACTCAGAATAAAGTAACAGTACTAGTACTCATAAAACTAGCCTATAGAGGAAATAGTAGAAGTTGCACTTGGAGGAAAGATAAAAAATGATGAAAATAAAGAGAATAAGAGAATGAATTACCCGAAGCTTGTTGGCAGGCTTATAATCCTGGCTAGAATGGTGGGGAGTCGGGTCCATGGCATGTTCTTTGCCAGGCTGAGTTTCCTGTTTCTGGGGTGGGAATGTTTGACCTCCAGACGCCATTGATCTCAGGATCACTAATGGAAATCTTCGCTTTGTGGTGTTGTTTCGAGCAGCTAAAAGGAAACTGCAGGGAGAAAATTGATGAGCGCTGTTAAGGTAAGTGGTGAAAGTGGAAGACAAAGCTCGAGGTGAAGGAGGAATTAGAAAACGAGAGTACATACATATGCGTGTTAAAGTAAATCAAGGTAGTGAGTGATGAAGAATATAACTATTTGGGAAAGCTATTTATATGTATGGTAGGAAAACGGTGGAAGAGTAGTACGTGTCTTGTTCAGCCGCATGCAGCGGACACGTCTGTAGAAACGGACGTCATATGGGCTTAATTTGGAGGACAAAGAGCTCGATTGCCTCATATACTAATGTCTGTTTCGCTAGGAGGAAATTGTGTTTTGTTGGGCAATATATTTGTTTACCCAAAATTCAAGTAACATTTAAATATATATTATAATTTTAAAGATTCGTGATTTAATTCAATACTAATTAATAAACAATAAATTTAATATATAAACTAAAGAGTAAAGTGAGTCAATCCAACATATAAGTAGACCTTGACCTCAAATGATTGCGACCTCGAGGCAGATGGATAAGAAAATTAAAATAATAAGGCAAGTCAGATGAACAATAAGCAAGAAAGTGAAATATGTATTACCTCTTCTCACTAATTGATGTGTTATAAATGATTGGGGTCCCCTTTATATAGTAGGGGAGTCCTAAATAAGGTACACTTCCAGTTGTAGTAAGGAATCTTATTATACAGTTGTCTAACCACCTAATACAAATCCGTTCCGAAATTTACTCCGTGATCTTAGGGCCACTGCGGGAATCTCGCTCTTTTCGTTATGAAACCATAACGGTAATATATCGAGGTCAGTTGCACGTGGCCTCGGTGTTCATCGAGCACTCTGATCTTCGAATCTTGTACTTCTCCATCGGACTCGCGCCCGGTCCATTTGGAACTTGTTCTCGAAGTGACCCTCGAGCCCACAAAATCAGGCGTACTTGATTTCGACCATATACAGATAGTCTCCATGTATTTTAGAATAAGATAATAAGAAACGATTTGATCCTCGATCCTGTGATCCCTTGATCATGATGTCAATCCCATGATGTCAGCGACAGAAGTGATTGAAAGGTCGCATCTGCATAGTTCCCAAGCCCACTAATTGAAGGCGGTTGATGGTCGGCCATTGGCTTCCCTAAACCGTTGAAGCGACCACTATAAATAGGTCAATTTCAAACCTTTACAAACTTCACTTCTCATACCTTTCCCAAATCTTTACTTGCTTCTTCATCTTCTCTGAGTTCATCCTTCCTCCAATTTGCACTAGTTGCAGCATCAACTTCTTCTCTTCTTTTGAGTTTCTCAACATCGATGGCTAAAACATCTAAAGTCGTTTCTCAGAAAGAAAAATCCTCCTCATCATCATGGTCGATCGGTGGTAGAACGACGGAGCCACCTCGTATTGAGGAGTGTATTAATGGGCCATGCAAGCTATCTTCCAATGTCAAGTTCGGGAGAATTCCCTTTTTAAAATCTCCGAACAATAAGGCTCTCGACAGAAATGAACAACGGTCCAGCAATCAAGATGATCAAGGCCACAAAACCAACCGCCATTACAAACTAACAAATTGTTCTTTGTTGAACGTTTAGAACAGGAGCAATCCCGGCAACCATGCAAGAAATGCACGCAACCTGAAAAAGGAGGCAATGTACAAGCACGGGAACAACTTCGTAGCAGAAAATCAACCAAAGGTAAGTTTCCTCACTCATTTTCTCCCCAACGGCATAACCCGTTGGATCTCCCTGGCATAACCCAAGGAGCCTTTCCCTTTTGCAAGTCTCGGCATAACCCGATGACCGCGACGACATAACCGTCGGTCCCAATGGCATAACCCGTTGAATCTCCTTGGCATAACCCAAGGAGCCTCTTTTTCTTTTCCAGGCCTCGGTATAACCCGACGACGGCATAACCCGTCGGACCCAACGGTATAACCCGTTGAATCTCCTTGGCATAACCCAAGGAGCCTTATTCTTTTTTAGGTCTCGGCCCGACGGTATAACCCTTCGGACCCAACGGCATAACCCGTCAGACCCAACGGCATAACCCGTTGAATCTCCCTGGCATAACCCAAGGAGCCGCCTTTTCTTTTCCAAGTCTCGGCATAACCCGATGACCCCGGCGGCATAACTCGTCGGACCCAACAGCATAACCCTTTGAATCTCCCTGGCATAACCCAAGGAGCCACCTTTTCTTTTCCAAGTCTCGGCATAACCCGATGACCCCGACGGCATAACTCGTCGGACCCAATGGCATAACCCGTTGAATCTCTCTAGCATAACCCAAGGAGCCGCGTTTTCCTTTTGCAAGTCTCGGCATAACCCGATGACATAACCTGTTGGACCCAACGGCATAACCCGTTAAATCTCCCTGGCGTAACCAAAGGAGCCTTTTCCTTTTGAAAGTCTCAACATAACCCGATGACCCAACGGCATAACCCGTTGAATCTCCTTGGCATAATCCAATGAGCCTCTTTTTCTTTTCCAGGTCTTGGCATAACCCGATGACCCCGACGGTATAACCCGTCGGACCCAACAGCATATCCCGTTGAATCTCTCTGGCATAACCCAAGGAGCCGCCTTTTCTTTTCCAAGTCTCGGCATAAACCGATGACCCCGATGACATAACCCATCAGACCCAATGGCATAACCCGTTGAATCTCCTTGGTATAACCCAATAATCCTCTTTCTCTTTTCCACGTCTCGGCATAACCCGATGACCTCGACGGCATAACCCGTCGAACCCAACGGCATAACCCGTTGAATCTTCCTAGCATAACCCAAGGATCTGCCTTTTCCTTTTGCAAGTCTCGGCATAACCCGACGACCCCGACGGCATAACCCGTCGGACCCAACGACATAATCCGTTGAATCTCCCTGGCTAACCCAAGGAGCATTTTCCTTTTGCAAGTCTCGGCATAACCCGGTGACCCAACGGCATAACCTGTTGGATCTCCCTGGCATAACCCAAGGAGCCTTTTTCTTTTCCAAGTCTTAGTAGAACCCGATGACCTTAACGGCATAAACCGTTGAATCTCAGCATAACCCTACCATTTCCCAACACCGCCTCGATCCCTTCACGAGGATGCACCATCCTGATGTGACCGCTTGAATATATGTCATAACTAACTCACAAAATTTTCCTAGTGCAAACTGGAGCAAAAAATTTTGTTCGTTTGGTCATTTTGGATATCTTAAAGTAGGTTGATCCCAAGAAAGCGCAAGGTGCAAGAGGAACGACGGAACAAGTTTCCCTCCAGCATGATAGAAGACAAGAAGAAAAGAAGTGAGTTTGAACGTCAAGGAGAATGAAAGGGTGAACCGCTTGAAATATGATGGAAGTCGCAAGCCCCGCCAATCCCTTTTATGCTCAAAAGCTACAGAAAGAAATAAATACTCACAGCCTGAGAGCATCAAGATTCAGATCGAAGTCTACGGTAAAAATCAGCTAGGCTCAAGATCAAGTTCCAAAGAATCATAGATAGGAATCTTGTAACTCATAGTTGATAGGCACATCTAGTTTAATTTCAATTTTTTCTGGTATAATAAGGAGGTCAGTAAGCGGCAGCAGCAATAGCAGCAACAGCAATAGCAAAGTCTTAGTCCGCGGTAGTCCCAGCTACCAAAACTTCCCGAACTACATTGACCTGATTCTTGTTTAGCCCAGGATATGTAGGAGGCCTCCCGAAGCAAAGTCTCAGTCAAGATCTTTCAAAAACGCTTCACACGGAGTACTCGAACGGGCAAAAATCATTTGTATCCGCTCATTTATCTTTGCACGAAAACTCTTCGTGTTTACGGGCAAAGAGGGGCAGCTGTGAGCACGTGATTTTTGCCCCATACGAGAATCACTCCCAAAAATTTAAAATAAAATAGTTTTGTGTCATGTGTGATTTTCCGAGAATTTTTATCTAATTTCTTCCTCATTGTTTGTATTTTTCTGTGCATGTTTATTCGTTAAAATTAATATAAAACACAAAATATGTTGCATGCATGTTTAGGATTTGATTGCACATTTTGGAATTAATCAAACCATAATTTAGCTTTATAATAAAATCACAAAAATATGCATTTTTACTCTATTTTGTTCCGTCATTGTGTGACTTTATATATTTTTTTTAAATTTATGTGTTAATTGTGATTAAGTGTAATTGATATATGTGTAGTTTAAATTTTGGGAAAATTTTGTTAAACTAAAAGAAGAAAAACAAAAGGGGTGGAAATATGAAACAAATCGTATTTGGGCCAAAATTCGAAATCAAAACTAGGCCCAAACGTCCCAGTGACACAGTCCAAGACCAGGTCTTTCAGAGACGCCCCCAAACTTGTGAGCCGTTGATAAAATCAACTAGACGGCCGAGCTCAGGCTTCCCTTTAATCCAAACGGCGTCGTTTCGATACGTCTGATCTAAATCGTCCATCCTATCTCATCCAACGGCCTCAAGCTTCCCATTTAACCCGACCCGTTCACCCTTGAGATCGACCCAATCTCATTTAATTGATACGACGTCGTTCTTTCCCCGGCAAGAAATCCTGGCCATCAATCCTACTTGATCCAATGGCTATAATCCCATCTTCTATATCGTATATAAGACTACCCTTAAACCCCACGCCCCTCATAGCCAAGCCCTCTCTCTCACCATCGTCTCTCCCAAACCTCAGAGACAGAACCCAGGCCCAAACCCTAGCCGCCACCCATACCCTTTGCTATAAACTCGGCGGCAACGATGCTGGTGACCACCATCTTAACACCCTAGAACCACTAAACCATCTTCAATCTAAATCCACAAACCATTAACCTCGAATCTTCCCTAAACATCTTGAATCTTCATTTGAAGATTCGAGCAGAAACTCAACCTACCCCAAACCACCCCAAATCGATACCTAACACTCCTATAACCCCCAATGTAACCAAACCAATATTGGTTTGGTTCAAATCCAGCCCAAACCCCTCAAACCCCAATCTGAGCCCCAAGAACCCTAGAAGAAGTTTGAGACTGTGTGAAGATTTTTGAGGTTTCAACGGGTTTTAGGCGAAGAGTTCTCACTTGAGAACACTCGATTAAATCCCATTTGGCCTAAAAAAAGTTTCAAAGTCCGAGTTTGTCCCAAGTCCGTTTTGATTTCTGATTTTTCTTCTCAAGGTACTTCTTCTTTCGTTCTTCTATATTTATTTATTTGTTTGTTGGTTCAGTTCTAGTAGTATTTCTATCTTTTTCAATTTTTGCTAATTTTTCCGTTCTTCTATCAAAGACCTTTTATTTGGTCAATTTGTTGTACTGTTTGTCAAATATATTTGTTATAGTGTACGTATTCGCTTCGATTAATATCGTCGAATAATTAGTTCCATATTTTCCATGTTCTGCCCGAGACTATGAATCACTGGCTTATTCGTCGACTATTGTTTATTGATTTATATGTGTTATAATCGATTAAACGAATATCGTCGATTAGTTATATAGGTCTGTTTGTTTAGAACGATGGGGCAATGATGTCTAAATACTGATTAATTCCATCTTGAACCACTGTTGAATTGAAGTCTAAATTGTTTGTGTTTAGGAATTTGAATTGGTTGTAGCTATAACCTTAATAGAGATTCAGAATTTAGCTAATTGGCCTTTTAATTAAACACCAAATACACCTTAAAATGGGTGTTTAAAAGGATGAACATGGAAGTTTTGAAATTTAATTATGCCTTGTTTAGACACCAAGTAGTGGAAGCCAGGAACCAGCTTTAGTTAATGTTTAAAAATTATAGTGCACATGGGATGGTGTAGTGGAACATGCCGGACATCAGGACATTCCACAGCTTCTGCACTTCAGTTTTTTGTTTAATATTTAAACCATACTTAGGCAACTGAAGGTGGAAAACAGAGGGAATAATATGGGTTTGTCAGTCTTTATAAAACATTTTAAAAATAGGCTGAAAGGTGTTTAGTTGGTTATATAAGGATAGATGCTCGCATTAGAAAAGGGGGACTTAAAAAATTTAAGAGGATCGATTCTGAAAACTCTAGCTTGAAGTGACTCTGCACTTGTTTCCTCTTCTACTTTTTTTCTATTTCCAACTGTTCCATTGCCTAAAACCAGAAACAATTTGAGCCTTTCTCCGTTTCTATTTCCACACTTGAGTGTTCCAAGTTAACTGAAGATTTTTGCTGGTTTGTTTGAGTTGGTTTTTACTGTTTAATCTTCTGGAAATTGCTGTTTGGTTTGCTCTCAAGTCTTCTGTTGTTTTGAATTACTCTTGGATGGCCACTCTGCTACCGTTTGCTGTTTGTTTGTTGTGATCTGCCTACTGACTTTTCCACCTCCATTTTGCTTTCGAATTCTAGGTACACATCTGTTACACTGGTGTACAACGTAGCCGAGTCCAAAGTATGAATACAATGAAGCTTTAAAGCTCGAAGACATTTAGTGGTATTTCCATATTTTAAGTTGCATATATATGTTAGATATTTATTCATTCAAATCATGTGATTGGTCTATAAATGTACAAATATATTCTGACCACTCTTAGTTTAAGTTTGTAAATTCATTCCCATGTATGCTAGCTAGAAAAACCAATAATGTAGCATCCATGTACTACCATTGTTATTTTATTTTATTATAGCCCAATTAATGCATATCAAGTACTAGGATTAAATAAGCAGTAGTTTATACTCTTTGGTTTATTTAGTCCCGTAAAAATAGTTTCCCTCAATATCAATCTTGTTTCAGCCATATCGCAAATTTAAATGTGGATAACGCCATGTAGTCGGCTCAAATGTGCATAGGATGTCCCAGTCCCTGCTTTTCACGTTGGGCTTGGGCCTATAAATGTTAAATGGAGGCCCGTCTAGTTCATCTCAAATTCTGACAAGTCATGTTCACAATTCAACTACAAATAACTTGAAATATGGGGTATTACTTCTCTTTTTCATTTTTAGAGAGGAAACGATGTAGGATACAAAACATGTATATTTAGGGCTCGGGTCCAGTTTGAGTTTAGACCCGCTTGTTTAAAGGTCGAAGGTATAATTTTAACTTAATAAAAGCGGTTCTAAATTGATTAAAGGCACATAGGTTATAACATGTGTAAAATCAGATATTTTTGTCATTTACAATAGTTTAAGCGACCGTGCTAGAACCAGGGGATTCGGGGGTGCCTAACACCTTCCTTCGGGTCAACAGAATTCCTTACTTATAATTTCTGGTTCGCAGACATCATTTGGAAAGTCAAAATTTCCTCGATTTGGGATTTTAAATAAATTGGTGACTTGGGACACCTTTAATCTATTCCAAGTGTCGGCTCTAAAATAATAAAATAACCCAGTTTCGAATATTGTCACTTTAAATGGAAAAACTCCCTTGCACATTTTACCCTTCGGGGTGGGTGCACCAAAAAGAGGTGTGATAACAGCGATACACTCAGAGACGGGGAGGGATTGATGCAACGAAGAACGACGAGAACAACTCCCATGCCCCAACAAAGGCCGGCACCAGCCATACACCAGATCCTTCCATCCACTACCAAGGCATATGGATGCTCTATAGCGATACGTCGCCCTGCTCCGAAACGACAGAGGTACACCTCCTTTATTATCTGTCCATAACTTTTGCGTGTCTCCTTCAGAAATAGTGTATGCACTGGAGAAGCTGGTCACCAAGGTGCAGTGGCCGCAAAAGATGAAATCATACCCCGCTACAAGGAAATCAAACGTCCTATGCGAGTTCCATCAGGAATGGGGCAAAAAACTGAAGACTGCATTGGCCTATGGCAAGAACTGTCAAGATGTTGAACCAGGGATACCTGAGGAATTGCTTAGTGACAAAGGAAAAATAAATTTTGCGCGCGGACGGAAACAACCCCACGGGCTGCCAAAGCCACCCTCCCCAGCACGCACGATAAATATGATCGTCGGAGGCGGCGATGACTCAGCAATCAACCATGTCAAGTTCGACACCATGCACAAATTAAAACGGACCATCACCCATGAACGGTATGACGACTTCGAAGATAGTATCACCTTCGATAAGTCTGATGCCGACGATTTGTCTTTCCCTCATTATGATGCTTTAGTTATCACCTTACGTATCGCCGATACGGATGTTAAAGAATCATGATTAACGACGGAAGTGGCGCATGTATTATCAACCCAAGGGTCCTCGTACAAATGGGACTCAAGGGTAAGGTAATACTGCGTTGCATGACACTGACTGGTTTTAACATTGCAGTAGAATGGACATCCGGAGAACTATTACTCCCCGTTTTAGCAGGATGGATTACGCTGGAAACCACTTTCCACATATTGAACCAGGAAACGGCCTACAACATCATCAGAGGACGCCCATGGATACATGCTATGCGATCGGTCACTTCAAGTTTTTACCAAGTGATCAAATTCCCCACCCAGTGGGGGGTATTCAGCATTTGAGGCGAGCTCCGAACCGCACAGGGAATTCTACAAAATAGCTTAAGATTGCACCAATACCAAACAGCTAAACGGGGAAAGTGTAGAAGCATAGTAATCAGCCGTGTCGAGGACTAAAGCCAACCCGACAACGGACGCCATCAAAGACCCCGATATCATAGAAGCCTGTAAAAAATTGGTCGAAGATCTCGACCTGGTCTAGTTGGACGACGTCGACCTCACAAAGAAATCCTACATCGGGCACGGCCTCACAAACCCGAGTAAGTACTGTGAATTCCTAACTAACCATGCACATTTGATTGCTTTTTCCCTTTCAGATATGTCGGGAATCCCGAGAAACATCGCCACCCACAAGCTAAATGTCGATCTATTACATCTACCCATGCGACAGATGAGAAGGAAATTCAATGCCGCCATCAATAAACTGGTCAGCGAGGAGGTAGATAAATTACTAGCCAACAGTTCCATCAAAGAATTGAAGTACCCCCAATTGGTCGCCAATGTCATCATAGTCAAAAAGAAAAATGGGAAGAGGAGAATATGTGTGGATTTCACTTATCTGAACAAGGCATGTCCGAAGGATTCATTCCCACTACCCCATATCGACCAGTTGATAGACGCCACTACAGGACATGAACTGCTAAGTTTCTTAAATGCCTACTCCGGCTTCAACCAAATCATGATGGCCGAGGAGGACCAAGAAAAGAAAGTTTTCATCACCCACCAAGGGACATACGGCTACAAGGTGAAGTCCTTCGGACTAAAAAATGTAGGGGTGACGTATCAAAGACTGGTTACCAGAATGTTCAAGGAACAACTTGGTCGGTAAGACCATGGAGGTATATATCGATGATATGCTGGTAAAATAAGAAAATAAAGAAGACCGCATCAACCACCTGAAAGAGGCCTTCGAAATACTAAAAAGGTACGGGATGAAGCCGAACCCCGAGAAATGCTCCTTCGGTGTAGCCTCGGGAAAATTCTTTTCTTAAGGTTTCTCATGTCCCTACGAGGCATCGAAGTCATCCCAGATCAGATTAAGGCGATAGATACAATACTCGAGATTCTAAACAGCAAAAAAGCAGGTTAAAAAGTTGACTGGGCGAATAGCCGCCCTATCCAAATTCATCTCACGATCCTCCGATAGGTGCCATCTCACGGTCCTCCAACAATGGAACGAGGAATGCATCGAATCCTTGAGAAATTGAAAGCGTATCTATCTTCACCACCACTACTAGCCAAAGCAAGCCCGGGCGAGCCCCTACTGGTATATCTGGCCGTCTTTGAGGTCGCCGTCAACGCAGTCTTGGTCCGCGAAAATGAAGGTACGCAATCTCCTATTTACTATATTAGCAAACCCTAGTGGACGCCGAAACACGGTATCCACACCTTGAAAAATTGGCCCTAGCATTGGTCGTAGCTTCACGAAAGCTTCGACCCTATTTTCAATGCCACCCCATAAAAGTAGTAACGACCTTCCCATTGAAAAACGTCCTGCATGAGCCTGAATTATCGGGTAGACTCGCCAGATGGGCTGTAGCGCTTAGCGACCACAACATCTCGTATCATCCGAGAACCACCATTAAGTTGCAAGTACTTGCCGACTTTATATCCGATTTCAGCGCATAAATACTACCAGAGGCGGAACTGGAGGCACGCCGTACCCCCTCCAACATCGACTTATGGACTCTGTACACTAATTGCGCAGCTAATGCCTCGGGATCAGGATTGGGACTCGTTCTCGAGGTTTCCACGGGCGAAATAATTTGCCAGTCCGTGCGGTGCCCTGAAATGACTAACAACGAGGTCGAGTACGAGGCTGTTATTGCAGGTATGAAACTAGCCATCAAATACGGTGCTGGACGAGTCGTCCTCCACTGCAACTCGCAACTCGTAGTTAACCCGGTCATTGGGACTTACCAAATCAAGGAGCAGAGATTGCAAAAATATTAGTCAAAGATCCACAGATTAATGACTGAGTTCGACGAGTGCCGCTTCGAACAAATTCTGAGGGCATGGAACGTCGAAGCAGCCGGCTTGGCAAAATTGGCCGCAACCACTAAAAACTTTGACAGAGAAAGCGTGGTCACCCTTTTTCATTCAGCCTTTGACCACACCGAGATACTTTCTTAAAATTTGACTTGGGACTGGCGCAACCAATTTTTATCCTATCTGCAGTATAGTACACTCCCACTCGAAAAACAAAAGCAAAGAAGCTCCATGTAAAGGCCTCCAGGTATTGCATGATAAACCATGAGCTCTACAAAAGGACATTTGGGGGACCCCTAGCCAAGTGCCTAGGGCCGTACCAAATAAGACCAGTACTCGAAGAGGTACACGAGGGTCACTGCAGCATCCATACAGGTAACTGCACCCTCGTACATTTCATAATACGAGCCGATTATTATTGGCCCACCATGAAGAAAGAGGCAGAGGAATACGTTTGCCGATGCGAACAATGTCAAAAGTATACCCCCATGATACACCAACCAGGAGAGCCCCTCCACTCAGTTACTTCCCCATGGCCTTCATCAAATGGGGAATAGATATAATCGGTCTCCTACCGGCGGGACGATGAAAGGTCGCCCAAATACACGAACAGGAAGTCATTGCCTTCATATGGAAGAATATCATCTGCCGTTTCAGCATCTCCAAAGAAATCAGCAGCGACAATGGACGATAATTCGCCGGTCAGAGGATGACAGAATTCTTCGACAAGTGGAACATATACTCTCCACGCCATATCACCCCGCTACCAACGGCCAAGCAGAGTCTTCGAACAAAACAATACTGAACATACTGAAAAAGAAACTCGAGGAAGACAAAGGGCTATAGCCCGAGCTACTAATGAAAGTCTTATGGGCGCACCAAACATCACCAAAATCCTGCAAAGTAGAAACACCATATTCACTAGTCTACAGAATCAATATAGTTATACCAGTCAAAGTTGGCGAACCAAGCTTGAGGTATTCACATACCATCGGAACATAGAATGACGCAAACATGCTTCAAGACCTCGACGAGGCCGAGGAAAGAAGAGAAATGGCCTACATAAGAATGGTTGCCCAGAAACAACAAGTCGAAAGGTACTACAACAAAAGAGAAAAAGTAAGACCACTCAAAGTGGGAGACTACGTCCTCAAAGCCAAAACATTAGCATCAAAAGACCCAAGCGAAGGACATTGAGCACCAACTGGGAAGGACCCTACAAAATCACAGCAACAGCAGGTAAAAAAGCATTCCAATTAGAAACATTGGAAGGAAGAACTCTCCAAAATAATTGGAACGTCGCCCACTTCAAGTATTTCCATTTCTAAAAGGTGTCTACCGAGTCGCACTCTTTTTCTCTTACCCAAGTTTTGTCCCAATTGGGTTTCTCGGGGAGGTTTTTAACGAGGCAGCATAGGAGACACCTGGAGATAGTTGAGGGATGAGTTTGTCATACCAGCCACTCCATATGCTTTCCTGGCTGACATGACAAAGGGATTGGACTAGCATAATGTCCAATGTATGAACGGCTAATGCCATCTCCAATATATGAATGGCTAAGTCCATCTCCAATGTATGAAAGGCTAAGGCCATATCCAACGTATAAATGGCTAAGGCCACCGCCGTCAATAAGGCGACCCAGCTCGACTACGACATATAAAGTAACTCTACGATAGTCAAAGTTACGTATATGGCCCAGGCCATCTCCAACATATAAATGGCTAAGGCCACCGTCATCAATAAGTTGACCCATCTCGACTACGACAAACGAAGTAAATCGATGACAATTAAAGTTACGTATATGGCCAATGCCATCTCCAATGTATAAATGGCTAGGGCCACCATCGTCATAAGTCAACCCAGCTCGACTACGACAAACGAAGTAACTCAACGACAATCAAAGTTACGTATATGGCCAAGGCCATCTCCCATAAATGTCTAAGGCCACCATTATCATAAGTCGACCCAGCTCGACTACGACAAACGAAGTAACTCGACGACAATCAAAGTTACGTATATGGCCAAGGCCATCTCCCACGTATAAATGTTTAAGGCAAATGTCGTTAATAAGTCAACCCAGCTCGACTACAACAAGCGAAGTAACTCGACGATATTCAAAGTTATGTATATGGCCAAGGCTATCTCCTACGCATAAATGGCTAAGGCCACCGTCGTCAATAAGTCTACCCAGCTCGACTACAACAAACAAAGTATTTCAACGACAGTCAAAGTTACGTATATGACCAAGGCCATATCTTAAGTATAAATGGATAAGGCCATCATTGTCAATAAGTCGACCCAGCTCGACTACGACAAATGAAGTAACTCGATGACAGTCAAGGTTACTTATACGGCCAAGACCGTCCCCAACATGTAAAAGGCTAAAGCCATCGTCGTTAGCAAGTTGAACCAACTCGACTATGACAAACAAGTAGCTCGACGATAGTCAAAGTTATGTACAGGACTAAAGCCATCGACAATATTACGGCTAAGGCCGCCGTCGCCAACCCTGTTCGACTGCAGCAGAAGGCACGCAAATAACAGACGAAGCAACACCATTATTAACTAAAGTCGCCACTATTTAACATCGAAGCCGCCTCCTATCGGCGGATAACACAAATAACGTTCGGGAAGCATACTGAGAATCTCACAAATAAGCGAGCATCCGCTCTGCGGAGACGAGATACCAAAAATAAAAGATACAAAAGGAAAAGAGTAACAGCAAAAAGTATAACTTCCATTATCATCCAAAAATGCATGTACAAAAGGACCCATTTACATTTCTAAATACAACAAAATAAAATTTATATAAGTCCTAAGGGGCTTCGCCATCCTGCTCATCATCCCCCATTGGACTGCCATCTCGTCTACTACCGTCCCAGGGCTAATACGTTGCAGAGATCCAGGACCCAAACCCTAGACGGTTAACATCTTTGGAATTATAGCCTGCCTGGTGTAGGGAGTCGGAACTATACTCGTAGGCTTCGCGGGCGACCTGAGCTATGCGTCGTTGCTCCTAAACCTCCACCTCAGTAGCTCGACCCGATGCTAAGAATTCCTCGAGCATGACTAGCTTAGCCTCGGCATACACACGATGCGCATCCTTATCAGACCTTGGCGCAACAGTCTGCTTAAGGGCTTCAATCTCAGCCGCCTTAGCATTAAGCTCAGCGGCTTCTGCCGCTACCCCACGGTCGACCTCCAGTTCCTCTTCCTTCAACTGGAGAAGAGTCTCCAGCTTAATGTTCCGAGCCAAAGTGGCCATCAGCTGCTCATCAACTTGCTCCATCTCAACCACCATCTGCTTTAGTTGGGCCTCTGACTGCTCCAATCCCTTATGGAAAACCCGAAATTCTAGGTCCTGCTTGAGTAGGTCCACCAGCACCTGATGTTTGGCAAGGCACCACCGATATTTCTTTACCACCTTGTTAAAGGTGGTTGCCTTCCTTTGCGCTCACTACCCCCTCTCTACCTCCAAGATGAGAGCCTAAAGAAGAGGAAAAAGAGGAAAGCCAAGTCATATGCATCAAAGTTTACTTTACGACACACAAAGAAAATCGAAAAATACCTGTAAGGCTGGGCCAACAACCCTCCAAGATAGTTCCCCGTCGATAACAACTTTTAACATTTCACGCTCAGCGGCCGCACATAATAGGGTCATATATGCTGCGGCCTGATCGCTCTGTTGGAATAGGTTATACCCTCTTGGGATCAGAAATCGGCGGTTGGATCTACCTGCCGTAATCCCCACATGGGCTAGACCCCTTGTTAACGCATCTGCATCCGCATGGGCGGCCTTAACGTCCACCCTCTCGGCACTGTCGCCCGCTTCTCCAACAGCAGTCGACGAGCCACTCTCCGGAATGCGTGCTGGACTGGCATCGGGAACTGCCCTCCTTTGGGGAGCCGACCTCCCAGAACGGATGGCATCGGCTATAAAAACTGGTCTTGACCCCCGTCGGGGCTCACTCGCCCTCTTGTCTTCTGTGTGGCTATCCCCTTGCCAGTTATCAACCGACGTCTTTTCCTTTTCGGCGGCTCCTCACCCTTATAAGTCTCCTCCACAGGCCACGGGGATGGCATTGAAGGAGTTGCTTCACTTGTGGATGCCGCCACGGGCACAACCTCATATTGAGGAACCTCTGGAGCACCATCACTAGGTGAGCCGCAGGCTATGTCTCCACTTTCAGAGTCAGTCCACGCCCTAGGTGAGGTAAAGATGCTTTTCTTTTTCTTCTTAGGGGCGCTCCGACCTACCAACATGAATAAGTTAGGTAACAAAACCTAAGGGAACCTCCAAATTGTAGCCAAAGAGTTACCTGACGGGCCATATCGTTCATGAAATGCAGCCCTGGTACGATATTCCTCCACATACGAAATCATTCTTTCCACCCACGATTTAATATTTTCAATGAACTAGGGTGGAGAAGCCCTCGCTCCAAAAAAAAAAGGGGGGAAATCAAAGAAATCACAATGGTCGTATGGTCAAGGTCGCAAGCAGTCCTGGATTCTACAAATAAAGGTACTTACATTCTAGATTCCATTATTCGGGAACCCTTCGGGATTCTACACCAGGTGCTCCGTCCTGATGTAAAAGTATTTATGCCAAAATCGACGGTTGGTCTTGTCGTCGGCTTTAATAACCAAGCCCCTCGTGCCACGACTTTTCAATTGCAGCATGGTACCCCTTAGGTAACTAGGGTTGAACAACTATAAGAGGTGGTAGACTGAGATGCTGCACTTGGCCCTGGCCACATAAGTGGTCATAATCCGACACACCTTCAAGGTGTAAGGAGTGAGCTGAGCCGGGCACACGTTGTGCAAACGGAAAAGCTCCTCCATTAGGGGGTAGATTGGAAGACTATCACTGATCAAGAACGGGTACTCATAGAATGTGCAGTACCCAGGCCGTGGCACATTGGCATAATCTGTCCCGGTCGAAACTATTTCCACATGGTTCGGAATATGGTGCGTCTCTCGAAGATCATCTAAGTGGGATTGTGACAAATCGTTGTATTCCTAGGGAAGGGCTGGGCTTTTAGTTGGAAAATCCCTGCGAACGTGCATCTCCTTCGGGAGGACGTTATCTACACTAAGAGGAACAAGGGTCTTCCCTGCCTTTTCCTCTTCACCACCGGAAGATGACGGAACCCTAGACGGTATCTTTGGCCTTTTTACTACTCTGGCCACGTTTTGTCATGTTATCCTATGTGAGAAACAAAGCACTGAAGTTAGGAAGTGTGGTCTCAAAAGAAGTGGGAAAGTCTCGCACGAAATAGCGATTGCTGGAAAGAAAGATGAAAAAGGAAGCCAGAAAAGGTTCTTCAAAGGTTCGAAAGATGAAATGGATTGAAACTTCCCTCTATTTATTGGGTTAGGATGCACAGAAACTGAAGAGGCACGATTCAAAACGGGTGCGAAAAACCAGAACATCACTTCATCCTCTGAACCCCCTCGGAAGCAAGTATAATTATGACGTATGCGGGCGATGACATCATTCTAAAAAGGGGGTCATGCGTCAGCAGCTCGGCGATGCCATACACTTCCCCTCATTCACGTCACTGCTCCCATAGTGAGGTCAAATTTTCTAAAGACGAGGTCTGCATTTCCGCCCATTGAAGACGTCTACCGTATACACCTCCAATGAGCGGAAGGATTAATTGTATGGGGTCAAATTTGGCCCTCAACGTCTCTACGCCGAAGGGTACGCCCAGTGAGCATACGTCTAATAAAGTAAGGGTACGGCTTGGACGTAAGGACGAAGGCGACGCCAGTTAAAACTCGGCGTCCTCGCTAGGAGGACGTCAACCACTTTTTTATACTTTTATAATTATTTCGAGGAAGGCCTCGTACTATACAAAGTGGACCTTCCCATTGTGAAGGGGCATCATTATTATTCTTGAATAATACAACTCTCATATTTTCTCTCAATCTCTCTCTCTCTATCTCTATATCTAACGAACACTCATTCTCGAGTTCATCTGATCAGATCTACTGCAATAATTTCATCTCTTTGATCTCTAGGTTATATTATATTTGATTACGATTTACCCTTATTCATTTTTTGATGAATAGTGCGATGGTTAAAATGGGAAGAACTCTAGATTGCATGGCAGTGCTAGAATACTAATCACTGACTCACAAAGTGTTGAACATAAATAATTTATATAATTGGTGAATAGGAATTAAGCATTTTACTTGAATTAATCTCAAGGGCTAACGTTTGACGGAGTACTAAACACATGATCCTTTGTTTGTGCGATTGTTGCTTGAAGAATCACGATTTTCTTCTCGTTTGCTGCTTTCATGTCTTGGCGAGTACGTGACAGAAATCCAAATAGGGATTTAGAACCGATCGAGTAGGTTCATCTTCAACCACACCATTTGGATCGGAGCAAGGACTGCATATTTGTTTCTCTTAATTAACAGCCTTCAAAACATGAGAATTAATGACGTTTCAGGTTTCCATAACAATTAATTTATAAACAAATTCCGATTAGTCACACTTTTTTCTTGCACGTTTTTCTTCGTCTTTTTTTGGTATAAGACTGTATAACATGAAAGCCAACTCTCTGAATATATGACCTCAAATGTACCTATTTTTTTTGGTAAGTGCAAAAAAAAATAATTTTTTTCCTTATTTAGTAATAATTTATGATTTATAGTACCACAAAATATATATACTTTATTTTACACTACAAATTTAAAAATTTTCTCTATTTTCTTAAATTTCATGTCCAGTCGAATAAAGTGCTTAGATCTTATCCTTTTATGATAAAATAAAAGAGAAGTATATATATTCGATCTGAAGGGATAAGACACAGAAACGGATGTAGATATGATATATAATAACCCTCGAGTTAACAGGTGCCACTAAGACGTATGTTTAAAGAAGCAGTAAGAGGTTACTTTCTGCGTCAGCTGCTTTGCATGTCCGCAACGTGTAATTTCCCATGCAAATTTCGATACGGCGCTCCAACGAGTAAGACTTTAGCTTCGGATAACTGACCTTATATCCGCATAACTCTCCACTCTCCTCTACACCTTGTTTTCTTCATTGTTTCTTCTATTCTCAAGCAGAAAATCTGGTAGTTTTATATTCCACTTTAAAAAAGAATAATTAAATTGATCAAGTGATATCTGATCAGAAACAATGGCGTCACTTAGGGTTCATCCTGCTGCTTTTTTGTTTCTGCTTGCACCTCTTCTTATCTCGGCTCCTGTGGAATGCGATGGTGAACACACTCATCCCTATCTAATCTTTATATTTATTTATTTTTTGAATCTTTTCTCACTAGCTGATCAGTCACTGACGCTCTCAACTCCTTGTATTTAGCTTTGTATTTATTTTTTGTGCGCTAGTGGTGTAATAAAATTTTACTTTTTCTTTTTAAATTTGTTTATTACTACTTTCACTTATTATGAAATTATTTTGAATATGATGTAATAGTGTTTTACATAATACCTATGTATGATATATAGTTAAACGAATAAGCTGTTTTTTGTATAAGGTTTTAATGAATTCTTAATTGGTTCCCAATAAATTGGATATGAAATATATGACGGACTAGAAATATTTTTTTGAGTTTTGCCACAATTTGGATTGCCTATGTTGTGTTACTTGTCACTACGCAGAAAATGATTATATATAATGGGTGTCTACTCTCGAGTAATATGAACATTAACAAAATATCTTTAATTAGCCGTTGGATCCGTCCTTATGTTCTAGTTATATATACAAATTGATTCAACATTTCAATACCAAGGTACTATATATATATATATATATATATATAAACATATATGCAGAATTTTAAAATTGAATGTGTGTACATAGCATATCATAAATTAAAAGATAAATCTGAATGACAGAAATGCCCTTAGTGTCGATCGGCAAGCAGAGATGTTTGTTGGGGCTCTTCTATATAGTAGAAAGAAATCTTCTGACTTGTGATCCATATTCTTCTTCGTTTAGAGATATAGTAATTAATTTGTTTTCAATCTGTGTTGAATGTATTGCTACGCAGATGAAGAAGGCCATGTCCTTTCGGGGATCAACAGTTACCGACAATCCCATAGCTTACCAGCCCTAACTAAGCACGACAAAGCCGATTGTCTAGCTGACGAAATAGCGGACGAGATGCAAAATCAACCATGCCCCAGGGGTGGCATTACCCCAGGTCCCGCACCTCAATTCGCACAGTACCCTAAACTCCTGGACAAGTGCGACATAAACATAAACACGACAGCAGATGGCGTTATCCTCCCGGTTTGCGTCCACGATCGTGTCGCAACCCTCGTGCTGACCAACTATACTCAATCCCAGCATGCGAGGTTCCTCAACAATTCTAAGTACAGTGGAGCTGGAATTGGCACTGAGGATGATTGGACTGTCCTAGTCTTGACCACGAATACTGCCGGAGGAAGCTTTGCTAGTGGAGCTACTAGTTTGATTAGTCATGTGATTGGTTGGAGTCGTTATAATTTGCTGTTTTCGTTGTTAGGTATGTTCCTAGTTAATGTTTATTAGTGTGACTGGTAATTAAGTGGTCCCTTATATTTGTATTCGTTGTACCTTCCATGTGTGTATGTACTGCAAGGGACGTTTGTGTAGATCAAGCTTCATGTGCTTTTTATATGTGTATTCAGCTCAAAAAGTTATCATATACTTTATGAACATGAACTAATACACATAAGTTACGGGTAAATTATAGCAAATGATAATAAACATTCACCGTGTAAAAAGAACGATAATAAACATTCACCATGTAAAAAGAACACTAAAAATTAGGAGAAGTATTGACAACTTTTATCGATTATATTAGTTTAGTCTATCTTTTCAATGAAGAGGTTTAAAGTCTTATAATGATATTTTATCTTCTCATGAGACGGGTATTTTTTGTCTGTTCTTTCTCTTTTTGGAGAATAGTAATGAAGAAGAAGCCCTCCTTTTTTTAGGTTCATTTTTCTAGTACTTATAGTTGAGGCTCCTCGAGTAAGAAATGAGTGGTCGTAACCACGTTGAGAATACGTTCCCATGGAGAGGTGGGTGGGCCATATCTTTATCCATCTTATTGAATGAGAGTCGAATCATGTTATAAGCAAGTGGTCTTACCTCTCATTAATTATGGATTAGTTCAAGATATAATTATCTTTATTAATTATCGTGGGTCGGATTCTGATTTATACAGTTAGTCCCTCCGTTTATTGATGTTGTGCTTTGGCCGAGCTCAATGAACGGACTTCGTCGATTATGATTGAAAAACTCGTATAAGGGGGGTGGCTATTGCTCCCGTCGAGACCGCGTTTATTTTGGCGACGGCCCGAATCTTGTAGAATTTTCGGCGTCATGTCATCATATTATCAAGTTACCGTCGGGACAGAGCGCCTCTCTTCGGCGAAGATATATGACGTTTTAATACAATTCGAGCGATATCGAACTTCGTCACGTTCTGGTCCTCGTGTTTGCTTCGGTTCGTAATTGTTGACGACGGGGGACGAGTCGTATGCGATGCGGCCGAGGGAAATAAGCGTGCGTCGGGTATGCTTTCAATAGCATCCAGAGTTTTGAAGACGTACAGCGCATTCCTTCAGCATTTGCAGGCTGTTACGATTGTTCCAATGGCGAGGCGGCGGCGGATGGCCGAGAAGTCGCTTCGTGGTGCTCGTCATAATGGCGCACGTCTTGGTAGAATTGAATTGTTTTATGGTTGATCATGCAGTTAAAGGTGGTCATTGGGTTTTCCGAAAGCCATTTACGTTGCCTATAAAGGTAGGTTGATGCATTCATTTCTCGTTACTTCATTTTTCATCTGAGACTGTTTTTTAGGACATTCTTTCGCTTTGCTAATTCTCCCTCTCTTTTCTTTTCTCGATTGTGATAACTTTTACATTGCCCACCAAAATCTCTTCCTTTCTCTTCAAGTAGATCAATAATGGCAGGTAGTTCTTCGAGCGATGCTCTTCTAATAGATTTGCCGGTCAATTCTCCAGCAGTTGAAGGGCCACCTCCGGCAATGGGAGGTGCAGAGCAGGCAGAGACCGGATTAGTTCTGCCAGTTGACGAGATAATCCCCCTGCCCGAAGGTCTGGCGATTGATTTTACCGCCGATGGTTGATTTTACCGCCGATGGTGGAGAGGACCCGATGGATGAAGCCCCACTAATGGGAGAGATTGGAATGGCCCGATTACGAGAACAGGGGGTCATTCTGACCCATGCAGACATTGTCCTCGCCAGAAGCGAACAGAGGGTCCACACCGACCGCAGGAGATACTGCGTCTTTTATGCATATCCCTTCAGGTTGGGATTCAGGATTCCACTCCCCATGCTAGTGGTGGATTTATATCGTCACTACGGGGTGTGCCCGGGTCAGCTTACTCCTTCTTTCTACAAATTACTGACAATGTTTATGAAGTATCACTACTGAAAAATTGGTCTATGGTAATGCATGGAAAACCGTTTCTGTAGTAGATAAACCGTTGTCGTCGAGATATTGGAACCGTTTACCGACCGTCACATTCGCTTGCATGCCAATAGAGCTATAGGAACGGTTCTTGGAACGGTTTTCATATTCGTTACTATAGAGACGTCTATCGCAACAGTTTTCCTTTTCTCTATTGGACGATTATTCCTTCCAATTGGGACGATTTACAACCGTTACTGTAATGTGTGGCTCATAACCATTATCATATTATCTAATGCAACACTTTCATAAGCTATTGTTACAGTTATTTATGGATATAACAACGGTCTCTTTAAGCTATTGTAACAGTTATTTTTGTATCGTTGCGGTTTTAAATACCTATTGAAACGGTTTAGAGGGCATTTTGGAATAATTTATCGGATCTATTGGAACGGTTTACATTCTAATGGAACGCCATTTGTGTCCTATTTCAACAGTTATGATAGGCTATTGTAACAGTTCATATAAAACAAATATATATATATATATATATATATATATATATATATATATATATATATATATATATATATATATACACACACACACTATAAATTTAAATAAATCACAAAATGAAATTATTGATATTATAACTTGTCCAACAGGGTAATAGTATCCATAAAAGTAAATATTTTACCTCATGAGTGCATAAGTTTAGTATATTTCAAGAGGGTAAATAAGTTTCAAAAAATATTGGTAACAAAAGATCCCCAGAACTTTCATCTATAACAATTCAAAATTATCTCAAGTAAGGTCTAGTTCTTCATCATCCATTTCTTGATCTACTCCACCTACAAAAGAGGATAAATAAAGTTATTATTCTTCAAGAGAATCCGGTCTAAGAATACTCATAGCACAAATTGCCATGGAAAAAAAGAACAGAGAGCTAGTAACGTTTTATCAATGAAGAACACTACAAGGTTGACTGTGTATCTGTACCAAATTAATATAGCTCAATTAAGTCACGATTACCCTTTGTCAGTCAAAATAAAAAAGGCTCAATCAAGTCACATTTTTGGTTGTGAACAAAGAATCTACCAAAGAGCACAGCAAGCAAAAACACAAACGTACCATGCCACAATTACGTCAACAGTGTAATGCTTGCGCGATGCAAGAATCAATAAGCTTTGTGCAATAACATCCAACCAAGCACACTGTTTTATAAACATGCAGAATAAAATCTAGCAATCAGTAACAAATGCAAGTTGTGCCAAAACACTTAAGAAAATATAAAAATGCAGCATAAGCAAGAGAAGGAGAAAGTTCAGTCACTCAGTTAACACATAAATTTGTGTACCCTACAAAAGAATTAGTAGTAATTATTGTAACACTAGAATAGAAAAAAGTTCAAAAGAAGCCCTTCCCAAAGTGAACTTACAGAACCGTCGGAGAATTTATCTTCTAGGCAGTTGATTAAAATAAGAAGAGAAAACAAAGCAAAAGGAAAGAGAGGGAGTTTAAGCACCATTCGTTAATAGGTTGGGTACTTCCATTACCCCTCACACTGAACTCCCTTCCCCACCAAGTAATGGATGATTTGCATAGTTTCATTGTCACCAGAACTAAGACTAGAATAATTATCAGCCCAATTTCCACAGATATCATAAGTTATTTAATCAGTACTACCGCATTACCTTCGCGTTTCATATTTCTGGTATGTCCATACAAAGACTACAGAGAATATCATATGAGATAAAAATATCAGATCACCACAATCATAAAACACATCTCGAGGAACTACACTTTCATAAATGTCATGTAAGTGTCTAAATTAAAGAATGTCACTTTGGAACCACTAGGAGCATTTTGTAAAGGAGAATGCAACTTACCAATCAATAGCACTTCTAAAATATTGTCAGGAGGAGGAAGCGTGGCAAGCTTTGAACCCTGGTGATTTGCAGAATAAAATGAACTGAGGCTTTGACAAAAAAGAGGATGAAACAAGCTGAGGCACAGTTGATAGACAGCAAAACAACAAGCTAAAACAAAAAGATCATCAATTAAATGAGAAAAGACTTTACCTGTGTAGAATAAAATGTTATGATCCGAAGGAATTGACAACCCTGTGGAAAACAATTAACCAACTTAAAAAATGTAATGGATATCTAGGATTTCTCTCCAAATGTTTGTTATGTGTAGATAAGAATGAATAGTAAGTGAAGGAGTACAAGGGAAAGTAATCCTGGCCAAGAAAAGGGCCACTTACGACTAAGAATGCCAGGACCCTGCACCATATCAGAACTGTATAGATCTTTTTGGTCTTGAAAATAAAAGGGTGGAAGGTCTACTGCAGGAAAGCATGAGAAAAAAATATTAGAATAAAAGACTGTAACTTAACTCTGCAGCAAGTAAAAAAAGATTAAGACCAACCACCACATTTCCAACATCCATTCAAGAATAAATGAAACTCTGGTTTGACCACCACATCAACATAACTTAAACTAATATCCAGGATTTCCCTTAATCTAAAGCCTAAAGCAGCCTGGCCTCACGATTTGCCTCAAAGTAGTGCATATGTGCTTGTAACACTTAAATGTCAAGAGAATAAATACAGTAATGATAGATAAAGAATCCAGTTTCACTTATGTAATCTCAATCTTGCCAAAGACAAAAGACAAAAGATGAGAAAAATTATAGAGAAACAAACTCACCAAGACAAAAGATGAAAGATGGTGGTAAATACAGTTTCACTTATGTAAGCTCTATCTTGTCCAAGCTCCTGAAATTTCAATCAAAGAGAGAAGGTCAGCTTGTGTCTACCGTAATAGTGGGGGAGAAGAAAAAACAAAAAGCAAGAAAACCAACCGGAAGAAGATAGAAGCTGACGTCCTGAAGAATTGGTCCAGAACATATTCACTTGCTATACCTGGAAGTGCATATAAAAAAACTATGACGCATTTGTTCAGTATTGTATTAGTGTAGGCAATGGCGGATTTAGCGTGGCGCAAGGGTGTTCACCCGAACACCCTTCGCCGAAAAATTACACTATATATAAGGTAAAATCAATTTTTTACCTTCATATATTAAGTTTTGAACACCCTTAACACTATCCAAAAGTGTAGTTTAGTGGTCAAGGGTGTTCAAAATTTACATAAAAGTCACGAGTTCAATTCCCACTAGCTACAAATTTTTTTTTTGAACACCCTTCATGAAGGTTCTGGCTCCGCCACTGAGCGTAGGAATTAGATAATACGTAAAATAAATTAATGTACGAAATGATGAACTCTGTCGCTACTACCTTTGCTCTATTTAGCTGCATGCCAAAATATAATTAGCCCCATGTCGTGTGGCTAATTATACATCATGTGTTGCATCCTAACCACTGAACCAAAACAAGGAATATCTTGCCAAATGTTCCATTGTTGGTATAAGTTCATTGGGTACTATTACCTCATAACAATGTTTTCGAGTATCATGTTGCCTAAAATATGGTCCACATGACATATACGATTATAAAAATGGCTTACCTTACCAGGATCTCATTTGGTTTTCGGTGTGGAATATATTGGAAAATTTTAGGTTGAATTTCATTTATGTTCCTTACCGTCCATATACTGTATAAACATTGTGTCTGTTGCAGCCTAGCTTCATTTCCATTATTATTGTCTGGGCTACACCAGTGGTAGCGGTGACAGCCCTTTTTGTTTTTGGATCGGGATATTTGCTGTGTTTTTCAGGGAAATTTTCAAAGTTATCGGAGACAAGTGGGCCGACGAGCACTGGCAAAGAAGAGCAACCGAGACGAACGTCAGCAACGGCGGTGGGTAGCGCCGGTTAAGCGTACAACTACATCGAGTGCACAGGTTTGGTACTCGGGACTTGGTACCTCCCGTTCTACTGTTTCCCCTTCGGTGTTAGCTAAATTGTTGTTACTTTAGCTCCCAATTGTTCTATCATTCAGCTAGTGTACTTGTAGTTACGTTTTTCCTTGTAGTTTCACTCGTTGTCCGTTGAGCACTAGCGTGTATTCTTTGGATTTGTCGTAGGAGTAGTGGCTGCAGTCTGGAATAGTAGATTAAGGGCATGTCCGCGTGTGGGGCAGAGTGTGGGGACGGTCTCAGGGAGTGGGACGGGAGGCAGGGGAGGTAGAGGGGGCAAAGGAGCATATAGGTTGAGAATCGGGACATGGAACATAGGTTCGCTAACGAGTAAGTCTATTGAGTTGGCGAAGATCCTTCAAAAGAGGAAGATTAATATAGCGTGTGTCCAGGAGACTAGGTGGGTCGGAACGAGGGCGATAAACGCGGATGTGTATAAGTTGTGGTACTCTGAAGCCATGAGGGGTAAAAATGGAGTGGGGATCTTGGTAGATAGCCATCTTAGAGAGTCAGTGGTAGAGGTCAGGCGGGTGAACGATAGACTAATGACTATTAAATTGGTGGTGGGCGAGTGTACCTTAAATGTTGTTAGTGCATACGCGCCGCAAGTAGGCTTGGATGAGGATATTAAAAGGCGCTTTTGGGAGGGGTTGGACGACATTGTTCGTAGTATCCCGCCTTCCGAGAGGTTATTCATAGGAGGAGATTTTAATGGTCATATTGGGTCGTCTACAGGTGGTTATTCGGAGGTTCATGGCGGCTTTGGTTTCGGGGAGCAAAATGGAGGGGGCACTTCGTTGTTGGACTTTGCCAAGGCATTCGATTTAGCGATTGCGAACTCAAGTTTTCCGAAGCGGGAGGAGCATTTGGTTACTTACCAAAGTTCGGTGGCGAAGACTCAGGTTGACCATCTACTCCTCAGAAGAGGCGATAGAAGGTGGTGCGTGGACTGCAAAGTTATCCCAGGTGAGACCCTTGCAACACAACATAGGCTTTTGGTGATGGACTTTGATATTATGATAAGGAGGAAGAAAAGATCAATACGAGGCCGCCAGAGGATTAAGTGGGGCGCCTTGACTGAGGATAAAGCTCAGGAGTTAGAAAGAAAGTTATCAGAAATGGGAGCCTGAGGAAGTAGTAGTGGGGAAGCAAACACTATGTGGTCGACGACAGCTGATTGTATAAGGAAGGCGGCGAGAGATGTGTTGGGGTTATCTTCTGGCCACACCGGTGGCCATAAAGGAGACCGGTGGTGGAATACTACTGTCCAAGGTAAAGTGGAAGCGAAGAAGGCAGCTTACATGCGATTAGTAGGGAGAACTGGCGAGGAGGAGAAGAGGGCGAACATGGAGAGATATAAGGTAGCTAGAAAGGAGGCGAAAATGGCAGTAACGGAGGCTAAGACGGCAGCTTTTGCTCGTTTGTACGAGGAACTAGGTAGCAAAGGCGGGGAGAAGAAGTTATTCCGCCTCGCTAAGCTAAGAGAGAGGCGGCTCGGGATCTGGACCAGGTGAGGTGCACAAAAGATGAGGACGGCAAAGTTTTGATGGGGGATGACCAGATTAAGAGGAAATGGCAGACCTACTTTCATAAACTCCTAAATGAAGAAGGGAATCAGGATATTGTACTAGGTGGATTGAGGAACGCCGACATCCCCCATGAATTAAGTTATTATAAGGACATTGAGGTCGATGAGGTCATCGAGGCAATGCGTAAGATGGGGAGATGAGGGGGGGTAGAGCTACCGGGCCAGACGAAATTCCGGTTGTACTTTGGAGGTGTGTGGGTAGAGCAGGATTGGAATGGCTTACTGGGTTGTATAATGTGATATTCAAGACTAATAGGATGCTTGAAGAGTGGAGGTGGAGTACAATGGTTCCGTCGTATAAGAACAAAGGCGATATCCAAAGTTGTAACAACTATAGAGGTATCAAATTACTAAGTCATACCACGAAAATCTGGGAGAGAGTGGTAGAGATGAGAGTGCGAGGACGGTGTCTATCTCGGACAACCGGGCTCGGATTTACGCCGGGCGATCTACCACGTGCTTATCCGTCTTATTGGGAGGATGGCGAACAATGACGAGTGATAAGAAGAAGGATTTTCACATGGGTGTTTATCGATCTGGAGAAAGCGTACGACAGGGTTCCTAGTGAGGTCTTATGGAGCTGCTTAGAGGTTAAAGGGGTTCCGGTAGCCTACATTAGGGTGATTAGAGACATGTACGAAGGAGCTAAGACTCGGGTTAGGACAATAGGAGGCGATTCCGAGCATTTTCCAGTTGTTACGGGGTTGCACCAAGGGTCGGCACTCAGCCCTTTCCTATTTGCCCTGGTGATGGATGCCATAACACATCATATTCAAGGGGAGGTTCCATGGTGCATGCTATTTGCTGATGATATAGTCCTAATTGACGAAACACGACGCGGGGTAAACGAAAGGCTAGAGGTTTGGAGGAATGCCCTTGAGTCTAAAGGATTCAGGTTGAGCAGGACAAAGACGGAATACCTCGAGTGCAAGTTTGGGCCGGGGCCGACGGAAACGGGAGTGGAAGTGAGACTTGACTCTCAAATCATCCCTAAGAAGAGTAGTTTCAAGTACCTTAGGTTAGTTATTCAGGGGAACGGGGTGATCGACGAGGATGTCACACACCGTATAGGGATGGGGTGGAGTGGAGGTTAGCGTCGGGAGTCCCGCGTGACAAGAAAGTGCCACCGTTACAAAAAGGTAAGTTTTATAGAGTAGTGGTTAGGCCGGCCATGTTGTATGAGATCGAGTGTTGGCCGGTTAAGAACTCACACATTCATAAAATGAAAGTAAAGAGATAGAGGATGTTGAGGTGGATGTGCGAGCATACAAGGATGGATAAGATTAGGAATGAAGATATCCGAGAGAAGGTTGGCGTGGCGCCCATGGAAGACAAGGTACGGGAAGCAAGACTTAGATGGTTCGGGCACATTCATAGGAGGAGCACTGATGCACCGGTGAGGAGATGTGAGCGTCTGGTTGTGGTGGGCACGAGGAGAGGTTGACGGAGACCTAAGAAGTATTGGAGAGAGGTGATCAGGCATGACATGACGCGACTTAGGATTACTGAGGACATGTCCCTTGACAAGGAATTCTGAAGGTCGACCATTAATGTTGTAGAGTAGGGGAAAATTGTGAATATTTCACAGCGCACTAGAGTGATATTAGCTAGTTAGGAGGTAATCGTAGGAGGTTACTGATCAGTACATGGAGTTATTTATTGGATATTAGTATACCTTTCATCTATTTCGTATTTCTTATATTTCTTATACTGTTGCTACTTTATTATTTTGTGTTATGTTGTTATTTTATGTTATTTTAATATGAGTCTATTGATAGTACTAATTTATCGTCTTTTGTTGATGTCTTGAGCCGAGGGTCTCCTCGAAACAGCCTCTCTGCCCCCCGGGTAGGGGTAAGGCCCTGCGTACATATTACCCTCCCCAGACCCCACTTGTGGGATTATACTGGGTTGTTGTTGTTGTTGTTGTTGTTGCTTACCTTACCAGGATATTGTCAAACAAAAAAAATAAGTAAACTTAAAATTAACTGTCGATACTTCACATATTATATAGATAAAATAAAACTAATAAACAAAAAGAATAAAACTAATGTGATGGAAATAGTAAATAATAAATTATTAAACTATTGCCTTTTCCTTCTATAATTAATCAGCTAAAAAGTATCTATTTTTTAAATAGTCGAAAGGTCTGTTATGGTCATAATTCTCTTGTAGAACCTGAAGGATATGAACATATTATCAAAATGGGACATCATAAGTTGCTAAGTTATATATATGAATTCAAAAGTCGGCTAGCAGGTACATTGGTGAAAGCGTCAAGTATATTATAGTTTTCTTTTCCCAGGTTTATTCTTTAATTATGTGATGAATTTATCATCAACTACTCCCTGACCAAACTAATATGCAACCTCACTTGATGGATCTTTCTATTTTTGTCCATCTCATGTTCTTTCCCCACTATATATATATATATATACACACCCGAAAAAAGGAAAAGTCTATATACCCAGGGGCGGATTTAGGGGGCGCAAGGGTGTTCACCCAAACACCCTTCGCCGAAAAATTACACTGTATATATAAGGTAAAATCTATTTTTTACATCTATATATTAAGTTTTGAACACTTTTAACACTATCCAAAAATATGGTCTAGTGGTTAAGGGTGTTCAAAATTTACATAAGGTCATGAGTTCAATTCCCACTAGCTACATTTTTTTTTTTTCACACCCTTCGTGAGGGTTCTGGCTCCGCCACCGTATATACCCGGAAAAAAGGAAAAGTCTTGTGCAAGATTATCTTACCCAAGCTTAATTTAGGCCAAATGGGTAAGCAATATCGTTCTACAATATGGAGACACACAATCGATAAGTTCAAGTATTAATTTTACAACACACAGCTACTTGTTCCATACCCCACACAAAAGAGTCAAGAAGAAATATAGATAGAGCAAAATGTACATCTTTAATCGGTTTGCAACTTTTGGGCTATGACTCAGAGAAATATGTCTAGAAAAATTAACCTATTACATATACCAAAATTTGTAAAACTTCAATATTTTGATTCCTACAAAGACTTTCTAAATCCAACATTTAATAGTTTTGGTTTGTTTATTAGTAGGTTCAACAGGTTAAGCATTGTGGTTCTTGGACAACAAATTCAAACACTGTCGAACAACTCTTATAGTGAGAAGTTGTTACCATAGAATGAATGGGAACTGAATATTAATACTTTTCATCAGCCCCGGTACCGAAAAGTTCCAATCCATCATGCAAATTCACTTCTCTAGCTCCATCAATTCTCCACTGTATGTTTTTCACAAATTTACACTTTTTAGTCTATAAAAAGACTAAAATATAGAAAGCAGAATGTAATTTTCTCTAATTCCCAAAAGAGTAAGGCAATTAAGCATTTACCTTCAATAAATTGGAAGTTTCAATAGCAAAGTGGGACAACTATACGATTTTTGTATCATTGATTGTGACCCAGTTGTGGAAAATATTATGAGTACTCATATTCATAGTAATATCAAAATCCCACAGGAAAACTACACAAAGCAAATCAGAAGCAGCAAAATATACAAAGTTAATCACACAATAACATATTGTACCCCCAGGCCCCAGTACTACTCATTCTGAATCTCGCGGCTCATCGGGTTTCGTTCACATATATAAAACTAGAACTGAGAATGAAATCTGTGGTTTTATTGGAAAAAAAAAAATGAGGGGGGTTATAGTATTGAATAAACCTAAACAAATTCCCGTTGTGGATACTTGAATAAAAATCAAATAATAGAGTAAATAAGAAATTAATTTGTTGAACAAGAGAGGAATATTTAAAGAAGAAAACCCAAAATCACCATGGAACAGATTACCTAAATCTGATTTTGTATCTTGACTGACCTCTTCTTGATAGTGAGTGACCTACACAGATCTGAGAGTGTTAAATCCTTCTTTGATAAGATTGGAGCTATGGGCTTAGATGGTTTTAAAGTTGTGTTCTCCAAATCTGAGTGTAAAGTTGCGTTCGAACAATTGTTTATTGCATATGATTTTCTGATATATTTGAAGCTACATGGATATATTAGAACCTAAAATAAAAATAAAAAAAATAAATGTTCTAGGCGGGAATAGCAAAATTAGAAGGTGAAAATAAAGAGGGAACTAATAATCGTGGCAAAAGATATTTTCTGAAAGATCGTTGCCACAGAGCCATCTATTGTAACGGTTCCAAGAATCGTTGCTACGGTTAGACCTATGGCAACAGTTCATGCACTAATGCAATGGCGCAGTAGCAAAACTGTCTCAATAGCGCCAACATCTATTGCAACGGTCAGAATCGTAGCAATAGAGTGTCTATCGCAAGAAAAAAAACGTTGACATAAACCCAGTTTCTAGTAGTGTATGAGGAATTGCCGGGTAGGGTGGTCACGCTGTAGCACGTGCTCACCATTTACGCTCCCCGGAGAGACCGTGGCACCATGCTTCAGGCGTGCCCTCAGGGGTCGAGGGGTCTGACTGCGGCGCTGGACGATGAGGTCGACCCCTGTCCTTTTGAGCACTTCTTCTATATCAGGAGCCGAGCATTTAGTGGCGTGCCCCACCAAGTTCCTAGAGGCTTGAAACCATGCACGTAAGTTATTTTATTGTTGTAATCTTTTTTCTTCCTTTTCTTTGTGTCTCGTATTCATGAGTGTGACTCGTTGTCACTTTTGTAGGGGAAAAGTCACCACCAGCTCCATTAGCTGGGATACGCAGGTGGGTTGAGGTCGTGCTCCCTCATACCGAGGGGATTCGTACGTGAGCGTCTTTCTGGGAGAGACATGGCTGCAGGCCTGCTACAGGTCATGAATTGGTTTCTACCTTTGGTCTATTTTAGTTCGGCTTTGTTTACTAACTTTTCTTTTCTGTGATAGGAATGGCAAGTAGTGGCAGGGCTCCTCAATTGACCTTCCGGCAGTCGGGTGCAGTCGTTCGGCTTCTTGCAACACCCGTACCGTGCCGCGTATCGAGGGCAGCGTCAGTTGAGTCTTCGGCTGCTCCTTCCCCACCACGGGCCGCATTTCAGGATTAGGGGCCGTCGGGGGTTGTGCGCCCTAGGGACGAATTGCCCTTAGATGGGGAGGAGGAGTAGAGGCCGCTAATTGGCTCATCCCGCGGTAATCACGACGGATCCTCCTATGGTGATTAACTTGGACTCCCCTCCAACGGATGCGGAAGAGGGTACGGCTGCGGTGCCTAACCTTGAAGGCGAGCAAATAGTGGGGGTTGTCCCGACCGGCTTAGGCCATGAAGATACCGTCGCTTCGGCGACTCGGTTAGTAACTCCCATCACAGATACGGGGGGAAGTTCCTCAGCGGTTGCTAAGGCTGGTGAGCCAAGTGTCCCATCGGCGGTTGTGGTGGGGGGAGGAAGAGACGCTACAAGAGAAGAGTCCGAATCTGAATCAGATTTGGACCGCGAGGACGTCCGCATTTTCCGGAAAGTTTCACAAATTCGGTCATGTATGCAAAGGGTAGATCTCGCCTCATCGAGGTCCCCACGGATTTAAACTTGTTGCTCCACGGCTCAAGTTTGGTGCCGTAGTTTGAGCTGCTATGCTTGGAAATCGAGAATGTGTCGTTGAGGGACGTCACGGACATCGGGTTGATAAATTAGGTTGTCGTGATGGGCTTGAGAATACGTAGTCGAATGTTGGTTTTCTTCTTCTTTTCCTTATTTTATTTTCCATTCTGACCGTTGCCTTTGTTTTGCAGTCCTACTTGTTGGAGGTAGAGAGCATCCGTCGAGCGAACGTTCGCTCGGCGGTATTTTTGTAGGTGTTGGAGAAGTATCGCCGCTACCGGGATAGATTCCTAGAGATGAGCGTGCGCTTGAGAAACTATCCTCGTAGACGAGCCCTGGTTGAGGAATTGGCGAGGCGGGAGCTCCAAATGCATCAAGCACTTGGCAGGATGGGTGCCCTTGAGGTACAGCTTCGTCAGAAGGAGGAGGAGCCGAGGCCAGGAGGAGGGCCTTAGTCGAGTGTGAACGTCAGGGCCTCGACAAGGTAGCGGAGGATGCAGCGGCGTGGAGCAGAAAGGTGGGCGCACTGGAGGGTGAAGTTGCAGCCTTGAATCGTCAAGTGAATGATGCCTCGTCAAGGGCTGAGCCGTTGCAGAAGGCTGTCCACGTCGGTGAGTCCCAACTGTCACTGGTGAGGGCTGCCGCCGCCTTTAGGGAGGCGAGCCTCAAGGAGTGATTGGTGTTTTCGAGCGAGATTCACATGCTAAGGCGGAGCGGGTTACGGCCCTGAAGGAAGAGAATCAACGTCTACGGGACCAGGCTGCTTCCTCCGGCCATGCTCATGAACTTTGGGTTTATGTTGAGGCCCAATGAGACGTGTATAAGAATTTGAGGGAGGACGGAATCATGACCGAAGCTGCTTTTGAGGGGGCGCGCCAAAAGGCTTGGGAGGCCTGTATTGATTGTGGTTTCGATGCGGCGACGCTAGCGGCTGACGACGGCACAGATGGGAGCGCGGATGGCCTCGAGTGAAAAGAAGTGTTTTTCTTGCCTTATTTGCCGCTTGGCGTTTGTTGGTTTTGTTTTTTATTTTTTTGTCTTTTTTTCTGTTTCCTATTGACCGGCCTTGGTCGGGTGTAAGCGGGGATGACCCGCAATCATTTTTACGAATAAATGAAATCCTCTTTCTGTTATTTGCCTTGTATCTGTTTTGTACCTCCCCCTTTTTTCCCCTTGGGTTTTTCTTTGCATGTGTTTGAAGGGTCATTTGCCTTTTGAGTTTGACTATGGTAGGCATGTTAGTTTTTGATTGTTGGCAACTTTCTTCTTCGACTCGAGGTGATCGAGTCAAAACCATTGCTTGGTGGTAGTGGCGCTTAGTCATAGTCCTTGTTCGGGCGCGGCCGTGATGATAAAAAATGTTTCCTTGTAGTTTGGTCGGGGCCGAACTTTACGTGCCTCTAATCTTAGTTTGAGTTGGGTACTTGTGAGCACGTGATTTTTACCCTATATGATGATTACTCCCAAAAATTTAAAATAAAATATTTTGTGTTATTTTTCTCTTAACTGTTTGAGTCTATGTGTGCGTGTTTATTTGTTAGGTTAAGAACATACAAAATAAATTGTGTTTGCACTCTTAGGATTTAAGTTTACAACTAAGGGTGTGTTTGGTATGAAGGAAAATGTTTTCCATGGAAAATGTTTTCCTAGAAAATGTTTTCATGGAAAATGAGTGATTTTATCATTTATTTTCTCTTGTTTGGTTGGTAAGTGGAAAACATTTTCCGGAAAATATTTTCTATGTTTGGTTAGAGAGTAAAAAATAGTTTTTTTAGAATTTTTTTTTTGCAACTCTCCTACCCCCCCTCCCACCTCCCCCACCCCTCCCCTTCCCGAAGTCTCTAAAAATTGACACAATCTAAAGGAACTAATGTGATGCTTTACTTTTTAACGCAAAAATCGCGTATTTCCGAATCGGTAAATTTATAATTTCTAAACCCGTAAACTTTCGAACTCATAATTTTGGAACTTGTAAAATATTGAGTCTTTAAATGATAAATAATAAAATTAAAAACTGAAAAATATATTTTAAATTTTTTTTCGGGGGGGGGGGGGGGGGGGGGGGGGGGGGATCTTTCCCTGAAGGGTGCATTTGTGTCCATGGGAAAACTTTTGATCTTCTCTATTTCGTCATGTATTAATCTCTGTCGCACAGATAGCAAGGAAAAGATTAAAAGAATAGCTAATCAGCAATTTAATAAAAAAGGGCAAACTTATATGCACACAGTAAAGACAAATATAATAGATTGTACTTGTCTTACTAAGTACAACCTATTATATTTGTTTTTTGGAGAGGGGGTGGGGTGGGTTGGTGAGAATGGTTGAGAAGGAGCTTTGGAAAATGTTTTCCCTTCTTTTGATAAGGAAAACATTTTCCTCCAATCGGAGGAAAATGAATTGATAAGGAAAATGTTTTCCAAAATATTTAAGCCAACCAAACATGGGAAAATTGGAAAACATTTTCCAGAAAATGTTTTCCTTCATACCAAACACACTCTAAAAGTAATCAGAATGATTTGACGAAAATGAAAAATAACAAAATATGTATTTTTTGCATTTAATGTTTAAAGTCTAGTTGTGCGGTTTGTGTTTAATTGATGTTTAATTGAGTGTTAATTGTTAGCATACCTTAATTAGTATTTCTCATAATTTAATTGATTTTTGTAGTGTAATTAGAAAATTTGTTTTAGTAAATAGGGAGCTAAATTAAAGAGATAAAGAAAAGAGTAGGCCAGATTTGGGCCATCTTCAGTCCAGCCAAAACCAGGCCCAATCGAGTTCATCCCTAGTCCAATCCAGTGGGTCTCTAAGACTAACGAAACGGCATAGCATGGTGTTAAAGCTACGTCGTTTTAGCACCAACAGATCTCAACCTTAAATCCATTCCTGATCCAGCGGCTGAGATCTCATCGCCCCAACCCGTTTTGCCAGCGACCCGTTCCCCTTTGAGACCGACCCAGTCTCACTTAGTGAGACGACGTCGTTTGATATCCACCAAGAGATCCGGGCCATTGATTTTGCTTGATCGAACGGTCAAGATTAAATCACCCCCCTTCGTATATAAGCTTGATCTCTACCCAGCCCCCCCCCCCCCCCCCCCCGATCCAAATACCCCCTCCTCACTATCGTCTCTCTCAGAGACGATATCTCGCAAGCAAAACCCTAGCCGCCACCCTACCCTTTCGCTGTAAATCCGGCGGCAACAACGCCGCCGGTCACCAAAATTACACCCCAGGTCCCCCTTCTTCCCCTGAATACGAATCCCTCATTCACCAGTCTCGAATCAGCCTGAGCTTTCTCGAATCCTCAACTGAAGGTTCGAGTCTAAGGCTCAACCTACACCAAACACCCCCAAATTCACACCACGCCACCACTAGACCTCCCTCATCCAAAATCAAACCCCAGTTTTGCTCGAATCTAACCGGAAAACCCCAAGCCCCAAAATGGCCGCATAAACCCTAAAAAATCGAACTTTGGGTTTTTGTTCAAATTCAAAAAGAAATTGAGGTCTAATAGACCTTAATTGGGATATTTTTATTTGAAAAACTTCTCAATTAAGGTCCGTTAGATCCCAAAGTTCAAATCCAAGTCCAAACGGCCCAATTTAAATTTGATTCTGGTTTGAGGTATTCCATTTATTCCTTTTCTCTCTTTATTTTGTACTTGTTGTTTGTTTAAATTGATTTGATCATTTCTTTTCGCTTTGTCCGTTTATTGCGATTTTTCTCTCCTCTTCTCAAATGACCTTTTATTTGGTTAATTCTCTCTATTTATTGTTAACCGCGGGTATTATAGACTACTAATCAATTCAAAATATTGTCGAGTAGTTTAAATCCCTTATGTTGTTTATAGATCATTAAGTCAATCAATTAGCTTGTTTTTATCCCGTTTGGTATGTGTTTAATTTCTTTGTGGAATCGATTCTTTAAATACCGTCATTTAAGTTTTTGTAGGATTGTTATTTAAAATACCGGACAGTTATTAGCATTGATTGAATAGCCATTAGGAGTTAAATTGGTTGGTTGATTGATTTGTCATTCTGAAATAGGAACTGAATTGGTTTGATGTTTGAATTAAAAAGAAAAATAAGACAGTGAATCGTATTCCTTGTATTGTTCCGCAAAGCATTAAGCTAATGAGCCTGTTGTGAACTAAGTGAAATAATAGCTTAATGAGGATAGATGACTGTGTAAAACACTGGCAGTTGAATAAGAATCACATGGGTACCATATCACTAAGGGAGGGCACGCCTGAATTTTAATTCCATGACTGCCAGTGCACTGATGGACTAAATAATGGTATAAGGCACTTGTTAGTGGGCTGCTCTAAGTAGTTAATGAAAAATACAATTTTATAATAATTTGAGTGGTAAAACAGAGCAGGGTATGGGCTGGCCAGAGGGGAAAACAATTCTGAAGATAGGCTGGCCAGTTGGGAATTTGAATATATAGAGGGGATACACAGGATAGACCTTAGACAGAGACATAGAGAGAAGAGGACATTAGGGAGCATTCTGAAACAGATTCACACATTGAGAAGATTGGAAAAACACACATTCACAGCATAAACACTCACATACACTCATACAAATACACATAAGTATTCACTGCCTGCTGTTATTCTGTTGTTGCTGTTGTTATTCTGCTGTTGCTGTTGTTATTCTGCTGTTGATGTGTTGTTCTGCTGCCTGCTGTTATTCTGCTGCCTGCTGGTTATTGTTGTTCTGTTGCTGGCGATTGTTCTCCTGCTGTTGCTTTTGTTGTTCTTTTGTTGTTGTTGTGGTTCTGTTGCTGATGTTGTTGTTCTGTTGCTGCTGTTGTTGTTGTGTCTTACTGCTGCTGCAACTGACTTCTCCTCATTGTAATTGCCAAGTACATATTTCGAACTTATGTTTATGTATCAACCCTTGCTAAAGATATGAATCGAAAATGGAAGCTGTTTTTTAGTTGATGTTATCCTATGTTAAAAGCTTATACATTTCATTATGTAGATTTGTTATGATTTGATTGTACTGTAATTGAACTAAGGATTACTCTTAACTAAGTAGTCTTGTATGAGTTATTTTCTGTTACTCCTTGGATTATCTTATGTAATTGAATGTTAATTTATTATTCGAACTAGGGGATTATGAATTACAGTAAGAACTTAATTTGATCTTTCCTTATTGATTATCTTTGATTAGTCTTTATTATTGGCATATTTCAACGATTAGCTAGTGTTAACAATAAACAAGATATGTCGCGAATTAGTCTCCCATCTTGGCTCATAATCACAGAAATTTATGTTCCAATCCCTAATGCTAAGTTTAGTCTAGATTACTTGAATTGATATCCTATCATTAAGAAATGACTACTGCCAATTGTCATCTTGAAGTCATCTTTAGCAACATTTAGAAGGATTATTGAAATCTAGCTTCGAACTCATGTAAGTTGGAATCGATAGGTTTAGCATATTCGAAGTGCGAATCAATATAATAAGGTCAAGAATATTAATCCAACATGTTTGAAACATGCTAGTTGAGTTCACGTCAAAGTTTAGTGAACTTTCGAATAAGTATTAGTAATTAAGGTAAGCTTTAGTTTCCAATAGTTGCAATTAATTCATTCCAATGGTTTATTCTTCTAACGATATGGGTTCAAGTTAGTTATAAGATAATTAGCTTCTCTTTAAAAATACTACTCGTCAATTCTGTATTTTTATTTATAATTTCAATTTCAGTAGTATTCTTTTCGGTAACAATGGTCTTAAGTTGGTAACTAATGAATGATTTTTTTAGTATATAATTAATTAAGATTTTTTTTTACTTTATTTTTAGAGATAAATTTAAACGGAGAAAATGTAGTCATCATAGGATTTTCTTTTCTTTTAAAAATAAGACGAGCCCCGCTAAATAACGTATAAATCATGGAGCCCTCAATTAATTGTAATGAAAACCTTAGACTCGGAAGGACCGTTTAGTGAATTTCACGGTCCTTTCCCCAAAGTTAAACAACACGATAGACTCTTTAGGCACGACTTTAACAAAATACTTTCCTAAATACGGGTGCGCATTTATGTGACCCAAATCTTACTCTCGGCGAAACTGAAATATATTAAAGTCGCAGGCATACTGGTTGCGGTGTGACTCGAAATGTATTTTCGTGACGTTGCAATTCTTCCAAAATTGAAAAGCGGAATATAAGAGCACATAAATAAAAAATATATAAAGAAATCAGATAGAAATAAAAAATTGCAGTTGAGCGACCGTGATAAAACCATGGAATCCGGGAGTGCCTAACACCTTCTTCCGGGTTAACAGAATTCCTTATCCAGGTTTCTAATTTCGCAGACTGTAATACAAAGTCATAAATTTCCTCGGTTCGGGATTAAAACCGGTGACTTGGAACACCATATTTTTTTCCAAGTGGCGACTCTGAACTAAATAAATAAATCCCGTTTCGATTGTCCTTTAATTGGAAAAACTCCTACGCGCTCTCGCGGGTTAGCGGTAAAAAGGAGGTGTGACAGCTCTGGCGACTCTGCCGGGGATATAATTTAGAATTCGAGCTCGGAATAATTGTTGTATTTGGCTTATTTATTATCTGATTTTTATTGCATGTTTGTATTAATGTGCTAAATATTGTTTTTACTGCTTTGATATTTTGTGAACTGTACATATAAATTGTGCTGGAACCGCTTTGATATTTTGTGAACTGTATATAAAACTGTGCCGAAAACCCTTCACTTCTCACCCCCGGGGACATGCTCACTGGTTGAGACTCCTTATTCTGTTAGTGTCGTACCCCGAAATAATAAAGAGGCTCGGAAAGTTTCTAAGCTGGTTGGCCTTTTGGTTCCCGGAAAGGAGCTCCTTCCTCAGCCCAAGTTGTCCGCTTGGGTACACAGTCTAGATCATGCACCGAGGTTTTGAACTTAGAATAACATAACCGCATACCGGATCCCTAGTAGGAAACGCTTATTTGCATCACGTTGCATTTGACTTAGGGGACTCAACACAGGGGTTGGGTCCGTCTAGGACAAGCAACCTGAAATGAAAAGACCATCCTGCTATACCATGTTTGTTTTAAGCATTTATTCGAACTTGCATGCTGACCGGCTTTTAAATACCGAAGAAAAACGAAAAACAAAAGGAAACAGTATGGAGAAATAGATATTTTTCAGAAAATACAAAATGTGCTTTACCCAACAAATCAATAATTTAGTTTGCTAATAAAAGACGACGGAAGGTTGACTCCGCCAACAAAACGGTTTTCTTAACAAATGTGTTTTCTCTGTCGGTCAATAAAAGAAAAATAGTTTGTTTTGACGGACCGAACTACGCGGGTTTGATTCTCACCGGATGTGAGATACGTAGGCAACCCCCGTCGGGTCCAACTTGCCTTTTTTCAAAAAATACCAAAATCTTAAAATTTTGAAAAATAGTCCAATCATTGCCAGCCAAAATGATCTTCTTCTTTAAATAAATGTGCAGGATGAGCATGATTCGAAATTAACCCTTTTCACTCATGACTAAAATCCCGGTACAAATACGACTATGGTGGGATGATCTAGGCAAAGAAGGGCAGGATGAAGTTAAGAAATATTTGAAAGGTCTCACAGGTTTGCTTGAAATAAAGCCTCGAGGGGATAACATAAGAGCATTAGTCACATATTGGGACTCCGCGCACAATGTCTTTCACTTCTGGGACTTTGAGCTCACCCCAACTATGGAGGAGATGACCGGATACATTGGAAACACTGATACACCATTGGGGCATCAATATCTAATCGCTCCCAGGGTTGTCGCCATACACCGATTTTTAGACTCACTGAAGACAGCCAGAACGGTACGTAACCCAGATCTAGCACAATGGTTTTGTACTTTAAGCTTCATCTATCAAAGGTACGGTCATGTGGGAGGTTTTGACAAGCCGGAGAACAAATTATGCAGCAAGGGTAATCACCAGAAATGGGAGGAGCACAGATGAATTGCCTTCATGATAGCCTTCTTAGGACTCGTGGTATTCCCGAGAAAAGACGGGAATATTGATATAAAGGTAGTCGGAGTCGTCAGTACCTTGCTTGACCAAAGCAAAAGTACTCTTGCTCCCATGATACTATCAGACATATATCGAGCTCTCACAGCCTGCAAAGCCGGAGGAGATTTTTTTGAAGGCTGTAATTTACTGCTACAGATGTGGATGATCGAGCACCTGTGTCGCCGCACCCAATTCTTGAGATATGGGTTGGTTGAAAACTTGCATAAGCGAATTCTATATAAGGATTGCTAGGACCGTCTTGCCTGAAGGAACCTTGGCATGGAGGGCATACTTTCAGGCTCTTAGCGCAAGTCAAATACAATGGACGTTGGGTTAGTTACAGATAGACAGAATCGTGTACATGCCAGCGGCTAGGTCCCACTTTCTCTTAATGGGACTTAAGAGCATTCAACCTTATGCGCCCCATCGGGTCTTAAGGCAGCTTGGGAGGTGCCAGATAATACCCAAAGACGAAGACCTGAGTACCCAGGTTATTGAAATTGGTCCCGATGGTCAATTCCCAGAAGCAAGGGTCCGCCAGATCTGGAGCAAATGCCAATATCCGGAGGCAAACACTTGTGTGCAGGATCGAGCTAGAGGAGAGGTTGTACCCAGATATCTTACTTGGTACAAAGGAGAAACATCGGGTGAAAGACCAGCCAAAAGACCTCACCTCGGGGAATTTGCTGAAGCATCACAAGAACAATGGGACTGGTTAGCCAAGGAAGAGGTTTACAGAACAAGGATCGGCAAGATAGAGCAACGGGTCCAAGATCTCCAATTTGAAAAAGAGATGCAAGCTGCCGCCGACGAAGGAGATAAAAAGAAGTTGGCACAAGAAAATGACTTTCTGAGAGCTCAAATCCAGCAAATGAAAAGGGATGCTGACAGACAGTTGAGGAGTCGAGCAGACGAAAAATTGATAAAGGGTTTGAAAAACCAAGTTGCCGATATCCAAAGAGAATTGGAAGAGTCGAAGACCCAAACAATGAGGATCCGTGCTAGCTGGAGAAAGGAGGCACATCAACATGCACTCCACCTACAACGGGTGGAAGAAGATTACACCGAGATCATCACCAGTCTAAGGGAAGCAAACGTTATCCTCAGGGAGCGGGTTTTCAAGCAAGCCCGAGATGCCAGAGCAGACCTCAACCGTTGTCACGATTTGATGGCCCGACTGCAAGAACAAGTGGATAGGCTCTTAGACCAAGTCACCAACAATGCTCGGAGATTGGGAGCGAAAAACCAACAGATAGAACGGCTACTCGGAGAAAGGGACATGATCAAGGACAGAATTGGAGAAATCGGGCATTATGTCACCATGAAGTGCTTAGCTTGTGAACAAATGCCCCGCACCGCCCTTTTTGCTTCAGTTATGGGCTATGTTCATCAGATCATGAGAGAGTTAAGGGGACTACACAAAGACCTCACACCAAGGCCCGCGGCAAGGCCGAATGATGCCTCGCGGGCCCCCAGGAATTTTAGAGCATTAGACTTTTGATTAAAAATGTATTTTGAAATATTGAGTCAAGCTGGTTGGCATTTTATTTTCCTTTTTCGAGTCAAGCATTTCTCTTATTTTGTTGATTATTGTAAGACATGTTTTGTAACTTTAAGGGTTTTTTGATATGAAAATTACCGAATTTTGCCACAATCTTGTGACAAGAACTACGCTCGGTCTGCTTCACGCGGGGACGTGATACGTAGGCAATCCACATAAGATTCGACCACCACTAGAAAAAAAGGAAAAGAACATGAAGGTTAATAACAATAAGGCTTTCAAGGATAATTGAAAAAGGGAAAAAGAAAAAAAAAAAGAAGAAAAGCTGGAATGACGCATGTGAGGAGTACATATAGAAATGGTTATTTGGTTAGGTGCATTGCATCCAACGTGCTATAACATATCTGTTAAACTCAGTAAGCTAACAAGTTTGTTGCATTTCAGAAAAGTTTAGCAATTGGTTTGACATAATATCCTGGCCATCCACCATTACCGTACTAGATCTAAAGGGCCAATTCCAGCAAGCATGTCTAGTTCCGGTAAAAGCCTCGAGGAAGAGAAATCAGAGATACAGATCATGAAAGAAGAGGTAGATCGGTTGAAACAGCAGATAACAGAGATGCACCTAGCCCGGGCTAGGGGACAGTCTTCACCAAACCTCCCTACTCTCGCATCAGCTCCAGAACATCCACCCCTTGATCCTTCGACAAGCGCCCCACTCTATCCATACTATCGAGGGGAAAACCCTTATGCCACCCAAATTCCACCAGCCAAACAAAATCCTCCTCCGGTCACCCCTGTTTTTGTAGCACCCCCACCTGCTACCCTACAAAAGTCGTCCGGCGAGCCGCATGTTCAAGTCCATGACAATTCTTACTATCCTCCCGAGCCTACCTTTAGGGCTCCTGAACCGCATCCACACACCCCTCACTGGGATAACCCGGCAGAACCGGAAAAGCACTTCCAAAGTTCGGAACATGAGGAAGTTATTAGAAAAGTTAAAAGCTTGGAGCAGTCCTTCAGGAATATGCACGGTTTGGGCAACCAGGTCAGTGTCGCTTACAAGGACCTGTGTCCATTCCCAGATGTCCAGTTGCCAGTCGGGTTCAAAATGCCCAAGTTTGACCTATACGAGGGGCATGGTGATCCAGTAGCCCATCTTCGAGGGTTTTGTAGTAAAATGCGAGGAGCCGGAGGACGAGACGAGATTCTGATAGCTTACTTCGGTCAGAGTTTGGGGGGATCTGCACTGGAGTGGTACACTAGGCAGGATCCCAACAGATGGTTTACGTGGGATGATTTGGCTCAAGCATTCATTGGCCAGTTCCAGTACAATCTTGAAATAGTCCCCGACCGCTTATCATTGCTAAAATTAGAGAAGAAACCCGCCGAAAGTTTCAGAGAATTGGGTTTCCGCTGGAGGGAACAGGCAGCAAGGGTAGATCCACCCACGAGAGAGAGCGAGATGGTGGATTACTTCCTGCAGACACTAGAGCCGACCTATTTCGGACATCTGTTGACGTCCGTCGGTAAATCATTCACCGAGGTGATAAAGATGGGGGCTATGATCGAGGAAGGCTTGAAAGCCAACAAGATCATGAGCTATTCAGCGTTGAAAGCCACCACTCAAGCTATCCAAAGTGGTACCGGAGGAGTGCTTGGGAAAAAGAGGAAAGAAGAAGTCACGACGGTCGAGTCCGGAACATGGTTCAGAAACAGAGGCCCCGCACCCCAGTATAACCCGCCACAACCTCACCACCAAAATTACTTCCACAATCCATATAACCACCCGCAACACTACTATCCAACACCCGATCCCCATTTTACTGTCCATCACGCATGCATATGCCACACCTCCCGTCCAGGCACCATGGCGTGCGCCAAATCCACAGAATAATTACCCACCCCCAAGATCCTATAGAAATCTCACGGGTGCGGGCTTTCATCCGAACCAAGCATTCAAGAGCGACAGGGCGCCAAGGCCAAAGACTTTCACTCCCTTGGGGGAGTCTTACACCAGTCTGTTCCACCATTTGAAGCAAGTAGGGTTGCTAAATCCGGTCGAGGCTAAGCTACCAAATCCTCTTCCAAAGAATCTGGATCATTCAATAAATTGTGCATACTGCTCAGGATGTCCGGGGCACGACACAGAAAAGTGTTGGCGATTGAAAACAGCCATCCAGGAACTCATCGACACTCGCCGAATTGAGGTCCAGACTCCAGCGGAGCCCAACATCAACTAAAATCCACTTCCAACTCATCATGAGACCAACATGATCGAGTTGGTACGGGTAGAGGAGGGAAAGGAGAAAACCTCTCAGACTGTAATGATGATCAAGTCTAGCGGGGTAGGAATGAGAAAAGGGCCAAACCTTGATGGGTCACTCATTTGCAAGAAGGACGTACAAGAGGGGTCGGAAGCAGAAAAGGGAAGCGTGAACAAAGTGTCGGTGAAGTCGGGGGAAGTAAAAATAATTGTACCAGGGGTAGCAACCAAACCCGTCTTGACGGTAGCAGGTGTTCGAATGGATCCCTTCATCATCAAGCCAGCAATACAGTTGCCAATAGTTGATAGCAAAGTCATCCCATGGAATTATGATCGGGTCACGATGACCTACAAAGGAAAAGAAGTTAAAGAGGAAGTCTGCGAAGCGCAAGGGTTGACCCGCTCAGGGAGATGTTTTGCCCCTGCGGAATTGAGGAAGACTACTCCGGCAACACTGAAAAAGTCGGTAACTGACGAAGAGGCAGAAGAATTCCTGAAAAAGATGAAGTTGCATGATTATTCTGTCTTAGAACAGCTGAAGAAAACCCCTGCGCAAATCTCATTGCTATCCTTGCTGATGCATTCTGAAGAACATCGGAAAGCTTTGATGAAAGTTTTAAATGAGGCCCATGTACCTGATAAAATTTCTGTGAGTCATTTGGAAAAGATCACCAATAGGATCTTCGAAGCGAACCGGATCACCTTCACCGACGATGAGTTGCCTGAGGAGGGCACCGAGCACAATAAGGCTTTATATCTTACGGTAAAGTGTGAGGAGTCGGTGGTTACCAAAGTCCTAGTCGACAATGGGTCCAGTGCAAATATTTGTCCTCTCTCTACGCTGAACAAGTTGAAAGTGGACATCGGCAGGATACGCAAGAACGGCATATATGTCCGAGGATTTGATGGAGGAGGCAAGGCGTCGGTCGGGGACATAGTGTTAATCTTGACAATCGGACCGGTGGAGTTCACCATGAAATTCCAGGTGCTGGACATGGTAGTTTCATATAACCTTCTGATAGGGCGACCATGGATCCATGCCGCAAGAGAAGTTCCATCCAGCCTACACCAACTAGTTAAGTTTGAGTGGGACCAACAGGAGATCGTAGTCCATGGAGAGAATGACCTACAACCAGGCACCATCGTCCCCTTTGTTGAGACAGAAGAAGATGTTGGGCCATGGGTATACCAGATCTGCGAGGTGGTATCCGCCAACCGAGTTCCAGAAGGGGAATGCATTCCCAATGACAGAATAATTACGGCAGACGTCATGGTGGCTCATGAAATGTTGAGAAACGGTTTCATACCCGGCAAAGGTTTAGGTGCATCTCTGCAAGGAATCATACAACCGGTATCTGTGGTCGAAAACGTGGGAACCTTCGGCTTGGGATTCAAGCCAACATCAGAGGACATCCAGCGAGCCAAGAGGAATAAGCAGAAGACATGGGTGCTCCCGAAGCCTGTTCCGCGCCTTTCCCGATCTTTTGTCAGGTCCGGAGTAAGAGGACATCCGACGACAAAGGTCCCCAGTCCTATGGTTAGGCCAGACGAAGAGTTCTTAAGAAAGTTCGAGGACCTATTCGCAGATGCATGCATGATAGAGGATGGCGAAGGATCCAGCCATGCCGAGATACAGTTTGTGGGATCAAAAGCAAAGTTGAATAATTGGAAGGCTACTCCTCTCCCTGTCCGGAAGGAGTATTGGTAGTCTGTTTTGGATTGTTTTCTTTCGAAATTTTGTGTTGGGGTTGTCCTCGGAGTAAAATTCGTTTATTTTAGTTCATTTTGATTTGAGTTTGCAAGCTTGTTTTTCCTTGTATTGTTCTCATTAATGAAATCTTGTTCCCTTCGTGTCTAATTTTGTTTATTTTCCTTCTTTTATTTTCTGAGCAGCTTTCGTTCAACTGATCTTAATGATATGGCGTGCTTAAAGATTAATCAACCCAGTCTAGAGAGTCAATCCGGTTTGGAAATAATAACGCATGAAATAAGAGGTGACGAGAGTGAATCGGAATATGGCGATGATGAAGCCGTAGAAGAAATCAGTGAAGAATTAAATCACTTCGAGGAAAAACCCAAACCAAATTTAAATGATACCGAAGCTGTTAATCTGGGGGACACAAATGACGTCAAAGAAACCAGAATAAGTGTCCATATTGAACCCAACTTGAGGGAGGAATTGATCAAAACACTCATGGAGTTTAAAGATATTTTCGCATGGTCGTACGACGACATGCCAGGACTCAGCACTGATCTAGTAGTTCATAAATTACCCACTGATCCGACATGTCCTCCCGTCAAGCAAAAACTGCGGAAATTCAAGACGGAGATGAGTGTAAAGATAAAGGAGGAAGTAACCAAGCAGTTGCAGGCGAAAGTCATTCGTGTCACTCGATACCCTGAATGGTTGGCTAACGTAGTACCGGTGCCAAAGAAAGACGGAAAGATCAGAGTATGCGTGGACTACCGCAATCTCAACAAGGCGAATCCTAAGGATAATTTCCCGCTTCCCAATATCCATATCCTGATTGATAATTGTGCCGGACGTGAAATCGGATCCTTTGTGGATTGCTACGCGGGATATCATCAGATCTTGATGGATGAAGAGGACGCAGAAAAGACGGCTTTTATCACACCGTGGGGGACTTATTGCTACCGGGTGATGCCATTCGATTTGAAGAACGCAGGGGCAACATACATGAGGGCGATGACTACGGTATTCCATAACATGATACACAAGGAGATTGAAGTATACGTGGATGATGTGATCATAAAATCTAGACGTCAAGAAGACCACGTTGCCGACCTCGGGAAGTTCTTTCAAAGACTTCGAAGATATGATATCAAGCTCAATCCGGCCAAATGCGCATTCGGAGTTCCATCAGGAAAGTTGCTAGGATTCATCGTCAGCCGACGGGGCATTGAGTTGGACCCATCCAAAATTAAGTCCATTCAAGAGTTACCCCCGCCGAGGAATAAAACAGAGGTAATGAGTTTGTTGGGAAGGTTAAATTACATCGTAGGTTTATTGCTCAGCTTACAGCAACCTGTGAGCCCATATTCCGTCTGTTGAAGAAAGACGCTGCGATAGAATGGACGACAGAATGTCGGGAAGCGTTTGACCAAATCAAAGGGTATCTGTCAAACCCACTCGTACTGGTTCCGCCTGAACAGGGTAGACCCCTGATTCTCTATCTAACGGTCTTGGAGAATTCGTTCGGCTACGTGCTGGGGCATCATGATCTTACTGGCAGAAAGGAACGGGCCATTTACTACCTCAGTAAGAAGTTCACAGTCCACGAGGTTAAGTACACTCATTTGGAAAAGACCTGTTGTGCTTTGACTTGGGTAGCCCAAAAGCTGAAACATTATTTGTCTTCTTACACCACTTACCTCATTTCGCGTTTGGATCCGTTGAAATATATTTTCCATAAACCTATGCCTACATGGAGGTTAGCAAAATGGCAAATATTACTTACAGAGTTCGACATCATATACGTGACAAGGACGACTATGAAAGCTCAAGCCCTAGCCGATCACTTAGCTGAGAATCCTGTTGATGACGGATACGAACCTTTGAGGACGTATTTTCCAGATGAAGAAGTATTGCAAATTGATGGGTTGGAGTTAACCGAGGATCCGGGGTGGAAGCTTTTCTTCGACGGAGCGGCGAACGCAAAAGGAGTCGGAATAGGGGCTGTGCTTATCTCTGAAACGGGACATCATTATCCTATTACCGCTCAACTGCGTTTTCATTGTACCAACAATATGGCTGAGTATGAGGCATGCATCTTAGGGTTACGATTAGCGGTAGACATGGATGTACAAGATGTCTTGGTCTTGGGAGACTCGGACCTTCTAGTACATCAGATTCAGGGAGAATGGGAAACCAGAGATTTGAAGATTATCCCGTATCGTCAATGTTTGCATGATCTGACTAAGGGTTTCCGATCAGTAGAATTCAGGCATATCCCAAGGATGCGTAATGAAGTTGCCGATGCTCTGGCTACGTTGGCATCAATGTTACATCACCCGGACAAGATTCATGTTGATCTGTTACATATTCAGATCCGGAATCAACATGCTTATTGCAATATGATAGAGGAAGAGATGGATGGTGAGCCATGGTTTCATGATGTCAAGGAATACCTCAGATTAGGAATATACCCAGAGCAAGCAACTGGAGATCAAAAGAGAGCTATTCGGCGATTGGCGAACGGATTTTTCCTTAGTGGAGGGGTGCTGTATAAAAGAACCCCAGATTTGGGATTGTTGAGATGTATAGATGCGAGTCAAGCCACAACAGTGATGACAGATATACACTCTGGAGTTTGTGGACCACACATGAGCGGATATGTATTGGCAAAGAAGATTCTTCGAGCAGGATATTACCGGCTCACTATGGAGCGTGATTGTATAAGTTTCGTGCGAAGATGCCATCGGTGTCAGATACACGGAGATTTGATTCATTCTCCGCCAACCGAGTTGCATACAATGTCAGCACCATGGCCGTTTGTCGCATGGGGTATGGATGTTATTGGACCTATAGAACATGCGGCTTCCAATGGTCATAGGTTCATTCTGGTAACGATCGACTATTTTACCAAGTGGGTGGAAGCCAAAACCTTCAAATCAGTGACCAAGAAGGCGGTGGTGGACTTCGTACATTCCCACATCATCTGCAGGTTTGGAATTCCAAAGATAATCATCACAGATAACGGTGCAAATCTTAACAGCGGATTGATGAAAGAGGTATGTCAACAGTTCAAGATTACACACCAAAATTCCACACCATATCGTCCCAAAGCAAATGGTGCGGTCGAGGCAGCAAACAAGAATATAAAGAAGATATTGAGGAAGATGGTAGAAGGGTCTAGGCAATGGCATGAAAAGTTACCATTTGCACTGTTGGGTTATCGCACTACCGTCCGGACTTCGGTAGGTGCAACTCCTTACTTATTGGTGTACGGGACTGAAGTAGTAATACCAGCAGAAGTTGAAATTCCATCCCTCCGTATTGTCGCTGAAGTTGAGATTGACGACGATGAGTGGGTCAAAACCCGATTGGAGCAATTGACCTTGATCGACGAAAAGAGATTGACAGCAGTATGTCATGGCCAATTGTATCAAAAGAGAATGGCGAGAGCATATAACAAGAAGGTACGTCCCAGGAAATTTGAAGTGGGACAACATGTGCTGAAGAGAGTTCTACCACATCAGGTCGAAGCGAAAGGCAAGTTCACTCCAAATTGGCAGGGACCATTTGTTGTGACTAGAGTATTATCCAACGGCGCTCTATGTCTAGCTGATATCGAAGGAAGGTGCACCGATATGGCTATCAACTCCGATGCGGTCAAAAGATATTATGTGTAATTCTTTAATGCATTTGTCAAACGCTTGGTTTCGTTCGTTTGTATTTGGCATTCTTCGGAGAATGAAATGACAGAGGCAATTTTTCTACTACCCAAACACTTTAACCCTTGTCTTGCCCTTTGGAGCCTTAATTATTCTTTCATATACCCTCTTTTGGAATCCTCAAGGAAGATGTATAACAAAATAAAAAAAGAAACAAAGAAAAAACACAAGAAAAAGTGAACTACGTTCGACCTGATTCCTCAAGAAGGATACGTAGGCGCCACACGGCTCGGTCATAATAAAATAAAAATCAAAGATTCCCCAAGCAACAAAACTGGGGCAGAAGTCATTGTTTCGTTTGAAAAGATGGTATGGATTCCGAAAGTTGTAATGAGCTAACCGTTGAGGTGAAACCTCTTTTCTTTAGCCTCACGCACAAAAGCCACATTAATGACCGAAAAAGACCTCCCGATCAGTATTTGAGAAATGGCAAGTCATGCGAATTAAAGCCAAGAGCGACACTCCGATCCTCGATTGAATCTAGGATGCACAAGCCGAAAAGGGATAATGCTTTAGAGGGAATCTCGCGGGCAATACCCCAGCCTGGAAAGAAAAAAAAATGAGAGAGCCTTAACGGTGAAAACCCTCGCGGGCACCTTGAGGCGAAGAAAGTTGAGAGAAATAAAATAAGAGAGCCTTACGGTGAAAACCTTTACAGGCACCCTAAGGCGACGGGAGGTCAAGAGAAATGAGAGAATCTCATGAGTGAAAACCCTTTCAAGGGCACTATGAGGTGACAAGGCAAGAGGGTTACAAGGTGTGTGCATGAGACAAGGTTGGGACATTCGTTTGCTTCTGGCAAAACTTGGCCATCAGAAAGTGATTGACATAAATAGACTGGGTAGATTAATCTCGAAGGCGCGGCATAACCATTGGATCAGCTACATATTCAGATAAGTTTTTCCAGTTTTGAGCCCAGAAAAATTTTCCCTTTCTTTTGTCATTCGTGGTCAGCATTCTTTATATATCATTTCTTCTTTTGTTTTCGAAAATTGACTTTTCAAAGCTTACTACCGAGTCTCCCAAAGTGGTACAATGAAGATGAATAGGCGTGGAACGAGGCAACAAGGCAAAAGTCGTTCCGATATTAAGGTTAGAACGACAGGTTGATTGAAAGGTTCACGGGAATTATGGAGTACGATGGACACATATTACATATCCAGAAGACGATTTCTCACAACAGATCATCGACTAAAAGGGTCGGACCGAACCGAAGGTTGGAATAAAAGGAGAGATGAGGGAACATCTGCGGAAAGAGCATCATCCCCAGCAAGTGTCAACGTCGTCACCAAAAGTTCGAGGGAGGCCGAGCAGCTGAAAGGGAAAAGGAAAATGGCCCCCAACAAGAGTGGCACAACCACTCACTGCGTTTTGAAACTAACAATTTTTCTTTGATTTAAAGCAGGAAAAGAGGGTTCGTCGGCGGAAAAGCATGCCGCATAGAAGGTCATCAAACTGGGGCAGAAAATTTTCGCCCATTGCGAAAATTTTCTTGAAAACAGATACCCAGTGGATAAGGATAACGAGATCTCGCGGAATACCAGTTCTGAGCAGAATAGTTTTGAGAGAGGCCAGACAACACGAGGGGGTGATCTTGGAGCCTGGTATCATCCCCGGCAGTTGTTGGGAAAATGAAACACTAACTTCGAGATTCCCGCAGCAGCATTATATCCCATAAGTTTTTCAAGGAAGCAGAGGCGTGAGTCCTAGAGGAGGTCTGGGAAGAAGGAAGAGGAAAAGGGGTCCCCCGCCAGGGTAATCCTCAGTTAATGACATTTCAACCCCCGGCAAGTCCGAGAGAGAATGAGGGGTGAAGGAAATAAAGAATACTTCCCCGGCAGCATCATCACCATCAGGTGAGTAAATAGTTCCGAAGATATCTCCAGCAGCCAAAGAAAAAGTATCACGACCCAGTGGGAAAGCAATTCCAATACGAGGTAATCCAGAAGAAAAGGGTAGCCCAAGAGTCGATGCAGGAAGAAGAAAATGGTACAGGAAACAAAGGAAGGCGATAAGGATGGGGTGGAATTAGTGAGTCGTAGTTGAAGTCAGGGAGCCCGCCCGAAGAATGGAGTGGCGATTTTATTTTGAAGTTGTAGTTGAAGTCGGGGAGCCCGCCTGGAGAATGGAGTGGCGATTTATTTTGAAGTTGTAGTTGAAGTCGGGAAGCCCGCCTGAAGAATGGGGGTGGCGATTTATTTTTAAGGTAGTTGGAGTCAGGGAGCCCGCCCGAAGAATGGAGTGGCGATTTATTTTTGAAGTTGTAGTTGGAGTCAGGGAGCCCGCCCTGAAGAATGGAGTGGCGATTTATTTTTGAAGTTGTAGTTGAAGTCGGGGAGCCCGCCCGAAGAATGGAGTGGCGATTTATTTTTGAAGTTGTAGTTGAAGTCGGGAAGCCCGCCTGAAGAATGGAGTGGCAATTTGTTTTTGAAGTTGTAGTTAAAGTCAGGGAGCCCGCCTGAAGAATGGAGTGGCAATTTATTTTTGAAGTTGTAGTTGAAGTCGGGAGCCCGCCTGAAGAATGGAGTGGCGATTTGTTTTTGAAGTTGTAGTTGAAGTCGGGGAGCCCGCCTGAAGAATGGAGTGGCGATTTATTTTGAATGTCGGAATCAGGGAGCCCGCCTGAAGAATGGAGTGGCGATTTATTTTTGAAGTTGTAGTTGAAGTCGGGAAGCCCACCTGAAGAATGGAACGGCGATTTATTTTTTTAAAGTTGGTCGAGGAAAGCGGTAGAGTATAACGGAAATCCCCAGCATGAATCCAAGTTCATAATCAGAAGTTCGGCAATCAAGATAGGCCGAAGTAACAATTGTCAGAAGAGAAGAAGCATGTGGAGAAACATCAAAGCCGGCAAGACAGCAAGGAACGGGGGAAAGTCAAGATGAAGAGATAGATAAGATTTCGCAATGCTGTAATTTAGTCTAGCTTCTTATTTTTCGTTTAGCATGGTGTAATATGGAGATCAGTTAAGCAGTAGCATCAGCAGCAACAGCAGCAGCAACAAGATCACAGCTTCATGGTAGTCCCAGCTACCGAAACTTCCCGAACTACATTGACCTGATTCCCTTTTAGCCATGGATATGTAGGAGACCTTCTGAAGCAAAGGTTCGGTCAAGCTTTTCCAAAAATGCTTCACACGGAGTACTCGAATGGGCAAAAATCGCTCGTATTCGCTCACTTATCTTTGCACGAAAAACTCTTTATGTTTCCGCGCAAAGAGGGGCAGCTGTGAGCACGTGATGTTTACCCTATATGATGATTACTCCCAAAAATTCAAAATAAAATATTTTGTGTTATTTTTCTCTTAACTGTTTGAGTCTGTGTGTGCGTGTTTATTTGTTAAGTTAAGAACATACAAAATATATTGTGTTTGCACTCTTATGATTTAAGTTTACAACTAAAAGTAATCAGAATGATTTGACGAAAATGGAAAATAACAAAATATGTATTTTTTGCATTTAATGTTTAAAGTCTAGTTGTGCGGTTTGTGTTTAATTGATGTTTAATTTAGTGTTAATTGTTAGCATACCTTAATCAGTATTTCTCATAATTTAATTGATTTTTGTTATGTAATTAGAAAATTTGTTTTAGTAAATAGGGAGCTAAATTAAAGAGATAAAGAAAAGAGTAGGCCAGATTTGGGCCATCTCCAGTCCAGCCAAAACCAGGCCCAATCGAGTTCATCCCTAGTCCAATCCAGTGGGTCTCTAAGACTGACGAAACGACGTAGCATGGTGTTAAAGCTACGTCGTTTTAGCACCAACAGATCTCAACCTTAAATCCATTCCTGATCCAACGGCTGAGATCTCATCGCCCCAACCCGTTTTGCTAGCGACCCGTTACCCTTTGAGACCGACCCAGTCTCACTTAGTGAGACGACGTCGTTTGATATCCACCAAGAGATCCAGGCCATTGATTTTGCTTGATCGAACTGTCAAGATTAAATCACCCCCCTTCGTATATAAGCTTGATCTCTACCCAGCCCCCCCCCCCCGATCCAAATACCCCCTCCTCACTATCGTCTCTCTCAGAGACGATATCTCGCAAGCAAAACCCTAGCTGCAACCCTACCCTTTCGCTGTAAATCCGGCGGCAACGACGCCGCCGGTCACCAAAATTACACCCCAGGTCCCCCTTCTTCCCCTGAATACGAATCCCTCATTCACCAGTCTCGAATCAGCCTGAGCTTTCTCGAATCCTCAACTGAAGGTTCGAGTCTAAGGCTCAACCTACACCAAACACCCCCATATTCATACCACGCCACCCCTAGACCTCCCTCATCCAAAATCAAACCCCAGTTTTGCTCGAATCTAACCGGAAAACCCCAAGCCCCAAAATGGCCGCATAAACCCTAAAAAATCGAACTTTGGGTTTTTGTTCAAATTCAAAAAGAAATTGAGGTCTAATAGACCTTAATTGGGATATTTTTATTTGAAAAACTTCTCAATTAAGGTCTGTTAGATCCCAAAGTTCAAATCCAAGTCCAAACGGCCCAGTTTAAATTTGATTCTGGTTTGAGGTATTCCATTTCTTCCTTTTCTCTCTTTATTTTGTACTTGTTGTTTGTTTAAATTGATTTGATCATTTCTTTTCGCTTTGTCCGTTTATTGCAATTTTTCTCTCCTCTTCTCAAATGACCTTTTATTTGGTTAATTCTCTCTATTTATTGATAACCGCGGGTATTATAGACTACTAATCAATTCAAAATATTGTCGAGTAGTTTAAATCCCTTATGCTATTTATACATCATTAAGTCAATCAATTAGCTTGTTTTTATCCCGTTTGGTATGTGTTTAATTGCTTTGTGGAATCGATTGTTTAAATACCGTCATTTAAGTTTTTGTAGGATTGTTATTTAAAATACCGGACAGTTATTAGCATTGATTGAATAGCCATTAGGAGTTAAATTGGTTGGTTGATTGATTTGTCATTCTGAAATAGGAACTGAATTGGTTTGATGTTTGAATTAAAAAGAAAAATAGGACAGTGAATCGTATTCCTTGTATTGTTCCGCAAAGCATTAAGCTGATGAGCTTGTTGTGAACTAAGTGAAATAATAGCTTAATGAGGATAGATGACTGTGTAAAACACTGGCAGTTGAATAAGAATCACATGGGTACCATATCACTAAGGGAGGGCACGCCTGAATTTTAATTTCATGACTGCCAGTGCACTGATGGACTAAATAATGGTATAAGGCACTTGTTAGTGGGCTGCTCTAAGTAGTTAATGAAAAATACAATTTTATAATAATTTGAGTGGTAAAACAGAGCAGGGTATGGGCTGGCCAGAGGGGAAAACAATTCTGAAGATAGGCTGTCCAGTTGGGAATTTGAATATATAGAGGGGATACACAAGATAGACCTTAGACAGAGACATAGAGAGAAGAGGACATTAGAGAGCATTCTGAAACCGATTCACACATTGAGAAGATTGGAAAAACACACATTCACAGCATAAATACTCACATACACTCATACAAATACACATAAGTATTCACTGCCTGTTGTGGTTCTCCTGCTGTGGCTTTTGTTATTCTGTTGTTGCTGTTGTTCTGCTGCTGTTTCTTCTGTTATGCTGTTGTTGTTGTGCCGTTGTTGTTGGGGTTATTGTTGTCGAGGCTGTTGTTGTTCTGCTGTTGCTTTTGTTGTTCTTTTGCTGTTGTTGTGGTTCTGTTGCTGCTGTTGTTGTTCTGTTGCTGCTGTTGTTGTTGTGTCTTACTGCTGCTGCAACTGACTTCTCCTCATTGTAATTGCCAGGTACATATTTCGAACTTATGTTTATGTATCAACCCTTGCTAAAGATATGAATCGAAAATGGAAGCTGTTTTTAGTTGATGTTATCCTATGTTAAAAGCTTATACATTTCATTATGTAGATTTGTTATGATTTGATTGTACTGTAATTGAACTAAGGATTACTCTTAACTAAGTAGTCTTGTATGAGTTATTTTCTGTTACTCCTTGGATTATCTTATGTAATTGAATGTTAATTTATTATTCGAACTAGGGGATTATGAATTACAGTAAGAACTTAATTTGATCCTTCCTTATTGATTATCTTTGATTAGTCTTTATTATTGGCATATTTCAACGGTTAGCTAGTGTTAACAATAAACAAGATATGTCGCGAATTAGTCTCCCATCTTGGCTCATAATCACAGAAATTTATGTTCCAATCCCTAATGCTAAGTTTAGTCTAGATTACTTGAATTGATATCCTATCATTAAGAAATGACTACTGCCAATTGTCATCTTGAAGTCATCTTTAGCAACATTTAGAAGGATTATTGAAATCTAGCTTCGAACTCATGTAAGTTGGAATCGATAGGTTTAACAACAGCAGAAGTTGGCAACTCTGAACTAAATAAATAAATCCCGTTTCGATTGTCCTTTAATTGGAAAAAGTCCTACGCGCTCTCGCGGGTTAGCGGTAAAAAGGAGGTGTGACAGTACTTACTTGAACGGCAAGGGTACTTACTTGATTCGTTGGAGATTGAGTTTTACTGAGTTTAGTGGTGAAGGAGCTCCGTCCGAGTCTTGGTTCATCCATGATTGAACTTTCTAAATTTGAGAGCAAAAACATCTAGCTTTATGGTTCGAGCTAGGTCGAACTCATTGAATTTGATGGCGAAGGTGCGTAGCCTGAACCTTGGTTCGACCATAGTTGGATTTATTGGCGAAGGCGTGTAGCATGAGTCTTGGTTCAACCATAGTTGAACTTATTGGCGAAAGTGCATAGCCTGAGTCTTGGTTCGACCATAGTGGAACTTATTGGTGAGGGCGCATAGCCTGAGTCTTGGTTCGACTATAGTTGAACTTATTGGCGATGGCGCATAGCCTGAGTCCCAGTTCAACTGTTGTTGACCTTATTTGGCGATGGCGCATAGCCTGAGTCCCAGTTCAACTGTTGTTGAACTTTGTCAATTTTGGAGGTGAAGGCGCATAGCCTGAGTCTTGGTTCAACCGTAGTTGAAATTATTGGCGAAGGCGTATAGCCTGAGTCCCGTTTCAACTGTTGAACTTTGTCAATTTTGGAGGCGAAGGCGCATAGCCTGAGTCTTGGTTCAACCGTAGTTGAACTTATTGGCGAAGGCGCATAGCCTGAGTTCCAGTTCAACTGTAGTTGAACTTATTGGTGAAGGTGCATAGCCTGAGTCCCAGTTCAACTGTTGTTCAACTTTGTCAATTTTGGAGGCGAAGGCGCATAGCCTGAGTCTTGGTTCAACCGTAGTTGAACTTATTGGCGAAGGCGCGTAGCCTGAGTCCCAATTTAACTTTAGTTGAACTTATTGGTGAAGGTGCATATCCTGAGTCTTGGTTCAATCGTAGTTGAACTTATTGGCGAAGGCGCATAGCCCGAGTCTTGGTTCAGTCATAGTTGAATTTTGTTAATTTTAGAGGCGAAGGCGCATAGCCTGAGTCTTGGTTAAACCGTAGTTGAACTTATTGGCGAAGGCGCATAGCCTGAGTCTTGTTTCAACCGTAGTTGAACTTATTGGCGAAGGCGCGCATCCTGAGTCTTGGTTCAATTGTAGTTGAAGTTATTAGTGGAGGCACATAGCCTGAGTCTTAGTTCAACCGTAGTTGAATTTTGTCAATTTTGGAGACGAAGGCGCATAGCCTGAGTCTTGGTTCAACCGTAGTTGAATTTTGTCAATTTTGGAGGCGAAGGCGCATAGCCTGAGTCTTGGTTCAACCGTAGTTGAACTTATTGGAAGGCGCGTAGCCTGTTCTTGGTTCAACCGTAGTTGATTTTTGTCAATTTTGGAGGCGAAGTCACGACCCTAGTTCACCAATTGTGAACATGTCGTGATGGCACCCAGTCCCCACGACTAGGTAAGCCTAACACGTTGCGGAATATATAAGTTATAAACACTTAAATAAGAAACAGCGGAAAAATAGCATAAAAGATATGTAATCCGTGCCGCTTGGCACATACATCCGTCACACAATGAATAAAACACTACCAAGATCCGGAACCCCACGGTAACACAGGACTAAAAGAGAAATACAACTGTGGCTCTATGTGTAAAGAATATCTAACAACAAAATGAAGAAAATTGTCAACTAGTACTACTAGAATAGAAGGGAAGCCTCGGAATCCGCGGACGTAGCAGATCATACCTCGAGGTCTCCCAGAAAGCTGCGGAATCACCTAGCACGAGCCTGCTCTGATGTACCTGGATCCGCACAACAAAAGTGTGCAGAAGAGTAGCATGAGTACACCACGGCGGTACTCAGTAAGTGCCAAGCCTAACCTCGATGGAGTAGTGAAGAGGAAGGTCAGGGCCCTACTGAGATACAATAATATAATGATGATAACAAAATAAAAAGTTTAAATGATATAATTTCCGAATTAACAACAACAAGATGATTACTGCAACTGTCTACAATTAAGCTAACAACAAATAACCAACTCAATAAAACAAATCCAAGACCTATGGGAATTGAACCCATAGTCCCATTCTCAGTACCTCTGGGTCTCCGGGAATCGAACCCGTAGCCCATGTCTCAATAATATCTCAATAACTCAGGATCTCCGGAAATCGAACCCGCAGTCCGTAGTCCACATTTCAATAATCTCGGGATCTCGGGAATCGAACCCGTAGTCCACATTTCAATAATCTCGGGATCTCGGGAATCGAACCCGTAGTCCACATTTCAATAATCTCGGGATCTCGGGAATCGAACCCGTAGTCCACATTTCAATAATCTCAGGATCTCGGGAATCGAACCCGTAGTCCACATTTCAATAATCTCAGGATCTCGGGAATCGAACCTATAGTCCACATTTCAATAATCTCAGGATCTCGGGAATCGAACCCATAGTCCACAACAATACAAGTAAAAGGAATACGCAGAGAGAAGTATAATATGCTTAACGATAACTTCGCCGATAAACAGCGCCAGCGATTACCAAGGAAACTCAAGTAAAACAATTAGGCAACTAGACAGTTAAATACTATCAAATCATGCTTTTCTAACTACTACCGGGTAGGAATATCGAATTTAACAGCTAAAAAACAGGAATATCGCTCATTGAACATTTTGAGTAAAGTATGTGTTCAACAACCAGCGCATGTACACGCCTGTCACCTCGCGTACAAGGCATTTAAAATATCACAATAATATCCTAGGGGTGAAAGTCCCCCACACGAGGTTAGACAAGCCACTTACCTCGACTCCGGTACCAAACCGCTATGAAACAACTCTCTTGCCGCGAATGTCGGCCTCCACAAGTGTAGAATCCGATAAAAATCAATAGAATCACATCAAAATAGGCCAATTGGGCATTACCCAATCAAAATAACTCAAAATACACCAAAACCCACAAGTTGCCAAAACCCGACTTTCGGTAGACTTATCGAAAAATCACGAAAATTATATTTTCGGGTTCCTTATCTCAATACGAGTCTAGGCATATAAAATTTACCAAAATCGGACTCCATTTGACCACTCAAACTAGAGATTTTCTAACATTTAGGCCTAGGGCTCAAACCCACCTTTAATCCCCCATTTTCGGTGAAATAATCACGGATTTCATGATAAACCAACGAATTAAGGTCAAGAAACTTACCCCCGATGATTTCCCGATGATACCCCAGCGTTTCCCCTTCAAAATCCTCTCTTGGAGCTCAAAAATGGCGTTTTTGTGTATGGGGGTCGCGGGTGTTATGTTCTGAACTTAAGCTCACTGCCAGACCCCATTGCTCATCGCGTTCGCGTTACTGTTCACGCGTTCGCGATGAACAACTCAACTTCTTCTACGCGAACGCGAAGTAACCCACGCGTTCGCGATGACCTGCAAAAATTACCTATCGTGAACGCGACGCTCCACACGCGTCCGCGAAGCACAATTTCCCTTCCTCAACGCGAACGCGATGACTCCCACGTGTTCGCGAAGAACAACCTTCCAATCGCCCGTTTTTCTTCTACGCGTACGCGACACCTGGGGACGCGAACGCGGTGCTTCCTCTTTTCCTTCTACGCGATCGCGACTCGAGGGACGCGAACGCGATGCTTAGCCCTACCATGCCTACGCGAACGCGGCCATTGCCACGCGAACGCGTATGCTTAACGTCTGATGCACTGCTGCTGCATTTTCTACAAAAATTTCCAAGTTCCAAATGCCGCTTGATGGTCCGAATTCATCCCGAGGCTTCCGGGACCCCAATGAAAACCACCAACATACTCCAAAACATGATACGAACTTATTCCAATCATAAAAACACGTCTAACAACATCAAAACCCATAATTCACATCGAATTCAAGCCTAAATTCCTTAAAACTTTCCGAATTGCACATCCGATCTAAAACCCAACCAAACGACGTCCGAATGACCTGAAAATTTGTGGACATATCCAAAATCACATAACGAAGCTACAGAAATTGTCGGAATTCCATTCCGACCCCCGGATCAAAATCTCACCTATCGCTCGGATTCGCCAAATTTTCGACCTTCGGCATTTCAAGCCTAATTGAGCTACGGACCTCCAAAATACATTCCGAACGCGCTCCTAACCCCGAAATCACCCAACGGAGCTAATGGAACCATCGAATTTCCATTCCGAGATCGTCTTAACACTGTTCCGGCTACGGACCGTTTTCTAGCTTTAAAGCTCTCATTTAGGGACTAAGTGTCCCAAAATGCTCCAAATTTCAAAACCGACTCTCTCGGCAAACCACAATAGCAGAAATGAAATTAGGGGAACGGTTAAATTGGGGATTGGGGCGTAATTTTATAAAACGACCGGTCGGGTCGTTACATCTTCCCACACTTAAAGATTCGTTCGTCCTCGAACGAGCATAGAAAACATACCTGGAGTAGTAAAAAGATGAGGGTATTGGCTGCGCATATCCTGCTCAGTCTCCCAAGTCGCCTCCTCGACCGGCTGGCCCCGCCACTGAACCTTTACCGAAATGATATTCTTTGACCTTAGCTTTCTGACCTGTCTGTCTAGAATGGCTACTGGCTCCTCAACATAAGACAGATCCTTGTCTAGTTGAACAGATGTGAAATCCAACATATACGACGGGTCACCATGGTATCTCCGGAGCATGGAGACATGAAATACGGGGTGAACTCCGGCTAGGCTGAGAGGTAAGGCCAACTCATAAGCAACCTCCCCAACACGCCTCAAAATCTCAAAAGGGCCAATAAATCTAGGACTCGGCTTTCCTTTCTTCCCAAACCTCATAACGCCCTTCATGGGCGAAACTCGAAGTAGAACCCGCTCACCAACCATAAAAGCCACATCGCGAACTTTCTTGTCCGCATAACTCTTCTGTCTAGACTGGGCTGCACGAAGTCTGTCCTGAATCACCTTGACCTTGTCCATAGCATCCTGAACCATATCAGTACCTAGCGACATGGCCTCGCCTGGCTCAAACCAACCCACGGGAGACCTGCACCTCCTACCATATAGGGCCTCATACGGTGCCATCTGAATACTAGACTGGTAGCTGTTGTTATAAGCAAACTCCGCCGGTGGCAAGAAGTGATCCTATGAACCTCCAAACTCAATCACGCACGCACGGAGCATATCCTCCAAAATCTGAATAGTGCGCTCGGACTGACCATCCGTCTGGGGGTGAAAGGCTGTGCTCAGCTCTACCCGAGTGCCTAACTCCTGCTGCACGACTCTCCAAAACCGTGAAGTAAACTGAGTGCCTCTATACGAAATGATGGAAACTGGAATACCATGCAGCCGGACTATCTCCCCGATGTAGATCACCGCCAGTCGTTCCGATGAATAAGCAGTGCTCACCGGTATGAAATGGGCGGACTTGGTCAGTCGATCCACGATGACCCAAATGGAATCAAACTTCCTAACCGTCCGTGGAAGTCCAGATACAAAGTCCATGGTAATGCGCTCCCATTTCCACTCGGGAATCTCAATTCGCTGCATCAATCCACCCGGACGCTGATGCTCATACTTCACCTGCTGGCAGTTGAGGCATCCGGAAACATAATCAACTATATCCCTCTTCATCCGCCTCCACCAGTAATGCTGTTTCAAGTCCTGATACATCTTCGCGGCTCCCGGATGGATGGAATACGCGAGCTATGGGCCTCTGCTAGAATCAGCTCTCGAAGATCATCTACATTGGGCACACAGGATGCGCCCCTGCATCCTCATAACTCCATCATCTCCGATGGTAACATCTCGAGCATCGCCACGCCGAACTCTATCCTGGAGGACAAGCAAATGAGGGTCGTCGAACTGACGCTCCCTGATGCGGTCAAATAGAGAAGACCGAGAAATCACACAAGCCAGAACCCGGCTGGGCTCCGAAAGATCCAGTCTAACAAACTGTCTGGCTAAAGCCTGTACATCCATCGCCATAGGCCTCTCCGAAGCTGGTAGATACGCCAAACTCCCCAAACTCTTTGCCCGACGACTCAAGGCATCGGCAACCACATTAGCCTTGCCCGGATGATAGAGAATAGTAATATCATAGTCTTTTAGTAGCTCCAACCATCTCTTCTGACGCATATTCAGGTCCTTCTGCTTAAGCAAGTGCTGCAAGCTCCGGTGATCAGTGTAGATCTCACAAGGAACCCCATATAAATAATGACGCCAAATTTTCAAGGCGTGAACAATGGCAGCTAGCTCCAAATCATGAACAGGGTAAATCTTCTCATGCACCTTCAGCTGTCTCGACGCGTAGGCAATCACCCTACCGTCCTACATCAATACCGCGCCGAGTCCAACTCGTGAGGCATCACAATATACGGTATAGGACCCCGTACTTGTAGGCAACATCAATATAGGGGCCGAAGTCAAAGCTGTCTTGAGCTTCTGAAAGCTCGCCTCACACTCGTCTGTCCACTGGAAAGGGGCACCCTTTTGGGTCAATCTGGTCATAGGTGCTGCAATCGAAGAGAACCCCTCTGCGAAACGACGGTAATAGCCCGCCAAACCAAGGAAACTACGAATCTCAGTAGCGGAGGAGGGTCTGGGCCAACTCTGCACAGCCTCCACCTTCCTCGGATCTACTCGAATACCATCACTCGACACCACGTGGCCCAAAAATGCCACCGAACTCAACCAGAATTCACATTTAGAGAACTTGGCATAAAGCTGCTTCTCTCTCAAAATCTGAAGCACTATCCTCAAATGCTACTCGTGCTCTTCCCGGCTCCGGGAATATACTAGAATATCATCAATGAAGACAATCACGAACGAGTCCGGATAAGGCCTGAACACACTGTGCATCAAATGCATAAAGGCTGCTGGGGCATTAGTCAGCCCAAAAGACATCACGAGGAACTCATAGTGACCATACCGGGTCCTGAAGGCAGTCTTCGGGATAGTCTTAACTCCCGAATCTTCAGCTGGAGATACCCAGAGCACAAATCAATCTTAGAAAACACCTGTGCGCCCTGTAGCTGGTCAAATAAATCATCAATACGGGGCAAAGGATACCGGTTCTTCACTGTAACCTTGTTCATCTGTCGATAGTCAACACACATACGCATAGAACCGTCCTTTTTCTTCACAAACAATACATGAGCACCCTAAGGCGAAACACTGGGTCGAATAAAACCCTTTCCCAATAACTCCTGTAACTGACCCTTCAACTCCTTCAACTCAGGAGGAGCCATACGGTACGGTGGAATAGAAATGGGCTGAGTGCCCGACAACAAGTCAATAGCAAAGTCAATATCTCTGTCGGGCGGCATGCCCGGGAGATCAGCTGGAAATACATCAGCAAAGTCACGTACCACATGAACAGAATCAATAGAGGGAGTGTCAATACTGACGTCCCGCACATAGGCTAGATAAGCAGCACACCCCTTCTCAACCATACGCTGAGCTCTGAGAAAAGAAATAACACGGCTAGGGGTGTGATCTAGAGTACCACTCCACTCAATACGTGGAATGCCTGGCATAGCCAGCGTCACGGTCTTGGCGTGACAATCAAGAATAGCATAATGGGGCGACAACCAGTCCATGCCCAGAATAATATCAAAATCGACCATCCCGAGCAACAATAGATCCGCTCTGGTCTCAAAATCACAAATGGTAACCAAACACGACCGATATACGCGGTCCACAGCCAAAGAATCACCCACCGGAGTGGAAACATAAATGGGGGCACTCAAAGAATCCCGAGGCACACCCAGATGAGAAGCAAAGTAAGAAGACACATATGAAAAAGTGGAACCGGGGTCGAATAGAACCGATGCCTCCCTGTGACTAACCAGAATAATACCTGTGATAACAGAGTCAGATGCAACAGCCGCAGCGCGATCAGGAATAGCATAGAATCTGGCCTGTCCCCCCTCTCGAGGGCGGCCTCTGGAACTCTGACCCCCGCCCCTGGCTGGCTGGGCAGGTGGAGTGGCAGCTGGAGCTGGAATGATAGCCTGCTGGCCCTGAGAACTACGCTGAGGCTGCGAAGACTGATGAGGTGCCCCCCTCCTACGCCTGGGGCACTCCCTGACCAGATGGCGAGTAGCCCCGCACCCAAAGCAAGCTCTGGGAGGACACGGTGACTGTGACTGACTGGCCTCACCCCCACTAGTCTGACCCCTGGAAGGACCTCGCGCAGGAGGTGCACTGGAAACCAGGGGAGCATAATAAGGCTCCTGAGGTGCTGGGAGAGCTGGAGTACTACCGGCTGCGAGCAATGCTGAGTGAACTGGACGACCGGAATAACCCCTGCCAAAACGACCGGCTGCTGAAGTGCGGGCACCAGAGAAATGGCCCGACTCACGAGACCTCTTGGCCTCTCTCTCTCTCCGCTCTCTAGGGAGCATACTCTCGATCCTCTTGGCAATGCTAACTGCCTGCTGATAAGATATATCTGTCTCCAGCTCTCTGGCCATGCTGGATCGGATAGGCGGAACAAGGCCCTCGATAAATCTCCGCACTCTCTCCCGAACCGTGGCTACCAAAGCCGGTGCATGCCTGGCTAGACGGGTGAAACTGGATAGCATACTCCGATACTGACATGGAGCCCTGTCGCCACCGCTCAAACTCCGAGCGCCAAGAATCCCTAAGGCTCTATGGAACAAACTCCCTCAGAAACAGATCTGAAAACTGCGTCCAAGTCAATGAAGCAGACTCCTCTGGACTATCCAACTCATACGTGCGCCACCAATCATAAGCGGCCCCACGAAACTAAAAAGCAGTGAAGGAAACCCCGCTGGTCTCCACTGTCACACCTCATTTTTTCACACGCACATAAACGTATAAACGTAAAAGTGCCGCTGTTTAATACTACACCCCGAGAAGAGATGTAATAATAATCAGGGAAGGAACTTTTCCACTTAAAGGACAGTTGGAACGGGATCAATTTATTTAATTATTCAGAGTCGCCACTTGGGAAAATAATGGTGTCTCAAGTCACCGGTTTAATCCCGAACCGAGGAAATTTATGACTCTGTATTACAGTCTGCGAAACTAGAAACCTGGATAAGGAATTCTGTTAACCCGGGAGAAGGTGTTAGGCACTCCCGGATTCCGTGGTTTTAGCACGGTCGCTCAACTGCAATTTTTGCTTTTATCTGATTTCTTTATATATTTTAATTAGGTGCTATTATGTTCCGCTTTTCAATTTTGGAAGAATTGCGACGTCACGAAAACACATTTTTGAGTCACACCGCAACCAGTACGCCTGTGACTTTAATGCGTTTCAGTTTCGCCTAGAGATAGAGTTGGGTCACATAAATGCGCACCCGTATTTAGGAAAGTAGTTTTATTAAAGTCATGCCTAAAGAGTTTATCGTATCGTTAACTTTGGGAAAGACCGTGAAATTTGCTAAATGGTCCTTCTGAGTCTAGAATTTTTTATAATAACTTATTTGAGGGCCCCGCCATTGTGTATTTTTATTTGGCAGGGCTCGTCTCATTATTTTATTTAAAAGGTCCAGTCTAAGGTAAACCATGATTTTCTATTTAATTTTCATCTATAGGAAAGCCCTAATTAATTGGCATCATTAATTACTATTATTAGAAAAAAAAAACTTTCATGGAAGTCGAGCTTCAAACTCGGGTCCACACTTGAACATGAGGAAAACTTCCTAATTCAAATATGCTACCTAGCTTGGGAGGCCCAAAACCCGTATTAATAACACATTAATTGACTAAGACAAAAAAAATAAAATATAACAAAATCATATAAAGTCTAAATTTAAACCATCACTTTTCTACAATCTCAGCAACGCTCCAAATGCCTCATTTCTTTTATTATCGAGCATGAACCAAACATTTTGATTATTTAGCTAATAGATGATACTACATATCCTCATTAATTAATTTGCTCAAAATAAAAGTTGAATCCATGTAACTTTAAACAGTGATAAAAGAAATAATAAAAAAAACTAGGACCAACGATAGATCACGAAGCAAACATACCACCAAAACAACACATAAAGTTAAATTGGAACAAAATGTATAGAGGAATGAATAGTCGAACCTTAGAATAGCATAGTCGGAATTTCACAGAAGCTTTTAGAAGCATACATGGATTTCCAACCAGAAAACATTTAGAGTTGGCAAATTCGAAGCGGAACTACAACGAATCGACAAACACAAGCGCACTCCGATTCAAAATTCCGCCCGGTAGTATAGCTTGGGTTGTCATTGAAGAAGCCTTAACTTTGAAGCCTTTCAATATATTAACGATCTTCCAACGGGTTTACAAGATGAAAGCGATGTTGTAGCTGAACACGAACTCTCGACCCTAGACCTTAAATGGCAACCTCGAACGGAACTCACACTGGGCTTCACTGGACAACGAACTACGACGGACTGGGGGTGAAGGTGACGACGAGAGGCTGGTTTCACTAATCTGAAGGTGTTATTGGTACTGTTTTGGTTGTCACTGTTCGGAGATGAAGCAATAGCGAGCTGCTGCGTCGATAGCGTGAGGGAGAAGCAGTAGCTCTAGGTGGTCATTTGACGAGCAGCAGTGATGCAGCAGTGGTCGTTTGGACGTGAAGGAGGCAGCAACGGAAGGCCATAGGTTGACGACACAGCAATGGCGTTGATGGTTGCTGCTGGACGTGAGGTAGGCGAAGGAGATGGTGTGAGGGTGGTCTGTCGTTCTGGGTTGAAAAAGAAGAAGATGAAGGGTGTTGTTTGGTTCGCCGGTGATGGGGTGAAGATGATGAGGATCTGGAGGTGTGGTCGTGCCTTTTGCTGCGCCGCTGCTGCCCTTGTTTTTGTTTATGTCCCGTGCCCTTTTTTTTCTCCATTGCTGCCCGTTTTTCTCTTCTTAAAGAAGAAGATGTACAGTAACACTTTTGTTACAAAAATCTCTGAAGTCTCCCCCACGTGATTAGTGCATATGTCTGTATATTGTCTCTTTTTCTTTTAAAAATCAACCATCTAAATTCTTTGCCCATTCTGCCCGTTGGAATTTCTGCCCATGTGAGAGACCAAGAGTGATGGGTCTCCACGTGGGTTTCAAGAGTTATGGGTTCCGTCTCGTGCTCCATCCGTGTCCCCCACGTGTGGTGGGCTTGGATTATTATGGGCTAGATCCAAAAAATTATAAAACTGGGTAGTTTGAACCCGAATATTATTCTTTGCCCGGAACCGAGAATAAGAACACGGTGTTATTAATTAATCCTACGTAAGCAAAAAAACTATAAGACTAATAACTAAAACAAAGTTATTTTTTTTTATATTTTTCTTTCAAAATTAAAGTAACTACAAAATGTTAATGCAACTATTTTTATTATTTTCGTTTTTATAAAAAGATAAAAATATAAAGTACTATTTTTGTATTTTTCAAGTTTAAAAATGACTACGAAACATTAATAAAACTATATTTTTGTTATTTTTCATTTTAAGGTAAAAATAAAGTAAAAGAGTCAAATTTAGCTAAAATAGCTATATTAAAACTAAACTAAATATTTTACGCTGAAAAATATAAAAAATCTCGGGGAGGGTCAAAAATCACGCGTTTACAGCTGCCCCTCTTTGACGAAGAATACGATGACACTCCTCTAGAAAATCCAATGCATCATCCGAAGCCAAACCACTAAACACTGGAGGGTCATATTTCTTGAACCTCTCCAATCTACGCTGCTCGTCCTCAGAGGCAGCTGACTCACCTCCGGGCTATGCTGGGGCGGCAGGAGGCATAACCATAATCTCTGGAACCTGTCCCACTGGCACACGCTGCTCAGGTGTAACGGCTGCGGGAGTCTGGGCCCCTCCCCCGGCCTGGGATGTAGCTGCAGCGAGAGGAAGCAGTCCTGCCTGAGCTAAAGTGGTATACATACTCATGAACTGGGCCAGGGTCTCCTGGAGTGCTGGAGTAGTGGCAGCTGTAGTCGGTGTACCAGGTGCCTGCGCTCCAACCTGGTCTACCTGTGGCACCTCAGCGGTAGTGCGCGTGGGTGATGTGGCTGCACCTCGGGCGCGTCCTCGTCCTCTACCTCGGCCCCGGCCTCTGACGGCGGCAACAGGGGCGCGGGTACCTGATCATCGCGAGTAGCTCGTGTCCTCACCATATGTGAGAGAATAGAAAGCAGTAGTTTAGATTTTTGATGCCAAGAATGTCGCACGACAAGGAATCCAAAAGAAATGAAAAGTTTCCTAAACAGTTACATAGCCCCTTGTAGATAAATACAGACGTCTCCGTATCGATCAGCGAGACTCTAAGTAGCCGGTCTGTGTCCCGTGACTCCTATGAACCTAGAGCTCTGATACCAACTTGTCACGACCCTAGTTCACCAATTGTGAACATGTCGTGATGGCACCCAGTCCCCACGACTAGGTAAGTCTAACACGTTGCGGAATATACAAGTTATAAACACTTAAATAAGAAACTACGGAAAAATCGCATAAAAGATATGTAATCCGTGCCGCTTGGCACATACATCCGTCACACAATGAATAAAACACTACCAAGATCCGGAACCCCACGGTAACACAGACTAAAAGAGAAATACAACTGTGGCTCTATGTGTAAAGAGTATCTAACAACGAAATGAAGAAAAATGTCAACTAGTACTACTAGAATAGAAGGGAAGCCTCCGGATCCGCGGACGTAGCAGATCATATCTCGAAGTCTCCCAGAAAGCTGCAGAATCACCTAGCATGAGCCTGCTCTGATGTACCTGGAACTGCACAACAAAAGTATGCAGAAGAGTAGCATGAGTACACCACGGCGGTACTCAGTAAGTGCCAAGCCTAACCTCGATGGAGTAGTGACGAGGGAGGTCGGGGCCCTACTGAGAAACAATAATATAATGATGATAACAAAATAAACAGTTTAAATGATATAATTTCCGAATTAACAACAACAAGATGATTACTGCAACTGTCTACAATTAAGCTAACAACAAAATAACCAACTCAATAAAACAAATCCAGGACCTGTAGGAATTGATCCCACAGTCCCATTCTCAGTACCTCTGGGTCTCCGGGAATCGAACCCGCAGCCCATGTCTCAATAATATCTCAATAACTCAGGATCTCCGGGAATCGAACCCGTAGTCCACATTTCAATAATCTCGGGATCTCGGGAATCGAACCCGTAGTCCATATTTCAATAATCTCGGGATCTCGGGAATCGAACCCGTAGTCCACATTTCGATAATCTCAGGATCTCGGGAATCAAACCCGTAGTCCACATTTCAATAATCTCAGGATCTCGGGAATCGAACCCGTAGTCCACATCATTATCACTCCGGGTCTCTGGGAATCGAACCCACAGCCCTGGGATCACCGGGAATTGAACCCGCAGTCCACAAACACAGCAAGTAAAGGAATACACAGAGAAAAGTATAATATGCTTAACGATAACTTCGCCGATAAACAGCGCCAGCGATTACCAAGGAAACTCAAGTAAAACAATTAGGCAACTAGACAGTTAAATACTATCAAATCATGCTTTTCTAATTACTACCGGGTAGGAATATCGAATTTAACAGCTAAAAAACAGGAATATCGATCATTGAACATTTTGAGTAAAGTATGTGTTCAACAACCAGCGCATGTACACGCCCGTCACCTCGCGTACAAGGCATTTAAAATATCACAATAATATCCTAGGGGTGAAAGTCCCCCACACGAGGTTAGACAAGCCACTTACCTCGACTCCGGTACCAAACCGCTATGAAACAACTCTCTTGCCGCGAATGTCGGCCTCCACAAGTGTAGAATCTGATAAAAATCAATAGAATCACATCAAAATAGGCCAATTGGGCATTACCCAATCAAAATAACTCAAAATACACCAAAACTCACAAGTTGCCAAAACCCGACTTTTAGTAAACTTATCGAAAAATCACGAAAATTATATTTTCGGGTTCCTTATCTCAATACGAGTCTAGGCATATAAAATTTACCAAAATCGGACTCCATTTGACCACTAAAATCAGAGATTTTCTAACATTTAGGCCTAGGGCTCAAACCCACCTTTAATCCCCCATTTTCAGTGAAATAATCACGGATTTCATGATAAACCAACGAATTAAGGTCAAGAAACTTACCCCCGATGATTTCCCGATGATATCCCAACGTTTCCCCTTCAAAATCCTCTCTTGGAGCTCAAAAATGGCATTTTTGTGTATGGGGGTCGCGGGTGTTATGTTCTGAACTTAAGCTCACTGCCAGACCCCATTGCTCATCGCGTTCGCGTTACTGTTCACGCGTTCGCGATGAATAACTCAACTTCTTCTACGCGAACGCGAAGTAACCCACGCGTTCGCGATGATCTGCAAAAATTACCTATCGTGAACGCGACGCTCCACACGCGTCCGCGAAGCATAATTTCCCTTCCTCAACGCGAACGCGACGACTCCCACGCGTTCGCGAAGAACAACCTTCCAATCGCCCGTTTTTCTTCTACACGTACGCGACACCTGGGACGCGAACACGGTGCTTCCTCTTTCCCTTCTACGCGATCGCGACTCAAGGGACGCGAACGCGATGCTTTGCCCTACCATGCCTACGCGAACGCGGCCATTGCCACGCGAACGCGTAGGCTTAACGTCTGCTGCACTGCTCCTGCAATTTTACAGCAGGCCTTTTCCAAGTTCAAATGCCCGATCGATGGTCCGAATTCATCCCGAGGCTTCCGGGACCCCAACGAAAACCACCAACATACTCCAAAACACGATACGAACTTATTCCAATCATAAAAACATGTCTAACAACATCAAAATCCATAATTCACATCGAATTCAAGCCTAAATTCCTTAAAACTTTCCGAATTGCACATCCGATCTAAAACCCAACCAAACGACGTCCGAATGACCCGAAAATTTGCGGACATATCCAAAATCACATAACAAAGCTACAGAAATTGTCGGAATTCCATTCCGACCCCCGGATCAAAATCTCACCTATCGTTCGGATTCGCCAAAATTTCAACCTTCGACATCTCAAGCCTAATTGAGCTACGGACCTCCAAAATACATTCCGAACGCGCTCCTAACCCCGAAATCACCCAACGGAGCTAATGGAACCATCGGATTTCCGTTCCAAGATCGTCTTAATATTGTTCTGGCTACGGACTGTTTTCTAGCTTTAAAGCTCTCATTTAGGGACTAAGTGTCCCAAAATGCTCCAAATTTCAGAACCGACTCTCTCGGCAAACCACAATAGCGGAAATGAACTTAGGGGAACAGTTAAATTAGGGATTGGGGCGTAATTTTCTAAAACGACCGGTCAGGTCGTTACAGCCTAAGTCTTGGTTCAGCCGTAGTTGAATTTTGTTAATTTTAGAGGCGAAGGCGCATAGCCTGAGTCTTGGTTCAACCGTAGTTGAACTTATTGGCGAAGGCGCATAGCCTGAGTCTTGGTTCAACCGTAGTTGAACTTATTGGCGGAGGCGCGCATCCTGAGTCTTGGTTCAATTGTAGTTGAAGTTATTAGTGGAGGCGCATAGCCTGAGTCTTAGTTCAACCGTAGTTGAATTTTGTCAATTTTGGAGGCGAAGGCGCATAGCCTGAGTCTTGGTTCAACTGTAGTTGAATTTTGTCAATTTTGGAGGTGAAGACACATAGCCTGAGTCTTGGTTCAACCGTAGTTGAACTTATTGGAAGGCGCGTAGCCTGTTCTTGGTTCAACCGTAGTTGAATTTTGTCAATTTTGGAGGCGAAGGTGCATAGCCTGAGTCTTGGTTCAAGCGTAGTTGAACTTATTGGCGAAGGCGCATAGCCTGAGTCCCAGTTCAATTGTTGTTGAACTTATTGGCGAAGGCGCATAGCCTGAGTCTTCACTTGTAGGTACTAAGTGTTGGGGGTCGGTTTTGATTTAAGACCTTGAGCAGTTTATGCGTTGTCCTCCACATCGGGGCATGTAGGTTATTTTGAGCTGGATTTCGGCTCGAGATATCTCTGTGCCTGTTCCCGGCCGGAGCCCGTATTGGGGATATGGGAGGTGCCTCACAGGGATCTTCCCTTGGGGGGCTTCTTCTTCTTGTTCGCACTATCGAGGATCGGAGAGAGAGGACTTGGATCTTGATTTGAGATTTTCGAGTTCTCTTTGGCTGAGATGTCGCTTTGGCTTGCTCGAGCGGGGTTGTTCTTCTCTTCTTTTTTTCCCTTTTGGTCCTGAAAAACTACACGATTTTGCTAGGAAATCCCCATAGATGGCTCCAAATTGTTCAACTCAAAAAGTTACCATATACTTTATGAACATGAACCAATACACATAAGTTACGGCTAAATCATAGCAAATTGTAATAATCCGTGAACCATGTAAAAAGAACGATAATAAACATTCACCATGTAAAAAGAACGATAATAAACATTCAAAATTAGGAGAAGAAGTATTGACAACTTTTATTGATGATATTGGTTTGGTCTACCTCTCCATGAAGAGGTTTAGAGCCTTACAATGGTGTCTTATTTTCCCACGAGATGGGTTGTTCTTGTCTATTCTCTCTCTCTCTCTCTCTTTGGAGAATAGTGATGAAGAAGAAGCCCCCATTTCGTGAGGTTCATTCTTCTAGTATTTATAGTTGGGAGCTCCACGAGTAAAAAATGAGTGGTCGTGACCACGTTGAGATTGTGTCCCCATGGGGAGGCGGGTAGGCCGTACCTTTGTCCATCTCACTGAATGAGAGTCGAATCATGTTATAAGCAAGTGGTCTTACCTCTCATTAATTATGAATTAGTTCAAGATATAATTATCTTTATTAATTATCGTGGAGTCGGGTTCTCACCCATACAATGTGGTAATTAAGTAATTTCTAGACTGAATTGCAATGCTAATTACCTGAAATGTTGAATGGTTCCTCGAAGGTTAGTTATGAGATTGATCGTTCTTGTCCAACAATTCCTGTTATAGCCTTTTATAAGGTATTGTAACATGTTATATTATATTGTATCGTTTTGATGTATGTATGCACCATGTTGTAGTATTGTATTGTATCGTTTTGATGTATGTATGTATCATATTGTAGCATATTGTATTGTATTGTATCATTTTGATGTATGTATGTATCATGTTGTATTGTACAATATCGTACTATTTTGACATATGTATGTTTTGTATTGTTTGCCGTCGTATCATGATATTACGTATCAATAAATGAATGATAAATTTGTAATATTACAAAGAAAAAGTAAGATACGACGTAGAATTATTATATAAAAAAGTAAGATAAACGATAAAAAATGATTATATAATAATAAGAAAAGTCAAGATGAAGCGATGCAATTATATCAAACTGGTTGTTATAAAGTGTATTTTTCGTCGTTATTATAATATATTTAACGATACAATAAAAGTTAGAGTGAAAAAAAAATATAATATTTATACGATAAATTTAATGATATAATATATAATAAAATTTAAATTTGACTTAAATCAATATGAACTTTATATTTAAATAAAGTAATAATGCGATGCAATATAATAGGTAATAATTATCCAAACGAGCTCTTAGCAGCTAAGAGGTTAAGAGTGTTTCTTGTTTGACAACGGCGGCGGTTCAAGGAGAAGCACGCATCTAAAGCCATTGCATCTCCTAGAAAGAAAACTCTTGAGATCCAAATTTCTTTTTAATATTATTTTTATGGTTTTATTTTTACTTGGATAATATTGAAATTGTAGAAAGAAAAAGGTAAAAAACGTTAATAATTTCGTGCAAGGCTATGTTAAGAATAATGTAGTAAGTGCCTTTTCCAGGTTTTCATCAAATTCTCATTACAATAGGAAAAACATAAAATCTAATAAGAAGTTATTATCTTTTTTTATAGTCACTCGGGGAAATAGTAAATAGCTTTTTACAACTCTTTTATTTTGTAAAATGACATAAGAAAGCATTAAATCGTATCTTCAAGTTTATAAGTTTCAATTTTTATTTTCAAATTACAATTAATTTTAGTTCTCTAGGGATGCATTTTCTTAAGATTGAAAGACTACCACGTTTATTAAAAGTTAATCATTGTGTTGAAATTCATTATTTTATCTATTATTTGATTGACTTAATTAATAAAGTAAAATATTTTCATGTATGTTAGCACTAATGTAGTAAAATCTCTTTGCCGTTAAATTTTTTATTTCAAGTTTTCAAGTTTTTAACAAAAAAAAATATATTTTAGAGTTTTAAACTAAATTACTTAAATCTTTATATTAGTAAATAACTTTTTTCCCAATAAGATCTAATGTAATGTATTGCAGCTACTTTGTCTATATCTTATAACCAAAACTAGCGCTCACCAAAATAAATAAGTATAATAAATAGTCGTTGGTTGTGAAGTTCAAGGTTTTACTTACATATAAAAATCCAAGTATGATTTCATTACGCCAAGGCCAAAAAATGTTGACAAAAAATTGATTTTATTACGCCAAAGCCAAAAACAGTTGAATGTTCTTATAACTGAAGTATGGAGGTTAATATCTACATCTTATTCCTGCATGATGCGGAAAAAAATGACTTAGCAGAAATGATGTACAACAAAGTTTTGTGAGATTAATATTAGTAAGTACTTGATTTTACTTTGATGTATTATTGATATGCGAAGATAGGCATCACCGGAACAAATTTTGATGGATACCTTAGAGTTGGTCGAATAACCCTAGCGTTTTATGCTCTTCAGCAAGGATACATGACAGATGGGGATATTCTTTTGTCCATGCGTCATTCTATTGAGAAGACATCACCACAAGTGTTCTGCTTCTATCTAAAAGCTGAATTACAATATTGGCAGGAACCTCAACTAAATGTGACCTTCCCATAAGTGATATATGAGAGAGAGTTTTACAATTAGCAAAGTTGTCAATAGTTCCATTTTACAAGTTTTATTCACATTAATCTTGGAAAAAAGGTTAGATAGGTTGTCATAGTTTATTTAACTCGTAATGTGTACATATCATTTTTTTTTTTTTTGAGAAATTGGACCGAAATGGCATAAATTTATATTGATATTTTTTAAAAATATAATGTAACGACTCAATTGGCCGTTTTGCTTTTTAGAGACCCCATTCCCATAAATAAAAACTTCTCACGTTTGCTTTGACTAATTTACGACCTGCGGGGATGATTGCTCCGGGATTTGGAAGAGTTTGGGTTCAAATATGCTCATTTGATTCCTTAGGATTCTCTTAAAAGGCTAAGTTTGACTTTGGTCAACATTTTGAGCAACTAGACCCAGATTTGTGTTTTGACGGTCCCGGAGGATCCATAATAAAATATAGGACTTGGATGTATGCCTGGAATCGAATTTTGAGGTCCCTAGCCCTAGTAATCAATTTTTATTAGAAATTATTAATTTGAAATATTAAGGATTTAAAGAAACTAATTAATGATTGATTTCATGGGTATCGGGCTCGTATGTTAGTCCCGTAGACAGTACAGGTCTGGTATAACATTTAAGCATTGCCGCAAAATTTGGTGTCAATCTGAGTAGTTTAAGTGTGTTTCGCTCGTTAGAGAAAAATTAAAAATTTGAAGTTCATAAATTTGATTCATTTGATTTTACGGGATGATTCTTAGATTTAGCGTTGTTTCGGGTGTTCTGAAGGTTCGAGTAGGTCCGCCTCGTGATTTCAGACTTGTCGGTATGTTCGAACGGGGTTCGGGAGCCCCGGGCGTCAAACGGACGAGGCTCAAGTGAAGTTGGAAATTTGGAGAGTGTCAACTACTTCTGTCATAACCGCATCTGTGGTTGGTTGGCCGCAGGTACGATACCGCAAAAGCGGTTGTAGCCTCATAGAATTGTCCCCATAGGTTAGTTAATTAGTTATGTGCTCCTATTTGTGGGGGCTACGTATGCATGAGGTGACGAGAGCGTGCGTAGCTACTATTATGATTCAGTCCGGGTAGTTTAGGGCCCAAAATCATTCTTACTTGTATTACTTGCAACCTTGTTAACAAACTTAAAATGCTTAAAAGATATCAAACGTGTAAATGAATTTCTAAAAGGCTAAATATCATTTCTTGACCATTGAAAGGGAAACTTGACTTTTCCTAAATATTTGCTCATTGATGAATTATTGATTTGACTGCTTGAATGTGTTTATCTATTGTGGAATGGGCCGACCGCCTCGGTAGATTAAATAGATGCATTTATGTTTCATTCCATTTGACCCTCTGGCAGTGCACAGTTTATTTTCTGTTGGATCGAGCCGGTGACCTCGGCATAATGTGCGCACGATATGTGCCTCTGTGTGTGTGTGTGTGAGAGAGAGAGAGAGAGAGAGTAAAATCTTATCCTTTACTTGTTCTGCTAAATACTTGAAATGTGTACGGTTAACTATAAATTATTAAGAACGTGACTTATTACCTCTTGCTACTCACTTTTGATTATTTGTAACTATCATGCCTAGCAGAACACTTTATCATATTATTTGACCCTAGTAAGTGTCAAGTCGAGCTCTCGTCTCTACTTCCTCGAGATTAGACGGGATATTTACTGGGTAGCTATTATTTATGTACTCATACTACACTTCTGTACTTAATTGTATAAGATCTGAGGGAGGTGTATCTGGCTATTTGTTTAGTGCGTGTCCTTGATTCACAGTTCGAGACTTCCATGGTGAGCTGCTCCCCTCCTGTGCCGTTCAGCAGCTTGATGGAGTCTTCCTTTACTTTTGTTGTCTAATCTTTCCCGGACAGTAGGATAATTTTATTATTTTGTACATTCTACTAGTCACCCATTACTTGTGAGACCAGGTCTTGGCACACACGTTAGTAGACTATTATTTTGGGAGTTGCATAACTATTTTTGGCATGTTACTGTTTATTCTTGGTTTGATTTTAACTTAATGAATTGCTACACCTATTTTGGTAAAGGTAAAAAAATGAGAATTTAATCATATTTATGCGTTGGCTTGCCTAACAATGGCGTTGGGCGCCATCACGATCTATTTTGGAAATGGGTCATCACAACATGGTATCAGAGCACTATGTTCACATAGGTCTCACAAGTCATAAGAAAACCTATTAAAGTCCTGCGGATCGGTAAGGAGACGCCTTTATTTATTTTCGAGAGGCTATAGGGTGTTAGAAAAAACTACTCTTTATTCATTTCCTATCATGAAGTGATTGGTATACTAAATTTCCCTCTTCTATTCTCTCACGTATCGTGAGGACACACATGGCTGATGTTCCAGACCTAGGAGGAGCTGCTCCCCCATTGCGAGAGGCCGAGGTAGAGGCTAGGGGAGGGCACCGACCCAAGGTAGGGGACGAGGGAATCCATGAGTTATCTCAGTAGTACCACCGGTAGATCATGTGGGACATCTTATCATCGAGGAGCAGGGTGAGGTGCCCGCATGTGAGCCTACCCTAGAAGACTTTATGATAGCACCGGTATTCCATGAGGCCATGGGTCGTATGCTACGATTCATAGACACCATGACTCAGTATGGTTTATTTCCAGCAGATCCATCTACATCACAGGTGGGAGGGGGAGCACAGACCCCTACAACTTGCTCACGGTCATGCAGTTGCAATGTATCAGACTCCGGGTGCACTACCCGTAGATGGGGCTCAGCCAGTTGCTACAGTGATACCCGAGCCCAGTCCAGCTGCAGATGGTGAGCCGCAAAAGTTGTTGGATAGATGGACTAGACTTTACTCTCCTGTCTTCGAGGGTGAGCTCTATGAGGATGCTCAAGACTTCATTGATGGGTGCAGGGACAGACTACACAATATGAGGATATTGGAGTCGCATGGGGTTGACTTTACTACTTTTCAGCTAGAGGGTGGGGCTTGCAGATAGTGGCAGTCTTATGTTTTGGGCAGACTAGAAGGTTCTCCTCATATCACTTTCAGCCAGTTCATGCATTTATTTCTGGACATGTATATCCCACCATCTGAAAGGGAAGAGTTGCGGTATCAGTTTGAGGAGCTTGAGCAGGGTCAGATGTCCATGACCGATAATGAGGCGAGGTTTTCTGAGCTATCCCTCCATGCATTGATGATACTTCCTACTGACATAGAGAGGGTGTGGAGGTTCATTGCAGGGTTACATTCTGGCATCAGTGCCAACATGGCCCGAGAGGTAGAGATATGGACTCCTTATCAGTTAGTAGTGGAGATTGCTCAAAGGATTGAGGGCTACCGTCTGAAGGGTAGAGAGCATATGCAACAAGATAAGGGGGCTATGTTCTCTAGAGAGTTGAGAGGTGCCCCGGCTAGGGGCAGAGGTCATTTTGGGAGGGGACAGCCCATCAAGGACCCATATTCAGCACCACCACCTGCTCTGGGTGCTCCAGCGCGTCCCTATTTTAGCGCCATGCCAGAGATTTTTTATTGCTCACCCGCTATTCAGGGTTCCTTCGGTGGGTACTCCGGTCCTCAGGGTTCTTCTGATTATTTTTCCTATGCTATATCGGAGAGTTCATATCGTTTGTCAGCCATTCAGGCTTCTTCCAGTGGGTCTACAGGCCATCAAGGTCGGGCATCAAGGTAGTAGGTCATCATATCGTGGGGTTGCTTCATGTGCGGAGACCTTGGTCATATGAGGAGATACTGCCCCAGGCTTCGGGGCAAGGTAGTACATCAGAATTAGCAGCCTATGATTTCATCACCCGTTGCCCCGCCACCTAGATGTGGAAGGCAGACTGGTAGGGGCCATCCTAGAGGTGGAAGTCAGGCAGGGAGAGGTCAGCCAGATATTGCTCAGTTAGGTAGAGGCCAGCCAGCCAGCGCTCCAACTAGATTTTATGCCTTTCCGGCTAGGCCAGATGCATTGGCCTCAAATGCCGTCATCACATATCTTATTTCTGTTTGTGGTAGAGGTGCTTCGTTATTGTTTGATCTAGGGTCTACTTATTCATATATATCATCTTTGTTTGCTCGTGTCCTGGTTATTTCTCCTGAGACCTTGGGCATTCCTATTCATGTGACCACTCCTATGGGAAATTCTATGGTTGTGGATCAGATCGACCGATCTAGTGTGGTCACATTATATGGTTTTGAGACTAGAGAGGATCTTCTATTGCTTGACATGATCGATTTTGAGGTCATCCTGGGCATGGATTGGTTATCTTCGTATCACGTCATCTTGGATTTCTATGCAAAGACTGTTACTTTAGCAATGTCAGGGTTACCAAGGTTGGAGTGGAAGGTCTCCACTATTGATACATCTTGTCAGGTTATCTCCCTCATGAAGGATTGGTAGATGGTCGAGAAGGGATGTTTGGCGTATTTGGCTTATTTTTGGGACACCACCATAAAGCCCCTAACGATTGATTCAATTCCAGTAGTTTGAGAGTTTGCCGATGTATTTCCTTCTGATCTTCCTAGCATGCCACTGGATCGCGATATTGATTTGTGTATTAATTTGGCTCTAGGCACCCAGCTTATATCGATTCCACCGTACCATATAGCTTATAAAGAGTTGAAGGAATTGAAGGAGCAGCTTGAGGAATTGTTAGCGAGAGGGTTTATTAAGGCCAGTGTATCACCTTGGGGTGCACCGGTGTTATTTGTGAAGAAGAAGGATGGGACTATGCGTATGTGCATTGATTACTGCCAGTTGAACAAAGTCACCATCAAGAACAAGTATTTGTTGCCTTGTATCGATGTTTTGTACTACCACTTGTAGGGTTCTAAGGTATTCTAAGATCTACATGAGGTCGAGTTACCATCAATTAAAGATTTGGGACTCAGATGTCCCAAATACTGCATTCCGCACTAGATATGACCATTATGAGTTTCTGGTGATGTCATTTGGGTTGACTAATACACCAGCGACATTTATAGACTTGATAAATAGGGTTTTCATGACTTATATTGATTCCTTTGTCATCATCTTCATTGACAAAATTTTGATATACTCACGTAGCCTGGGGGAGCACAGGCAACATATGGGTGTGGTGCTTCAGACCTTGCGAGAGTAGAAGCTATATGCTAAGTTCTCCAAGAGTGAGTTTTAGCTATAGTCAGTGGAATTTTTGGAGCATGTTGTGTCAGGAGAAGGTATTAAGGTGGATCCCAAGAATATTGAGGTAGTTTAGAGTTGGCCACGCCCTACTTCAGTGACCGAGATCAGGAGTTTCCTGGGTTTAGCAGGTTATTACAGATTATTCATGCAGGGTTTTTCATCTATTGCATCACCTTTGACTAGATTGACTAGGAAGGGTTCTCCTTTCCGTTGGTCCGATGATTATGAGGAGAACTTTCAGAATCTCAAGACAGCTTTGACTATGACATTAGTTCTTGTATTGCCTTCGGGTTCATGGATGTATACGGTATATTGCGACAATTCACGTGTTGGCTTGGGGTGTGTATTGATGCGGGAGGGGCGAGTTATTGCATATGCCTCACGGCAACTGAAGGTTCATGATATGAATTATCTTGTGCATGATCTAGAGTTGGTCATGATTATTCATGCTCTTAAGATATTGAGGCATTATCTGTATGAGGTGTCATATGAGCTTTATATTGATCATTGCAGCTTACAAAATTTATTCAAGTAGATGGATCTTAATTTGAGGCAGCGTAGGTGGCTTGAGTTATTGAAGGATTATGACATTACCGTTCCTTATCATCCGGTCAAGGCAAATGTGGCTACGGATTTCTTAAGTAGAAAGGCATAGAGTATGGGTAGATTGGCGTTCATTCCAGCAAAGGAGAGGCAACTAGCTTACTCAGTCCTTGGTTAACAGACTTGTGAGGTTGGACATTTCGGATCCTAGTCGGGTTCTTGCGTGTGTGGTTGCGTAGTCTTCATTATTGGTGCAGATAATAGCCCAGTAGTTTGATGATCCATATCTGGCGATTCTCGGAGATACGGTGCTTCAGGGAGGTGCCAAGAAGGTTTCTATTGGCAAGGATGGTGTCTTGCGACTCCAAGGTCGTTTATGTGTCCTTAATGTTGATGGTCTGATAGAGAAGATACTAGAGAATGCACATAGTTTGCGGTATTCTATTCATCCGGGAGCTACAAATATATATCGTGACTTGAGACAATATTATTGGTAGCGGAGGATGAAGAAAGATATAGTGTAGTACGTGACTAGGTGTTTGAATTGCCAGCAAGTCATGTATGAACATCATAGGTCGGTGGCCTACTTCAGCAGATACCTATACCATAGTGGAAGTGGGAGCACATTACCATGGATTTCATTGTTCGATTGTCGCGGATTGTGTGGACGTTTGATGCGGTGTGGGTCATTGTGGATAGGTTGATCAAGTCGGCAAACTTTATATTGATTATGAATACTTACACTTCAGAGAGGTTGGCTCAGATTTACATTTGGGAGATAGTCTAGTTGCACGGTGTGCCTGTTTCTAATATATCAGATTGAGGCCCTCGGTTCACTTCCTACTTCTGGAGAGCAGTTCAGGGTGAGTTGGGGACCCGCATGTAGCTTAGTAAACCATTTCATCCACAAACCAACGTGAAGTCGGAGCGGACAGTTCAGAACTTAGTGGACATGCTTAGAGCGTGTGTGATTGACTTTGGAGGTCGGTAGGGTCAGTTATTGCCTTTGCCGGAGTTTGCGTACAACAATAGCTATTAGTCCAGCATTGAGATGGCCCCATTTGAGGATTTATACGGTAGGCGGTGTTGTTCTCCTATCGGGTGGTTTGAGCCGGGTGAGACTAGTTTATACGGTACGGATTTGGTGCAAGATGCCTTGGACAAGATAAAGTTCATTCAAGAGAGGCTTCGCACTTCTCAGTCCAGATAAAAGAGTTATGCGGATTAGAAGGTGCGTGAAGTATTATTCATGGTTGGTGAGAAGATTCTCTTGAAAGTCTCGCCAATGAAGGGTATTATAAGGTTCGGAAAGAAGGGCAAGTTGAGCCCAAAGTTTATTGGTACCTTTGAGGTGTTGAGGCGAGTTGGGGAGGTCGCTTACGAGCTTGCTTTACCCCCCCCCCCATTACCGGGTGTTCATCCAATTTTTCTTGTATCGATGCTTCGAAAGTATCATGCCGACTTGTTCCGCGTGTTAGACTTCAGTACTATTCAGCTGGATGAAAGTTTGGGTAATGAGGAGGAGCTAGTTGTCATTATTGATAGACATGATCGCTAGTTGAGGTCCAAGAGGATTTCTGCGGCGAGGATCTAGTGGAGGGGCCAGTTGATCGTTTCCAACTCTGCACCACTAAAGAGTAGTGATAGAGGGTCGTAATATCTTTTACCCGATATGAGGGCCGGGATCGAATTCCTCAGAGAGATACAAATTGGAGCTGGGTATCTATCTAGACTAGAGTCGTGTAATTGCTCTAATGTCACTTCCAACATTTTTGGTTTTTTGTTTTTAGTTATAAACTACGATTATAAAAATACTAATTGAAACTAGATTATGCTACGAGATAATTGCTAAGGTTGTATCTAATATAGAGAAAGGCATTAGGGTCGTGACATCACCTAGGTGGTTAATTGACGGGTAGATATTACTAAGGTTCGATGCTACTCATGTTTGAAGAAGAAAATGAAGAAATAGATGAAGAACAAGACATATTAATTAAATTCTAAATCAAAATACAAGAATCTATCGTTAACTTGAAGCTAAGATGCCAAAAATGGCTACAAAATGAGTTTTCACGAGCGCAGCTCAGTTCTGGAATTAACTGATGATCTAAAAATGGTAAAATATTCTATTTATACTAAGCTGAAAAATTGGACAACAATGCCCCTGTGGGGTCAGTGCGGCCTACACAAAATGGACCACAGCCGTACTAGGTTCTTGAACTTACAAAATTAGCTCTCTGAAGTTGGCCTCTACGAACTGCGTATAATGGACTGTGGCCACTGAGGGAGCTGGCACGGTCCGCACAATTAGGACCACGGACTGCATTGCTTGGATTTGGCAATTATTGATCTCTCTAAATCTCTCATTCGTGAACCACACAAAAGGGAAGTGCGGCCACGGAGCCTTCACTACGGACTGCAAGATGTGTACCGCTGTCGCGTTGCTTGAAGCCTGTTTTACCAACTCTCTGAATCTCCTAGTGCGACCACATTCGACTTTGCACGGCCTGTACTTGGCCTGCTTTCCTTTAGGTTGCTTGGACTCTGGTACTTGAGTAGGTTTCACTCCTTTTTGAGTCGATCTTTGACATTTCATCACTTTATCGATCAAACCTGCAATCAAGCACACTTATGAGCCTTTTGGGACTATTTTGTAACAATTTATAACCAAAGCGTAAGTAAGAAACTTAAGCCTTTGCTTGTCCTCAAGCAAATAAAATAAGACCCACCCCTTAAGGGAAAATCCAAGTATTTTCAGCTATCCTAAAGTATCCTCAACAAGCATCAATTGGGACTAACAATTGCCCTCAATATGAATGAATCATTAACAATATTTAACTTTTGTAGCACCATGGATTAAGTATGAGACAAGAGCATCAAGAGTTGACTCATTACATCAAAGAACTCTCTCAATTACTTTGGTCATTGCGGAACCCAAACTCACACATCATCAACTCTCCTAAAGCAAACCTTACCTTTTAAAATATGGACATACAAATCGAGGTTAATGGGAATTTACTCATCTCGCTTAAGAAAAAAAGTCACTAGTCCGGCTCTAAGTACTGTATACTTGACCCTCATGTAAGTATACACGAATACAAGTGTCATTCAACTCAAAATCATATACGGCTTTTGTGGAGTCAATGCGAAGGCTTTTGGGTAAGGGTAGGATATGTTTTTGTTCAAGTGGGTTCAATCTTCCCTTAAGCACATCTTTTGATTCATTTGGCACAAATCTCTTGACTCTTTGAGTCATTTCACTTCTTTCTAAGGGGTTAGAGAGACACATTATCACTCTTTCTTTTGCGTTTAAAACCATTTCTCTTTTTTCAACTTTTCCCACCTTTTATTTGCTTTTCTTGAATCCCCTTGAGATCATTTTCACATTTGGGCTTTATTTTTGTCTTTTTCTTTTCTTTTTCATTGCCTTCATTTTCTTTGCTTTTGTACCTTTTACCACTTTGTTCATTTTCTCGTCTCCCCCCCCCCCCAAACTTAGACTTTTGCCATTGCTCAAGTAAATATCGGGTGTCAAGAGAGGGTATAATTTAAAATGGGTATAGGCTTATAGTATTGGTTATTGAAAGAAAAAGGTTTAAGGCTCAAAAGGGTTAACTAGGGATCATATCATTGGTAGGCTATGGAATTGTTCAAAATGTCATTTTTGATCAAGAAGACCCTACAATCACTTCTCAAGTCAACTTGGACTCGTAATTCGATTTCTCACCACACACACTAAGGAAATTCTAAAGGCAATGAGTCGAGGGCCCACAACGACCTTAGATATGATTTGAGCACAAAATGGCCCCGAATAACTACTTGATGATTATCGGCCAACACAAGAGTCTCAAATCAACGACTTTGACCATCCTAAACACAACGTTTTGCCTTTGACCATGGGATCAAAGGCAAATGTGCTAGGTCCAAGTGAATCTTTGCTTGAGGTCCCCTTAACTATAAACTACCAAAAATAGAAGAAAACAAAAATGAACTCAAACCCTTAAAAAGGTTGTCACACCATCCATCACCAGGAAGAGCCACCCAGTTCACACAATACTCCACCCTTGGAAAGAACTGTGCATTAAGAAAACTAAAGGCTTATTGAAGCAACAAAATGAAACAAAATGCTACAAGCCTATCTATGAAGCTAAAAATGAAAAAAAATTACGAAAATAGAAAATAGAATGAATATTTACAATGAGGGATAAGAATATACAACAAGGGATGAATATATACAATAATGTAACTTTACATATAAACCAAATAGAAGGTAAAAAGTACGATAAAAGTAACTAAATATAATGTTATATACAGACCAAATTTAAAATCAAAAAAAGATAATATATATATATATATATATATATATATATATATATATATATATATATATATATATATATATATAGTCATCCAAGGATAAATAGGGCACACCCTCTCAAATAAAAGTTGGCATTGTCCCCAATGACAACTAAAGCAAAAATAAGCACCAAAAAGTAATGAAATGATATGAAGACTCCGTAATCCTCGTCTATCTACATAGGAACATGAGTGGTCCCTGGGTCCTCTATATGCGTGGGAACCTCAGACTGTTTCCCGATATCCTACTGCTTTGCTGGTGGGACTAGGGCATGGACTTGGACAGGTTGTGGCTCAGGTACATCATGTGGGTGACTGGAAAATGCCTCTGGTAGGTCCACCAATGGGATGATAGCATCATATGCACTAGGGATCCTCCTCCTCTTCTTTGGAGGCCTCTGCACCAACTCTGTATCTGGGCTACTATAGGAACTATTGCTGGACCTGGGTCCTCAAATAATAAGTCTAAAGGTAGCTGATCTGCCTTTAGTCTATCCACATCTGCTCTCAACCCCTTCACAGACTCCTTGGAGGCCTATGTCTTATGCAACTTCTTGTGCTCCTTGGCAAGCTCCTTTAGAGCCTTGCCATGTGAATCCACTGCCTTAGCCAAGGCATTCTGCGTATGGAGGTTGTTTTCCTAGTTTTCTAGAATCTTCTTCAAAGCCTCATCAATGGACTGTGGAACCTATGCTGGTTGTGGAGCCGACTGAGCCTCAATAATAGAAGTCAAGGTGGATAACTTGGATGAAGCAGTATACATCCAGTTGTTTATGCTCTGAAGTGTCTGGTTCAATCGGTGGGTTGTGATAAGATGGGCCCGAGAAGATGGAATCTCTAGGACAGCTAAAGTAGAAGGACACAGAGGCAAGTTAGTAGAAGTAGAATGTCTATGAGGCATGTCAGTAACTGTGGAGGTAGGCTCAACAGGGGCCTCTACCACAACTGGCTCTTCAAACTGGCCAGTTAGAGCAAAAGCAGAAGTAGGAGAAGGGGCTTGTTGTTCTTATTCATGGGGTTGTCTGGCCCCCTCAAACTATACCACGAAAATGGAGCAATCGGCTTGGCCTTGACATCATACCGCTTCATTTCCACCTCTAAGTCCTGAAAATACATAGATAGTATGTTGGGGAAATGGTAGTTCCAGCTAGCCTCCACACCCATAAGAGAGATGATGTGGGACATCACATTCCCCACATTGATGGGGTATCTCACCATGATCGATGCAACTAACACAGCCCTATGGATATGAAGAGTCTGGTCATGTGTGGTAGGGTCCAACCTACTACAAACGAAGGTCTCCCAACCCTTAGCTTCAAAGTTGAGGGTCCCCCTTAGTATTTTTACCCCCACAGTCAACCAATCAGGAACGGTACCTAGGATTGACAGGTAAGAAGCTAACCATGGACGAACCCCCTTATCCATTTCCAACTTTGCCAGATATAGGGACTAGTCCTCTTCATTGAAGCCTAAATAGTCATTCTGAGACTACATGTCGAACAACACCTTTTTTGGACATTGGTCACTTTGGACACCTTGATGATGTGGGCCTCATTATAATAGAATTCCCTGACCATATGTTCATTAGCATCAATACACTTCTCCAAAAATATCTCCCAACCCGGTCTAGTTTGAAATTGTCTCAGCATATTAGGGTTGTGGGGTAGTAAGTCTTTAATAATAAAGCTCCTCTCCAGTATTAAATGCCTCACCAGCCACCACTCTTTAACTTATGGTAAGCCACTTGGCTTACAAATCTATCTTCCCATACTTCAGCCTTTCTAGTTCGGGAAATTTCCCCACCTGAGGCTCACCACCCTCATCTCCGCCTGCACTTTCCCCAGATAATGAAGTTGTGGGGGAGGTGGAGTCATCTCCACTACCGGATGCTGACTCTTCAGATAAATTAGAAACTATATTCACCGGTATCTTGATAGTGGGTGATGCTGGAGAGGTATTAGTCAGTTAGAAGTTGGTGGTGATGTGAGTTGAGACTTAGTCTGAAGAAGATGTCTTGGGATGGCATATACTCACACACCCCGAGGAATGGGAAGCAGCTCTATCTGCAGCCTTTATCAACTTTCGGGTCTTTTTTATGTTTTTCCAAGCTTGGGAAGTGAGTTTTACCATTGTCTTTCCTTTTCCCCCTCAGAAGGAACCACCTCTCCCGGGTTGTTATGATCTTTTTCCAACTCTTTGTTTAACATTGTATGTAAGCACACACATCTAACATTGTTATTCTAAGTACAGGCAGTGAAACAGATGAAAAATGAATTGTAAAATAGAGCTAAGAAGTTGAAGAAGTAGTTGCAGGAACAGCATAGTGCGGAAGGCATAAAATGGACGTGCGGCCGCACTGAGGTCATCGCAAACCATACAGAAATGATCGCGGTCCGCACAGGTTTAAAACTCCCAGACACAGCTCTCTGAATCTCTATTTTGCAGCCCATACAAAATGGTATCGCAGCCACGGTGGGTCAGCGCAGACCACATAGAGTGCAATGCGACGATGCTGGCATATGTCATCTATCAAGAACATAACCACCGCGGACCGCACAAAAGTGACAGTGGCCCGCGGAGAATGCTATACTAGGGCACAAAAGTTAAGGTTTTTGATCTTTGCAAATTTGTTCAAATTGTTCACCTAACTTGTCCCTACTCAATTTACCCAGTGATTATGCATATCAAGAACACCAGAAACGAACACTTAACTAACCCTAGCTAACTAAATTGCAAAAAAACAGGAAGAAAAAGAAGTTACATGCTAGTGGACATGAAATAAATAAAATTATGAAATTAAACAAAGAAAAATGGGTGAAATGTTACCAGATATTGCTAAGGAGTAAAGTCACACAATGGAAATAAGCTTTTATGAGGAAGGGATAGATGAACAATAATTTTCTAGTCTCTGAGAGGTAAAATTTTGAAAAGGGTAAAAGGATACCCTTGAGGTCTATATAGAGAAAAAAGTGTGGGACCCAGTCTTACCTACCAACGCAGTCGTACAAAATGGACTGTGGACCACGCTGGGTTTGTTCAGCACAAATAGGAACCTCCGCGATCCGCACAAAATGCCATGCGACCATGGTGGAAAACTTCAGAAAGTCATCATTTCTTGCTCACATCAGTGCGCATCGCATAAAATGGCAGTGCAGCCGCACTGGAAAACTTAAAGACTTCACACTTTTGCAATTCAGCACTGTATCAACTCAATCCCAACAACATCTCACAACCAATTAGTCCAAAAATCAAACCTAAACGACAAAGAAAATCAAAGAAAGCAAGAAGAAAAAGCCATAGGTTGCCTCCCAAGAAGTGCTTGATTTAACGTCGCAGTACGACGTGGGTTACCATCATATTTTCAAATGAACAACATCCACCACATGGCGACCATCAAAATTCCCAAGATAATGCTTGACACAGTGACCATTCACTCTAAAAACTTCACCAATTTTGTTCTTCAAATCTAGAGCACCAAGTGGGGTTACATACACAACTTTAAATGGACCACTTCACTCAGATTTCAACTTTCCAGGAAACAACCTTAGACGAGAATTGAACAAGAGGACCAAATCACCAACTTTGAACTTGCTTCCACGAGCATATTTGTCATGAAGGTACTTTATCTTGTCCTTATACAAGGACAAACTAGAGGATGCATGGAACCGAAATTCATCAAGTTCATTAAGTTTTCATGGTCCTGAAGGGTCCGTAAGAAAATATGGGACTTGGGCGTATGCACGGAATTGAATTTATAGGTCCTAGCTCGAGTAATGAATTTTATTAGAAATTGTAAATCTAAATATTAAGGATTTAAAGAAACTAATTAATGATTGATTTCATGGGTATCGGGCTCGTATGTTGGTTCCAAATCCCGGTACAGGTCTAGTATAATATTTAAGCATTACCCGCAAAATTTGGTATCAATCCGAGTAGTTTAAGTGCGTTTTGGCTCGTTAGAGGAAAAGTAAGAATATAAAATTCATAAGTTTGATTCATTTGGTTGTAGAGGGTGATTCTTATATTTAATATTATTTCGGACGTTCTGAAGGCTCTAGTAGGTCTGCCTAGTAATTTTAGACTTGTCGGTATGTTTGGGCAGGGATCGGGAGCCCTAGATGTCAAACGGATGAGACTCGAGTGAAGTTGGGAATTTGGAGAAGTGTTGAAGCAAATGCTTCTGTCATAACCACACCTGCAGTTGGTCGGCCGCAGGTGCGAGACTGCAGAAGTGGTCATAGCCTCACAGATACGGCCCAGATCTGGCCAGGCCAAACTGCAGAAGCAGCTATGCAGATGCGCCTTCATGATCATAGAAGCAGTCCCAACCCTTTTAGCTAATTCCGCAGATGCAGTCCTTTCTCGCAAATGCAGGATCCCAGATGCGGTCCCCCGACCACAAAAGCAGAAACTGCTGAGGTAGTGAGCTTCATTTAATTCGAGATCCAGCCATTTTTGACCATTTGGCACTCGGGTATTGAGCGATTTTGGAGCTTTAGAGAATGGATTTTCACATAGCATTGTGTAAGTTCATCCCCCCCTTATTTCTAAGTTTAACACTCGAGTTTTTGATAGATTAACACCTAAAGATTTGGAGAAATCAAGGGGTTAGAGCTAGACCTAGAGTTTTAATAAAATTTATATTTTACCATGAAATTTGTTATGAATTGGATTAGAAATTATATATTATTGATCCTTAGATTATAGATAACAACTTTCTTCGAAAAATTTTGGAACCCTGGCACGTGGGCTCGTGGTCGGATTTTAAGAAACTTGTGGTAAGGGTTGGAAAATTGCTTAAATAGCTAGAATATAATCTTGTGAACTTATATTGATTAGTTCCTACCTCATTTAACTAGATTTGGATCGTTCGGCTCCAAATTGAGGGTTTGGCTCATCCTTGGTATTGGAAGTGCACTTTGGAGTGAGGTAAGTTTCCTTTCTAACCTAATGTATAAGTAGGTCTGAATCTCCAGTTACTAGCAGTTCTTGAACGTTCAAGTCAATGGCTATTTTGAGCCTTAAGATGTAGGCTTCATACTCGGTCATATTGTTGGTGCAGGGGAACCTGAGTTTGGCAGACACTGGGTAATGCTAACCAGTTTATGATATTAGGACTGATCCTATGCCAACTCCTTTGAAGTTTGTTGCCCCATCGAAGAACATTCTCCAACTGTCATAGGATTCGGCAATATCTTCTCCTATGAATGATACCTCTTCATCATGAAAATACATTTTTAGGGGTACATATCCTCCATCCACGAGTTTCTCAGCAAGGTGGTCTGCTAGTGCCTGTCTCTTGATCGCTTTCTGAGTTAACGTAAACAATGTCGAATTCACTCAACAGTATTTGCCACTTACCCATCTTGACGGTGGGCATGGGTTTCCAAAAGATGTACTTTAAAGGATACATCCTTGATATAAGATACGTGGTATAGGCATAGAAGTAATGCCTCAGCTTCTAATCTACCCAATTCAAAGCACAACATGTGCGTTCCAATAGAGAGTAACGGGCCTCGTATGGGGTAAACTTCTTACTAAGATAATAAATAGCTTGTTCCTTCCTTCCTTCCTATTTCATCATGATGCCCCAAAATGTAATTGAAAGCTCCATCTAACACTGTAAGGTAGAGTAATAAGGGTCTACCTGGCTCGGGAGGGAGTAAGACTGGTGGTGTTGACAAGTACTCTTTGATTTTGTCGAAGTCCTTCTGGTAGTCATCGGTCTATTTGGTAGCGACGTCCTTCTTTAACATCTTAAATATTGGCTCACAGATAACTGTAGATTGTGCTATGAATCGGCTGATGTAGTTAAGCCTTCCCAAGAAACTCATCACATCATTCTTGTTCTTTGGCGGTGGTAATTCTCGAATGGCTTTGACTTTTGATGGATCCAGTTCTATTCCTCGGTGGCTTACAATAAACCCAATCAACTTCCCAGCAGGAACCCTAAATGCACACCTTGTAGGGTTTAGTTTTAGGTTGTATCTTTATAGTCTATTGAAGAACTTCCTCAGATCTTCTATGTGGTTAGTGGCCTTATTGGATTTGATAATAACATCATCCATATATACCTCTATCTCCTTGTGTATCATATCATGAAAGATGGTGGTCTTGGCCCTCAAATAAGTGGCCCATGCATTCTTCAGGTCAAATAACATCATTTTGTACCAATATACTCCCCACGGTATAATGAAACATGTTTTCTCGGCATCTTCCTCATCCATCTAGATCTGGGGATAACTAGCGAAACAATATACGAACGATTATAGCTCATGTTTGTCACAATTTTCAATCAGGATGTGTATATTAGACAAAGGGAAGTCGTCTTTAGTACTGGCCCGATTGAGATCCTGGTAGTCAACACAGACTCTAACATTCCCATCATTCTTTAGAACTGGCACAATATTGGCTAACCATGTCGGGCACTCAACCACCCTAAGAACCTTAGCTTTGATCTGCTTGGTGACTTCTTCCTTAATTTTCAAACTCATTTAGAGGTGGAGGATGTGACGACCCAAAGGGTTATCACCTGTTTTCCTCATCTGTTTTGTGCTTCCGAGGCATTGAAAACCTTATTTTATATTACCTCGATTTATGTGTGCAATCCGGGCGCGTAGCCGAAAAATTTTTGAGTTAGAATATGTCAATTCTATGAGTAATTTGAAGAATTTTGATATTAATATTGATATAGTTGACTTTGGTCAACATTTTGGTAAACGGACCGGGATCCGTGATTTGACTGTCTCAAAAAATCAGTAGAAAAATATGGAACTCGGGCGTATGCCAGAAGTCGAATTCCGAGTCCTAGAGCCCGAGATATGGATTTTTCTGTTAAATTATTTTTCTAAAATTATTAAGGGAAACGAAAATAAAAATTGATTGAAAGACTATGGTATCAGGCTCGTATTTTGGTTCCGACGCTCGATAAACGTCCTATATATTGTTTAAGCGCTTCCTGTAAAATTTGGTCAAAAAAGGACGCCGTTTGACATGTTTCGGATAGGTTTGGGTTGCGTTGTGCTCGTTTTTCTTATACTTCGACATCGTTTGTTCAAGCGTAAATGATATCATATTGAACAAATAAGCTATGATTACTGTTTTGAATGAAGAATTAGATCTGTATCGTAATTACGGACCCGTATCAAAAATAATCATCGAATTTGGACATCGTATGAGGATTTTATGGCCATTTTACTAAGGTTGCCTAGATTTTCAGGTTAATGACGAAATTGCCCTTGCCGGCATATTAAAAACCTGCCATATTTGCAAATCTTAAAACTTACGTATCTCCTTCATTATAAGGTCAAATTGATTGATTCAAAAGCCTAAATTCATTAAAATTTCACAAGGAATCCACTGGGAGCAGTAAAACGCGTGAAAAGTATACCTATAATAAGCAGGTCGAGTTTTCTTCCAATATTTGAACGAGAAGAAGCTTCTGAGGTGATTTTTAAGAGAGAAATCAGTGGGTATCACAGAGGTAAGTGATTTAATTATTAAAACTCATTTATGGGTAATTATAAATCACAATCCCATTCTTTAATTCATGAAAACCGTAGAAAAATAGGATTTTGGGGCCGGAAATTATGAGACCTTTAGAGGTCGATTTGAGGGGTCAAACAGACTCCGGTTTTGGTGTTCTTTATATGTACGGACTTGTGGAGAGACGAAAAATCCGTTGGTATAAGTTTCGGATTTTTTTGACCAAGTGGGCCCGAGATCAATTTTATAATTTTGGACAGCATGTTAAAAATACTTTAATTAGGTAATTGGACTGGTTTGTTGAGTAGAATTGATGATATTAAATAAATTATGTATAGATAAGATTGATTTGGAGCCAAATTTAAAAGGAAAAGCACTACTTGAGGATTAAGTGGACTATAAACTGTCGAGGTAAGCGTTTGATCTATCCTAGCTTGAGGGAATAGGAGTAGAGTATAATAACTTGCTAATTGCTAAATGATCGAGTGTGGTGTATAGGCGTGGTGACGAGCATCTATACACCGGAGTCTAGCATAACCGTGAGTCATTTGTTGATACATGTTGTGATCTAATGTGAAACTTTCCTAAGTTATATTATTGAGCCCTTGTCGGGTCGTGAATGTTGTGTTATTGTTCCCTTGCCGGGATCTCGTTGTATTGTTGTTATTGTTCTCTTGGCGGGATATTGTTATGACTGTTGTTCTCCTTTTCCGGGATGGTACTTGTTGTTTATCTCATTCTTCTTGCCCGTTGATTGTGAATGTTGTTTGGGTGAGGAAGAGTGATAAAGCACGAAGGGTGATGCCGTGCCGTTTTTAATTATGTTCGCACGAAGGATAATTCTGTGCCATGTTTTACTATTTATGCACGAAGGATCATTCGTGCCATGTTTTACTATTTATGCATGAAGGAATATTCCGTGCCATTGTTAATTAAATCATGCACGAAGGATCATGTCGTTCCATGAATGTGCGGATGAGAGTAAAAGCACGAAGGGTGATGTCGTGCACTTTTATTTGCTTATTTGGTGAGGATGAAAGTAAAAGCACGAAGGGTGATGCCGTGCACTTTTATTTGCTTATTTGGTGAGGATGAGAGCAAAAGCACGAAGGGTGATGCCGTGCACTTTTATTGATTATTTGGTGAGGATGAGAGTAAAAGCACGAAGGGTGATGTCGTGCACTTTTATTTGATTATTTGGTGAGGATGAGAGTAAAAGCACGAAGGGTGATGTCGTGCACTTTTATTTGATTATTTGGTGAGGATGAGAGTAAAAGCACGAAGGGTGATGTCGTACAACTATTAAATTTCTTATTTTGTGATAACTGTTTTATTGCACTTGTTTTTACTTTCCTAATTAATTCTGTATATTCGATTATGCTCCCTTAGCATGTTCCCTCCCTTGCTGTTTGTGTTTCTCAGTATTTCTGTTATTTTGTGGTACATATGTATATAGAACTGCACAGGTTTATGTGAGTGCCTGGTCCTAGGCTTGTCACTACTTCGCCGGGATAGGCCAGGCACTTATCAGCACATGGGGTCGGATTGTGCTGATACTATATTTTTGTGCGTTTTTGCACAGGTCCAGGTTTTTAGCAGCAGTAGTTTCATTATCACGATTGTCATACTCTCGAGACTGAGGTAGCTTATAGACGTCCGCAGGCCCGACGTCTCTTCCTATAGATTTCATTATTGCTGTAGTCTCATTGTTTCGAGACAGACAGCTATTATTTTTCTTTCAGACCATTATGCGTAGTTATTCTTAGTAGTTCGTGAGTTTGTGACTCCACATCTTGGGTAGAGGATTTATGTTAAGTATTTCATACTTATATTCAGATTTATGAAAGTTGACTTCCGCAGTTTATGTTATTAGTATTATTCTTGTTATTAATTTGATAATAGGATGATTTTTATTAATGGAAAGATGGTGAATAAATTGGCTTGCCTAGCTACCACGAGTAGGCGCCATCACGATCCCGATGGTGGGAATCCGGGTCGTGATAGATCAACAACCCTGATTAAATAAGGTAGGTGGGGATAGTGGTTTGGGTAGGGTTTAAAAAGGTTAGGGTTGGGTTTAATTAGAAATTTGGTCGGGGAATTTGGGGTTCAATTTGGGTTATATTTGAAATACAAAAGGGGCTGTTATTTAAATAGCTAGTTTTTCCCTTTTAATTTATAAGAAATAGTAAATGGCTTTTGAAAAATAAATTGAAATTACAAAGTGATTTATAACATATAATTAACAATTTTAAAATACATGATATAAGTTTACGCGTTTAAGACATAATTAAAGTTTAAAAGGGCTAATATTATAATTATGTGCAATTTAGCTTTAAAAATACTTAATAAAATTGTAAAATATTTGTAAAAGTTAATTTAGCCATATTTGGCATAAATATAGGAATAAAATAGATGAATTGTCAAAAATAATAATTTTGGAAATAATTATTGGAACTTTATGGATAAAAGAAGGGGAAATAAATCAATTAAAACCTTTAAGAATATGAAAAAATAATAAAACCCTTGGACATTCTCATATATGTATACATATGCTATTTTGAAGGTGTTTTTAATATTATATATATATATATATATATATATATATATATATATAGGAAAAAAATGGGTATCAACAATACCAAATCATTACTCCCTTTGATAGAGTTTCCCCAAAAAAATTCAACACAACGGACTCGATCTCATCGTCTTCCAAGTCATTTTCCTTTATTTTGTATGTGTACAAAGTAACGTGTTCATTATGATCAGTGTTCTCGTTGTATTTAGGTATGTCTGGCATACGAAACTTCATAGGAATGGGCTTCAGAGTCATACTATAAGGAAAAGTCTTTTGCTCGAACTTTTTTGAATCCAATCCCTTTAAGATCGGGGGTGACCTTAGTATCTGATCAACTCGGGAGTTGTATGTTTTTACTTTTTATCATTATCTTTGATTTTCTTCTCTCCCTTCTCAATTCTTTTAGTGAGCTCCTCGAGCATTTTTATAATTGTAGGATCACTCTGTGACGACCTGACCCGTCGTCTCAGGGGTTACCACCTCATTTCCACCATTTTATGCTTCTTCATATTTCATTATCAGTAATTGGTGTTAGAGTTGATTTGGATTGGTTTTGGTAGAAAATGAGACACTTAGACTCTTTAAGGAAGGCTTGGTTTGGAAAAGTCAACCGGAGGTTGGCTTATGAGTTATAGGGCTCGGATATGATTTTTGATGATTCACTTAGCTTCGGGGGATGAATTATGACTTAGGAGTACGATCGGAATTCATTTTGGAGACCCGATGTAGAATTAGGCTTGAATTGGCGAAGTTAGTATTTTGGTAAATTTTGGTTGATAGGTGTTTTATCGAATGCGAGTTTCGGAAGAATTTGAGAAACTTAGGCTTGGATTTGATGTAATTTGATGGTTTTAGTGTTAATCGTGGTGTTTTAATGATTGGAGCAAGTTTGAGTAAGGTATTGGATCATTTTTGTGTTTTTGATTGAGGTCCCTGGGGCCTCAGGGTGAGATCGGATGGTTAAACGAAGAGTTTTAGAATTTTTGTATGGTAAAGGTCTGCTGGTATCTGGTATTTTTGCACATGTGGTTATGGGACCGCAGGTGCAGTCACACAGAAGCGAAGGGAGGATTGGAGAAGCGAGATTTTTGTCGGGGGCACTGTTTCCGCAGAAGCGGTTGGGAAGCCACATCTGCAAAGCCGTATCTGCGGGATTTTATATCGCAGAAGCGAGTTTGGACTTAAGGGAACTTTTTGCAGAAGCGGATCTGGGCCCACAGAAGCAGAGTCACAGATGCGACTTATGGACCGCAGATGCCGTAGTGACTGGGCAAAATAGGTTTTTAATGATATTTCATCTGCGAGCCTAAGTCATTTTCATCCATTATTGAACATCTTGAGAGATTTTTGAGATCAATTGATTAGGGTTTCGATTGGGATTGACTGGAGGTAAATTTTATGAGTTAAAAACATGATTATTTTGTGAAATTAACCTAGAAATTCATGGAAAATTATGCCAAGAATTGATGAACTACGTCTTGAGTTTTTGCTATTTCAAATTGGGATTTGATGGGTCATTTGATCTCGGATGTGAGATTTCTTAGTATGTATGAACTCGTGAGAGGATGAGGAATCCATTGATGTTAAATTTTCTAATTTATGAGAAGTGGACCCGGGGCTCGGGTTTTGCTGAGATTTTTGCTATTTTTCGATTTGTTTTCGATTGGGTATTCTCCCATTGTCATATTGTGATGTATTCACTTGGATATTGGATAGATTCGACGCGCATAGAGGCCTATTTATGGGCAAAGGCGTCGCGAGCTAGATATTTCACGGTTTGAGGTGAGTAATGATTGTAAATGATATCCTAAACCCTGGATTGCACATCGTAGTGCTATATTGAGGTGACTTGCATGTCGGATAGTGGGCGTGGGGTAGAGCACCGCTGGGTATTGTGACTTGGTCCATCCCGATTGATGAATTTACATCGTATTTGACTGGAATTTATTTCTTATCACTGCTATTTAGGCTGATTGCCATATTCAGGATTCGTGTTAACTATTTGAATCATTCGGGGATTATTTCCACTATTTCCTCACTATTTTGACTTATTACTTGAACTTATTCATATTGTTTCTCCACTAGTTTATAACTCAGCCACTTTTACTCAGATTTGAGTCTTAAATGATATTTTAAATGATAATCGGGGCTGAGGACTACTTTGTTACTAATACCCGAGGGGTTTGTGATGATATTTTGACTGAGTGTGGCCGAGGGCCAGATGTGAAGATACAGTGGGTGACGTGAGGCCAAGGGTCCTGATGTGAGGATTATATATAGATCAGGCTGCATGCCGTAGCGATACTTATATGGATCGGGTTGCACGCCACATCAATATATTATATGGATCGGGTTGCACGCTGCAACAGAATATATATATATTGGATCGGATTGCAGGCCACAGTGATATAGCGCTTGGGTGTCAGGAGCCTCTCTAGAGTCTGCACCCCCATAGTGAGCACGGGTACCCATATGGATCGGGTTGCATGCCACATCGAGTTATGGATCAGACTGCACACCGCAACAATACGTGGATCGGCCTACATGACACAGCGGCTACTATGTGATATTGTTTTGAGAGTGATCAGAGAGAGAGAGAGAGAGAGCCCGAGGGGCTAAGAGTATTGTTGACAATGAGCCCGAGGGGTTGGTTCAGTTTGAGATATTGAGCACTAGGGGTTGGTACTATTTTGAGATGTGCCCGAGGGGGAACTTTTATGTGCTCATCTTGCATATTTATTTGCCTTTACCTGTTTTACTGTGGTATTTGTGTCCGAGGGGATGACTTTTTGTGCTTATCAATGCTAACCGTTTTGAAATTCTTTTCATAATTATTGAAAAGATCATTTTCAAAAGAGATTTGAACTGAGCCAAGGTATTTCTAAAGATTTCATAGATTTCACTATTTTCTCAAAAAATTGTACCTGGCTATTATACAGCATGTTGGTTGCTTTACGTGATTTCTTGCTGCTCAGTTATTATTTAATTTTTTACTCACTGAGTTGGAGTATTCACTTTACTCCATGCACCTCACGTGCAGATGTAGGTATTTGTTCACTCGGTAGTGAGTTTTGAGCTGGTTAAAGATTTGGTTATTGTGGCTGAGCAAGGTGACCGCCAACATTCGCGGCACCAAATTTCTTCTTTTGATTCTAAATTCTATTTCGTATATTAATGTTCTTGTAGTTGTATTTAGACTCATCTAGATGATCGTGAATTATGACACCCCGATTAGGGTTGTTTTGGGTTGTAAATCTGTTAATTAATATCATTAAGTCGTATCTTGCCATTCATTTGTGTTTAACTATTTTGAAAGAGTTGAGTTGGGTTAGTTGGCTGGACTTGTCTTCACGAGAGGTGCCATTACGACCAGTACGGGGTTCGGGTCGTGACAATTTGGTATCATAGCCTAGGTTACTAGGTCTCACGAGTCATGAGCAGGTTTAGTAGAGTGTCGATGATCGGTATTGAGACATATATATTTATCCTCGAGAGGCTACAGAACCTTTAGGAAAACTTTACCTTCTTGAATTCTTATCGTGCATGCTTGATTCAACTTGAGAAGAAACTCTTGAAATTCCTTCCACGCGTTCGTAAGTGCATATGAGCGCTCAGTATCAGATGTGCCTTGATGGCTTGTGATTCCCCAATAAAAGGGCAAGATGTAATCTTCGTGAGTTATGTTGGGCTAGTCTGGAGGACTTGGGGCCGGATCCTTGCCTATGGCTTGAGTACCAAGGTACTGATTGTGTGAGCAAGTGTTTTGAACTTATATATTTGGTATTGTCCCTATAAGCCGGAATGGCGGTTGGATATCTATGTGATGAGTATGTTAGGACTATGAAATATATCTATGTGATTCGGTAGTGGCAAAAAAGTCTGTTGGATAATAGATAAACTGTTAAGTGTTCGATTCCTATTGTGATTTGAGGTGCAGCCCTAGTTATGGGCGTGTGAAGGATATGTTCGCATCCCCTAGTTGAGGAGTGAAGTGCATTACATGTGGTGGTATGAGTTTAGACCTAGGAAGACTAAATGGTTGTGTAACGTGTATGATGGTGGAAGGTATGCTAAAATGTTAAATTGAGGCAAAGTAGGTGGGTTATCTCCTACGGAGTGTTCTTAAGTGGTACGATCATTATGTGTATGTTAAAAGATCTCATGTCTAATTGAAGGGTACGTGTTAAAATTGGAAATTCGGGTCGCTTAAGAGAGTTGACTCAACTGATATGGAGATGAATGTGAGATTTGCAGAGGATTTAGTACTAGATGATCTATATTTTCACAAACTTGTAAATGATTTGAGTTTAATCTCATTATGTCATTGTGGTATCATTAGAGTAAAAGTGTTATGAGTTGCTGAGTATGTCTTGATATATAGATTGGAGCCATGTTGGGGAGGTTGCTGTTGATTAGTTGATTGCACGGTTATGTGCTATGTTGGTTCCGGCTTGAGGCATACTGACAAATCAGTTCTGATAGCGAAAATTGAGCCGATGATGGCACAAATGAAGCAAAATTGTGATAGAGGTCATATTATGTTTTATATAGTATGAGAATCACAGAATGTCTAAATTGTTGTTGGTAAAGAATGGTCGACGCATAGAGCAGGGAGTTGCCTAGTTGTATTGGGATAAGGATTTCATTTTTCGGTATTGGCGTACCAATGAGGCACGGGTGGTTCTGTTCGTTAGCTCAGGTAAGCTGTAGTTTGAATAAGACAGAATGACTTTCGAAAACGATTCTGATGTGTTCAAGAGTGTACAGGGAATAATCGGTATCTTAAAGTTACATGTGTGGTTAGAAACTATATTTTCATTGAAGAGGGTTCAGATTTGTGGTATTTTTATGTTAATTATGGGATTCTATGCATCAGTATCATGAAAGTAAAGGCAACGGATTTAGATTCACAAGAAGTTCTTTAGGATAAAGTGATGCGGAATGTGGTATTTTTGGGGATATTCGAGGGAGAGTATTCAATGACTCATGGGTTTCAAACAGTGTGGTTCATACTTGGTTCTCGTGTGGTAAGCCTGGGTGAGGCATTGTGGTGCTACAGCAAAAGGAAATTTCAAGTTGAGGATAAAACAGAAGGAAATTTGGATGGGTGGAGTATCTTGATAGAAGACTAAATCGGTATGGTAAGGATGTGATTAATTCTTTGCGTGTGTTCGAGGCAATGAGTTTGTACAAGTATTTTGCATCAAAGCTCTTGAGTTTTGACATCTTGTTTAGTCTGGTCTAGCTAGAAATATTTAGTCCTAACAGTTTAGCTGGTGCAAATGGAATTGGGGAAGAATCCTTGTTGATTTTTACCATGGTTTGGAGATGTATATATCTTTTATGGGAATGCGAAACATGGGAAGTGTAATGATTTTCTTCCAAATGGGATCAGTGGAAGTTCTTGGCTAGATGAGTTACAATTCAGTTCTGAAAAGAAGTTCATAAACTCTTAGGCGGCGGGTAGCCTTAGCTAATCAGTGAAAAATGGTACCACTAATTGGAAGTGATTTAATGAGAGTATTTGTCTCGGAAAGGGGTAATGTGATTAAACTGATGATACTTCGATAGTATTACGGTGATTTGTTATTAGATCGACTACTGATATCTAAGTTTGTGTGATGTCATAGGGGAATTTTAGAACATCTTCCGTGGAATGATTGGGTACTTGAGGTGTGATATATATTCACACGGTAGAATTTGGGATCAAGTATGGTGATTCGTGTTCTATATGGAGTTGGAGACTGATAGTTCTCAGGTAGAGACTATATAGTGGTTGTGAATCGTGTGTATCAGTATTGTTTAGTGGCTATTGGGATTTAGAGGCCCGGGTGAATCTTTCTTTGCTTGGTATGTTAGATTTCGAATATGATGTTGGGGTGTAGATTGGTTGTCTCAATGTTGGGTTATTCTAGACTATTACGCTACGGGCCATGCCGAAAAATGCCACGGGTTGAGTGGCGAGGTGCATTAGATTATGTGCTAGCACAGTGTTTGTATTCCAAGACTAGCGGGTGGCTGGGAGGGACTGATTTTCTTAATTGGGGCTTCGTGATGGATGTCAATACAGAGGCTCCTACCATTGATCCAGTTCCGGTGTTGAGGGACTTTTTAGATGCATTTCTTGTGGTCGGGCATGTTGCCAAGCAAGGTTGTGGATTTCGATGTTGATTTGGTGCCGAGCACCATATCGTACGGCTCTGACAGGAGTTATATTAGTGGAAGGAGCAACTTTAGGCTCCTTGGTAATGAGTTCATTGGCAGACTGATGTGGCTACGTATTCAGCTCGAGTTGTTTTTCGGTGTTGTGAGACATTATGATTTATTGGTTATGGGCACATGTGATGCGGTTCTATTGGGGATTCATAGTGAAAGTCGATCGGGAAGAGTAATTGGGTGTTGCTCAGTAAATGGAGTATTGGTTATGACCTATCGAGTTACGTGTTGTATGTTATCTATTTCACTATGGTTGTAATGAATTACTGGGGTTCTAGACATCAAATTATGCGTGGTTGATTTTGTAATAGTGACTTGAGGTGTTTCATGTGTAACAATGTTTGGATAAGATCGCGCATTGTGGCGAGGCCACATGGAGATATGACCTTTCAGGGTAGATTCATGTGTTCTATGATGTGAGACACGGTCTCAGCTTTGTGTTGTGATGGTACCGATGAGCTTGAGGTACAACTCTTTCGTTTGAGTCATTTTTCATGCTTTGAGTATGTTCAGACCGTTTCTTATTGGTGCATGTATTATGCAAGTTGTGGCTTAAGCCTGTATTGAGGTGTCATATCACCAGAGTGGTGTGTTGGATTCAAGGTGATCTTCGGGGTCATTAATGAATACGAACAGATTTTATTTCAGCTTGTTAGAAGGATAATATCGAGGTTCAGCTCGAAAATCAATTGTGGTATTAGTCAAAAGGGAAGTGGCTTCATGAGTGGTTGATCTAAGAAATGGTTATAGCTTGCTGTGTGTCTCATTTATTCGTTGGTATTATATGAAAGTGTTGGAATAAAAATTTAGCTAATAAGGGATTTTCTATCAGTATTTGGTTATTGTGGGCAATTGCTGTGAATAGAAGTTATCATTTCGAGTGCTTGGATTATGTGGTATATCATATGATTTCACCTGAGGTTGCAGGTATGGGTTATTACAACTAGTCCGGGACTATTCAAAGTATAGGTGTGAGGTTTTGATCGTATTTATGGTTTCAGAAGTGAAAAGATAGTTTTATGATTTATGGGTTAGGCTGGATTGTGTAATTTTGGTTAAAATGTGTTATCGAACCAATATGAGATAGGGTGACGTGGGATCACCCCGGGTATATGCTTGGTAAGTTTATTCAGCTATTGGTTCGCTTCTAGGACAATTTTGGGTACGCTCGAGGACGAGTGTTTGTTTAAGTTGGGGAGGATGTGACGACCCCACCTGTCATTTCAAGGGTTACCACCCCGTTTCCCCCATTTAATATGCCTTCATGTTTCATTATCAGTAATTTGTGTGTTAGAGTTGATTTGGATTGGTTTTTGGTAGAAAATGAGACACTTAGTCTCTTTAAGGAAGACTTGGTTTGGAAAAGTCAACCAGAGGTTGACTTATGAGTTATAGGGCTCCGATGTGATTTTCGGTGATTCGGTTAGCTTCGGGGATGAATTGTGAGGAGTGTGATCGGAATTGATTTTTGAGGTCTGGTGTAGAATTAGTCTTGAATTGGCGAAGTTAGTATTTCGGCAAATTCTGGTTGATAGGTGAGATTTTGATCCGAGGGTCGGAATGGAATTCCGAGAGTTGCAGTAGCTTCGTTAGGTGATTTGGGATGTGCGTGAAAAATTTTAGATTATTCGGAGGCGGTTTGGTTGGGTTTTTGATCGATCACGAGTTTCAGACGAATTTGAGAAACTTAGACTTGGATTTGATGTAATTTGATGGTTTTAGTGTTAATCGTGGTATTTTAATAATTGGAGCAAGTTTGAGTAGGGTATTGGATCATATTTATATTTTGGTTGAAGTACTGGGGGCCTCAGGGTGAGATCGGATGGTTAAACGGAGAGTTTTAGAATTTTTGCATGTTAAAGGTATGATGGTACCTGGTCTTTTCGCACCTGCAGTTATGGGACCGCAGGTGCGGTCACGCAGAAGCGAAAGGAGGATCGCATAAGCGAGATTTTTGTCAGGGGCATTGTTTCCGCGGAAGCGATTGGGAAGCCGCATCTGCAAAGCCACATCTCCGGGATTTTGCGTCGTAGAAGCGAGTTTGGACTTAAGGGAATTTTCCGCAGAAGCGGAGTCGCAGATGCGACTTATGGATCGCATATGCGATAATGACTAGGCATAATGGTTTTTTAATGATATTTCATCCGCGAGCCTAAGTTATTGTGACGACCCAAAGGGTCATCACTTGTTTTATTAAGCATTACGAGCTTTGGAGGTCTTGAAACCTCATTTATAGTTGCCTCGATTTGCGTGCACAGTCCGGGCACAAAGCTGGAAAATATTTATGTTGAAATATGTGAAATATGTGAAAAAGTTGAAGAATTTTGATATTAATATTGATATGGTTGACTTTGGTCAACGTTTTTGGTAAACGGACCCGGATCCGTGATTTGACGGTCTCAGAAAATCCGTAGAAAAATATGGAACTTGGGCGTATGTCCGGAATTGAAATCCGAGGTCTAGAACCCCGGTAAAAGAATTTTTCTGTTAAATTGTTTTCTGAAAATGTTTAAGGAAAATGAAACTGAATTTTTTATTAAAAAGTACTGGTATCGGGCTCGTATTTAGGTTCCGACGCCCGGTACAGGTCGTATATATTGGTTAAGCGCTTCCTGTAAAGTTTGGTTGAAAACGGACGTCGTTTGACGCATTTCGACCTTAAATTGGAAATTTTGGAAATTATGGAAGTTGAAAGAATTCTTGAGTTTTAAGGCTCAATCCATTGATTTTGATGTTATTTTAGCGATTTGATCGCGCGAGCAAGTTCGTATGATGTTTTTGAGTCAGTGTACATACTTGGTTTGAATTCCCGAGGGCTCGGGTGAGTTTCGGATAGGTAACGAGAAGGTTTTGAACTTAAAATTGCAGCAGAAACTCTGCAATTTTTGCACAGAGATTTTCTTCTATGCGATCGCATAGGTGTAGCTGCGATCGCATAGAGCAAAGATCAGAGGTCCCAAAAATCCTTCCGTGCGATCGCAATAGAGCCCATGCGATCGCATATCTTCCACTTTTCCTCCTATGCGATCGCATACTATCCTTCGCGATCGCATAGAGTAAGACTGAGGTCCAGAATTTCCTTCTATGCGATCGCATACCATTCCCTGCGATCGCATAAAGTAATTTGAGTTCAACCATTTTCCTTCTATGCGATCGCATAGGACCCCTGCGATCGCATAGAGTAATTTTATTGTCCCCATTTTTCTTCTATACGATCGCATCATAGGCCATGCGATCGCATAGAGTAAATTTTCGCCCAGTGAATTAATACCCAAAACTGAACACTTACGGGATTTTATCCCATTTTCACAAAATCCTTTCTTCTCCACAACTCTTAGGCGATCTTTGAGGCATTTCTTCATCAAAGTTCATTGGGTAAGTATTGCTTAACTCGTCTTCTTCATTTTTCATCAACATCAATCAAATTCTTAGGCCTAAACATGTGTAAATTGGTTGAAAAATTAGAGAAATGGGTATAGTTAGGGCTTTCAAAGAATTTGCGATCTAGACCTCGTTTTGGTGTCAAACTTAAGAACAAATTGTATATTTGAACTCATAGAAGATTGGGTGAACTTATTTTGGTTCGAAACTTGAGTTTCGGTTATGTGGGCCCGGGAGTCGATTTTTACTATTCCGGGTAGAATGTTGTAAAAATCATACTTAGCAATATGAACTAGTTTGTTAAGTAGAATTGATGATATTGAATCAATTATGTATAGATACGATTGGATTGGAGTCAAATTTGAAAGGAAAAGGCATTGCTACGGATTGAATCGTTCGTGAACTTTCGAGGTAAGTGTTTGTTCTATCCTAGTTTGTAGGAATATGAATTTAGTTATGAATAAATTGTTGAATAAGAATTATTGGTGTTATACCGGTAATGAAGGTAAATTGTTGAAATTATTATAAATTATTGGTTTAAAACCGGTAATTATAAATATTGTTGATATAGAGATTATTGGCTAAATGCCGGTAATATATATATATATATTTATGAATTGGGATCGTGTGGCGCGCCGACCACTTATATAATAAGAAATGGGATCATGTGGTACGCCGACCACTTATATAATAAGAAATGGGATCGTGTGGTACGCCGACCACGAAGTGATTTAAATCTTGGCATTGGCCATAGTTGCCGGTAAGCCTATTGAGATATATTTGGGAGCGGGTGGTACGCCTACCACAAGATATAATTATTGAGATATATTTGGGAGCGGGTGGTACGCCTACCACAAGATATAATTATTGATATATTTGGGAGCGGGTGGTACGCCTACCACAAGATATAATTATTGATATATTGGGAGCGGGTGGTACGCCTACCACAAGATATAATTATTGTGATAGTTGGGAGCGGGTGGTACGCCTACCACGAGATATGAAATGAGAGAGGAATTGAGACATGGAAGTAAGATTTATTATGTTGATTAGATTATTCTGGATATCGTGAGTTATTGACTGTTATTTCAGAGCAGAGTATTTCCTTATAAATGTATTGTATATATATATATCTATATTGCAACTGTACAGGTTTAGGTGGGTGACTGGCCTTAGCCTTGTCACTAGTTCGCTGGGATAGGCCAGGCACTTACCAGCACATGGGGTCGGTTGTGCTGATACTACACTCTGCGCTCTTTTTGCGCAAATACAGGTTACGGACAGCAGCAACATCAGTAGCACGATTGTGGATATTCCGACTACTGAGACTACGAGGTAGCCTTGCAGGCGTCCGCAGGACCCGTTGTCTCTTCTATCTATGTATTCATTTTGTTATCTCATGTATTCAAGATAAAAAACTTATGTTTCTTTCAGACAATTGTGTGTATTATTCTTAGAAGTTCGTGAGTATTGTGACACCGATCTTGGGTAGTGTATCATGTTTGGGTTTTCTTTATCATATTTGACTAAGTCTTCCGCTATTTTTGATTATTCCGCTGTAATTTATATATTTTAATAAGAATTTGGTAATTAATGGAGATGTAATTAATATTTGGCTTGCCTAGCTTCTATTTAGTAGGCGCCGTCATGACTCCCGATGGTGGGAAATCCGGGTCGTGACAAGTTGGTATCAGAGCACTAGGTTGCACAGGTCTCACAACTCACGAACAACCTTAGTAGAGTCTGAGGGATCGGTACGGAGACGTCTGTATTTATCCCCAGAGGCTACGGAGTTAGGAAAATATTCCCTTCATTCTTTCCTATCGTGCGAGTTTGTTCTTCGAATATTAAGTTGAATTTTTACTCTTGTCTTCCCACGAATGGCAAAGGCATGTACTGCTTCTTCAGCCGACAATGGCACAGGCTGGTGATAGATCAACAATGCCTTCAGAAGTTTTACGGAGTTTCGGATAAATTTCACCAAACTCTTCGCTATCTCCTTCAGTGGTGCATCTTTTGAGAACCCAAGGTAAATTATTGACTGTTGCTATGAGATATTGCAGAATGCGGGAATAGTTGAAGGTGAGAGGGTTGATTCTATTGTGTTTCAGGTAGCGAGTGAATTAGTGGAAACATAATGTATTTACTAACCGGCTGTGGTTTTAATGGACCTTGACGTCTGGTTGATTTATTCGAAGTTGTGAAGGATAATTATTGTGGACTATCAGATGTTGTGACTTTGACTTATAGCCAAAAGGGGGGAAAACCACTATTAGTGAATGGACCGAATGGCCATGTTTTATGTCAATTTTGGCTTGGAATGTATACATATGGTATGGAAAGGTCCCCCAAATAAATTATGCATGTTTGAGGCTTAGTACTCTGCAGGGGGTAAGAATCGGCCCAAAGAGTAATAAAGAGTATATGAGCAAAAGAGGTAATTGGTCGTCAATGTTTGTGACAAGCCTATGAAGAGGGCAGACTGGCCATGCGACATTACCTACTCAATCCAATTTGTAGAAATGTTTGGAGGAGTTACCTCCCTGTCACTTTGAAAAGTGTGGTATGTACGATCTGAACAATCATGTCAGGTTATTATGACAGTGTCCGAATATGTTGTCGTGTCCAATAAGTTAACTGGGCCTCAAAGGAATTGTTGTGAATGTGGCAGATTGGAGAAATATAATTTATGAAGGCACTCAAGCTACGTGCCCCATTGCGGTCAATACTCAACTCACATGACCAGCTAGAGTGAGGGGTCAGGATGTTAAAGGCGGAGGTGAGACTCCTAGAGGTGGAGATCTAGTTGTTGACATAATTTCTATGGTGTGACCGAGGTCACTACACCAGATGATGTTATCACATGTACAATTCTGGATTGTTATAAAAGGAACATTTTTCCTCAATTTGATTTGATCTTTGAAGAATTGAGGCAAGTCCTCTTAATATGCTCCGCTCATGAGTGAGCTTCGTAATCATCAAATCTACATATGTGAATACTCACGTTGTGCTATTAAATGGAGGTAATTATCTCTATTATTATGTATTGGTCACTAGGAATATTGATGAGGTCAAAAGTGACTTTATATTAATTATTACAATGGGAATGAATTCCTGAAGTAACTATTTTAAATGGTTAAATTGTATACCATGTCGGTATGAGGGTTCTTTTATGTCGTGATGCTCTTTGACGGACAATAGTTGAAAAGAAGAAAGAAAGGAAGTGAAAAACATCAGTGGCACAATGTGCAAATGCTTGTGATTTAGAGTGGAGGATGAGATCCTCATAATTTGTATAACGTGAAAATATTCGTTTTTTAAAAAAAAAAAAAAAAAACCGAGCTGCAAGCTGCGGTGATTATTATATGAGGACAAGGTCCTGGTGGTGAAAAGTTTGTGTTTAAAATTTTCCCTTTTTGGAAATAAAAATCTAGCATAATATACTAAATTTGAGCCATGCCTGTTAGGATTATTTGACAATCCTTGTACAGTTTCTATTCATATTTAGCCATTTCTATTTTGTGACCGTTGAGTTCTAGACTTTGAGATGAGCACCAGGTAAGGATAAATATGACGCATTAATTCGAAAAAGTAATCATGAGGTTTCCATACCTCACTGTGAGTAAAGTGGGAGTTTTGGAATAAGATATTTGATAACAGGGTTAATTGACAATGTTGTAATTTAAGAACAACTCTTATGGCCAGACTTCAGAGTCATGGATATGTGCATACGCATGAGGTGTTCGTGCCTTATTTAGACTTGTTCATTGTAGTCTTCATTGTTTCCATATTGACCTACTCCTGCAGTCATGAGGAGCATGCGCAACATCTCAGAGTGGCCTTGCAGACTCTGAGAGATAGCCAACTATATGCAAAATTTTCAAAGTGTGAATTTTGGCTAAGTTCGGTTGCATTCCTAGGTCATATTGTGACGGCAGCAGGTATTCAGGTTGATCTGAAGAAGATTGAGGCAGTCAAGAACTAGCCTATACCGACATCAGCCACCGATATTCGGAGTTTCTTGGGATTAGCGGGTTATTATCGCCGATTCGTTGAGGGGTATTCATCTATTGCAACCCCACTAACCAGATAGACCCAAAAAGGTGTTCAATTTGAATGGTCCGATGAATGTGAGGCGAGTTTTCAAAAGCTCAAGACAGCCTTGACCACAGCACCGGTATTGGTTTTACCCACAGGTACGGGACCTTATATTGTTTATTGTGATGCTTCCCGTATTGGGCTTGGTGCGGTGTTAATGCAAGATGGAAAGGTTATTGCCTATGCTTCGAGGTAGTTGAAGATTCATGAGAAGAACTATCCAGTGCATGATCTAGAATTGGCGGCGATTATTCACGCATTGAAGATCTGGAGGCATTACTTGTATGGTGTAGCATGTGAAGTATATACCGACCATAAGAGCATTCAGTATTTGTTTAAGCAGAAAGAGTTGAATATGAGGCAGAGAAGGTGGCTAGAGTTGCTAAAAGACTATGATGTTACTATTTTATATCACCCAGGTAAGGCCAGTGTGGTGGCCGATGCATTGAGTAGAAAGTATGCCAGCATGGGTAGTCTTGCATATATTCCGGTCAGTCAGAGACCATTAGCTATAGATGTCCAGGCCTTAGCTAACCGGTTCGTGAGATTAGATATTTCTGAGCCTAGCAGGGTGTTAGCCTGCACGGTCGCTCGTTCTTCTTTATTAGAGCGTATCCGTGAGAGGCAATTTGATGATCCTCGTTTGTGTGAGTTGAGAGATACAGTACAGCGGGGAGGTGCCACACAGGTAAATCTAGATGATGATGGGGTATTGAAATTGCAGGGTCGAGTTTGTGTGCCCAATGTCGAAGGGATTCGAGAGTTAATCTTAGCAGAGGCCCACAGTTCGCGGTATTCTATTCACCCGGGCGCCGCGAAGATGTACCAGGACTTACGGCAGCACTATTGGTGGCGCAGAATGAAGAAAGATATCGTTGCGTATGTCGCTCGGTGTCTAAATTGTCAGCAGGTGAAATATGAGCACCAGAGACCTGGTGGTGTATTCCAGAGGATTGAAATTCCCGAGTAGAAATGGGAGCGGATCACTATGGATTTCGTTACTGGACTTCCTTTGACTCGGAGGAAATTTGATGCTATTTGGGTCATTGTTGATAGGCGGACCAAGTCAGCACACTTTATTCCAGTATCTGTCTCCTACTCGTCGGAGAGGTTAGCAGAGGTTTATATTAGGGAGATTGTTCGTCTTCATGGGGTGCCAGTATCTATTATCTCTGATCGGGGTACGCAGTTTACCTCGCGATTCTGGAGAGCGGTCCAGCAGGAGTTAGGCACCCAGGTTCAGTTGAGTACAGCATTTCATCCTCGGACGGATGGCCAGTCCGAGAGGACTATTCGGATTCTAGAGGACATGCTTCGAGCTCTGTGTTATTGATTTCGGAGGCTCGTGGGACCGGTTTCTGCCATTAGCAGAGTTCGCCTACAATAACAGTTACCAATCTAGCATCCAGATGGCTCCATATGAGGCGTTGTACGGTAGGCAATGTCGATCACCAGTTGGATGGTTTGAACCGGGAGAGGCTCGATTGTTAAGTACAGACTTAGTTCAGGAGGCCTTGGATAAGGTCAAGACTATTCAGGAGAGATTGCGTTCAGCTCAGTCCAGGCAGAAGAATTATGCGGATCGTAAGGTTCGAGATGTAGATTCCATGTTGGCGAACGAGTATTGCTCCGAGTGTCACCTATGAAAGGTGTGATGAGGTTTGGGAAAAAGGGCAAGCTCAGCCCTAGGTATATTGGCCCATTTGAGATTCTAGACAGAGTGGGAGGGGTGGCTTACAGAGTAGCTTTGCCGCCTAGCTTATCAGCCGTGCATCCAGTTTTTCATGTATCTATGCTTCGGAGATACCACGGTGATCCCACACATGTGTTAGACTTCAGTACTGTCCAATTGGACAATGATCTATCTTACGAGGAGGAGCCGGTAGCCATTCTAGACCGGCAGGTTCGACAGTTGAGGTCGAAGAGTTATCCTTCTGTGCGTGTTCGGTGGAGAGGTCAGCCTCCTGAGGCATCGACATGGGAGTCCGAGTCTGATATGCGGAGCCGCTACCCACATTTGTTTCCTGACTCAGGTACTTCTTTCTTTTGTCCGTTCGAGGACGAACGGTTGTTTTAGAGGTGGAGATTGTGACGACCCAAAGGGTCATCACTTGTTTTATTAAGCATTACGAGCTTTGGAGGTCTTGAAAACCTCATTTATAGTTGCCTCGATTTGCATGCACAGTCCGGGCACAAAGCTGGAAAATATTTATGTTGAAATATGTGAAATATGTGAAAAAGTTGAAGAATTTTGATATTAATATTGATATGGTTGACTTTGGTCAACGTTTTTGGTAAACGGACCCGGATCCGTGATTTGACTGTCTCAGAAAATCCGTAGAAAAATATGGAACTTGGGCATATGTCCGGAATTGAAATCCGAGGTCTAGAACCCGGTAAAAGAATTTTTCTGTTAAATTGTTTTCTGAAAATGTTTAAGGAAAATGAAACTGAATTTTTTATTAAAAAGTACTGGTATCGGGCTCGTATTTTGGTTCCGACGCCCGATACAGGTCATATATATTGGTTAAGCGCTTTCTGTAAAGTTTGGTTGAAAACGGACGTCGTTTGACGCATTTCGACCTTAAATTGGAAATTTTGGAAATTATGAAATTTGAAAGAATTCTTGAGTTTTAAGGCTCAATCCATTGATTTTGATGTTATTTTAGCGATTTGATCGCGCGAGCAAGTTCGTATGATGTTTTTGAGTCAGTGTACATACTTGGTTTGAATTCCCGAGGGCTCGGGTGAGTTTCGGATAGGTAACGAGAAGGTTTTGAACTTAAAATTGCAGCAGAAACTCTGCAATTTTTGCACAGAGATTTTCTTCTATGCGATCGCATAGGTGTAGCTGCGATCGCATAGAGCAAAGATCAGAGGTCCCAAAAATCCTTCCGTGCGATCGCAATAGAGCCCATGCGATCGCATATCTTCCACTTTTCCTCCTATGCGATCGCATACTATCCTTCGCGATCGCATAGAGTAAGACTGAGGTCCAGAATTTCCTTCTATGCGATCGCATACCATTCCCTGCGATCGCATAGAGTAATTTGAGTTCAACCATTTTCCTTCTATGCGATCGCATAGGACCCCCGCGATCGCATAGAGTAATTTTATTGTCCCCATTTTTCTTCTATGCGATCGCATCATAGGCCCTGCGATCGCATAGAGTAAATTTTCGCCCAGTGAATTAATACCCAAAACAGAACACTTACGGGATTTTATCCCATTTTCACAAAATCCTTTCTTCTCCATAGCTCTTAGGCGATCTTTGGGGCATTTCTTCATCAAAGTTCATAGGGTAAGTATTGCTTAACTCGTCTTCTTCATTTTTCATCAACATCAATCAAATTCTTAGGCCTAAACATGTGTAAATTGGTTGAAAAATTAGAGAAATGGGTATAGTTAGGGCTTTCAAAGAATTTGCGATCTAGACCTCATTTTGGTGTCAAACTTAAGAACAAATTGTATATTTGAACTCATAGAAGATTGGGTGAACTTATTTTGGTTCGAAACTTGAGTTTCGGTTATGTGGGCCCGGGGGTCGATTTTTACTATTCCGGGCAGAATGTTGTAAAAATCATACTTAGCAATATGAACTAGTTTGTTAAGTAGAATTGATGATATTGAATCAATTGTGTATAGATACGATTGGATTGGAGTCAAATTCGAAAGGAAAAGGCATTGCTACGGATTGAATCGTTCGTGAACTTTCGAGGTAAGTGTTTGTTCTATCCTAGTTTGTAGGAATATGAATTTAGTTATGAATAAATTGTTGAATAAGAATTATTGGTGTTATACCGGTAATGAAGGTAAATTGTTGAAATTATTATAAATTATTGGTTTAAAACCGGTGATTATAAATATTGTTGATATAGAGATTATTGGCTAAATGCCGGTAATATATATATATATATATTTATGAATTGGGATCGTGTGGCGCGCCGACCACTTATATAATAAGAAATGGGATCGTGTGGTACGCCGACCACTTATATAATAAGAAATGGGATCGTGTGGTACGCCGACCACGAAGTGATTTAAATCTTGGCATTGGCCATAGTTGTCGGTAGCCTTATTGAGATATATTTGGGAGCGGGTGGTACGCCTACCACAAGATATAATTATTGAGATATATTTGGGAGCGGGTGGTACGCCTACCACAAGATATAATTATTGATATATTTGGGAGCGGGTGGTACGCCTACCACAAGATATAATTACTATGATAATTGGGAGCGGGTGGTACGCCTACCACAAGGTATAATTACTGTGATAGTTGGGAGCGGGTGGTACGCCTACCACGAGATATGAAATGAGAGAGGAATTGAGACATGGAAGTAAGATTTATTATGTTGATTAGATTATTCTGGATATCGTGAGTTATTGACTGTTATTTCAGAGCAGAGTATTTCCTTATAAATGTATTGTATATATATATATCTATATTGCAACTGTACAGGTTTATGTGGGTGACTCGCCTTAGCCTTGTCACTAGTTCGCTGGGATAGGCCATGCACTTACCAGCACATGGGGTCGGTTGTGCTGATACTACACTCTGCGCTCTTTTTGCGCAAATACGGGTTACGGACAGCAGCAGCGGCAGTAACGATTGTGGATATTCCGACTACTGAGACTACGAGGTAGCCTTGCAGGCGTCCGCAGGATCCGTTGTCTCTTCTATCTATGCTTTTCATTCTGTTATCTCATGTAATCGAGATAAACAGCTTGTATTTTCTTTCAGACAATTATGTGTATTATTCTTAGAAGTTCGTGAGTATTGTGACACCGGTCTTGGGTAGTGTATCATGTTTGGGTTTTCTTTATCATATTTGACTAAGTCTTCCGCTAATTTTGATTATTCCGCTGTAATTTATATATTTTAATAAGAATTTGGTAATTAATGGAGATGTAATTAATATTTGGCTTGCCTAGCTTCTATTTAGTAGGCGCCATCATGACCCCGATGGTGGGAAATCCGGGTCGTGACAGTTATTTTCCTCCATTGTTGAACATCTTGAGAGCTTTTTGGAAGCAATTGAAGAGGGTTTCGACTAGGATTGACCGGAGGTAAATTTTATGAGTTAAAAACATGATTATTATGTGAAATTAACCTAGAAATTCATGGAAATTATGCCAAAAATTGATGAACTAAGGCTTGAGGTTTTTATATTTCAAATTGGGATTTGATAGGTCATTTGAGCTCAGATTTGAAAGTTCTTAGTATGTATGAACCCATGAGAAGATGATGAATCCATTGATGTTAAATCTTCTGCTTTTCGAGAAGTGGGCCCGGGGCTCAGGTTTTGCTAATTTCGAGATTTTTGCTATTTTTTGATTGTTTTCGATCGAGTATTGTCCCATTGGCATATTGTGATGTATTCGCTTTGATGTTGGATAGATTCGACGCATGTGGAGACCGGTTTGAGGGACAAAGGTGTCACGACATAGAGATTTCACCAGTTCGAGGTGAGTAATGGTTGTAAATGATATCCTGAGGGTTTGAAACCCCGGATTGCACATTGTACTGCTATATTGAGGTAACTTGCATGCCGGATAGTGGGCGTGGGTAGAGTACCACTAGGGATTGTGACTTGGTCCGTCCTTATTGATGAAGTTACTGCATATTTGACTGTATTTATTTGTTATCACTGTTGTTTGGGGTGATTGCCATATTTGTGATTCGTGCCAACTATTTGAATCCTTCGGGGATTATTTTCACCCTTTCCTCACTATTTTGGCTTATTACTTGAACTTAGTCATATTGTTTCTCCGCTATTTTACAACTCAGTCACTTTTACTCAGATTTGAGTCTTAAATAATATTTTAAATATAATTTGGGTTGAGGACTACTATTTTACTAATGCCCGAGGGACTTGTGATGATATTCCGACTTAGTGTGGCCGAGGGCCAGATGTGAGGATACACTGAGTGATGTGATATCGAGGGCCTAGATGTGAGGAATATATATGGATAGGGTTACACGCCGCAACGATAATTATATTGATCGTGTTGCACACTGCAGCAATATATTATATGGATCAGGATGCACGCTGCAGCAATATTTATATATTGGATCGGACTGCAGGTCGTAGTGATATAGCGCTTGGGCTGTAGGAGCCCTTTAGAGTCTGCACTCCTACAGTGAGCGCGGGTACCCATATGGATCGGGCTGCACGTCGTAACTAGCTATGAATCAGGCTGCACGCCCCAACGATATGTGGATCAGGCTGCACGCTACAGTGACTACTGTGTGATATTGTTCTAAGAGTGATCGGAGAGAGAGAGAGAGAGAGAGAGAGAGAGAGAGAGAGAGAGCCCAAGGGATTGAGAGTGTTGTTAAGATGAGCCCGGGGGGCTCATTCAGTTTGAGATATTAAGCCAGAGGGGTTGGTAATGTTTTGAGATGTGCCCGAGGGGCGAACTTTTATGTGCTCATCTTGCATATTTATTAGCCTTTACCTGTTTTACTGTGGTATTTATGCCCGAGGGACGGATTTTTTGTGCTTATCAGTACTAACTGTTTTGAAATCGTTTCCGTAATTATTGAAAAGATCATTTTCAAAAGAGATTTGATCTAAGCCAAGGTATTTATAAAGATTTCACATATTTTACTATTTTCTCAGAAAATTGTACCCGACTTCTATACAGCATGTTAGTTGCTTTACGTGATTTCTTGCTGCTTAGTTATTATTTACTTTTATTACTCACTAAGTTGGAGTACTCACTTTACTCCATGCACCTCACGTGCAGATACAGGTATTTGTTTACCCGGTAGCGAGTTTTGAGCTGGTTGAAGATTTAGCTACCGTGGCTGAGCAAGGTAACCGCCAGTGTTCGCGGCACCAAATTTCTTCCTTTGATTTAAATTCTATTATGTATATTAATGGCCTTGTAGTTGTATTTAGACTCCTTTAGATTCTCGTGACTTGTGACACCCCGATTAGGGATGTGTTGGGCTGTAAATCTATTAATTAATATCATTAAGTCGTATCTTGCCATTCATTTGTGTTTAACTATTTTGAAAGAGCTGAGTTGGATTAGTTGGCTGGCCTTGTCTTCACGAGAGGCGCCAACACGACCAGTGCGGGGTTTGGGTTATGACATAGTCCATGATCTGTTACCATTCGATCTTTCTGGCACTGGCTCGATACGGCGAGTGATTTCTGAATCGACCACACTCGAAGTTCTATATTGACTTTCAAGCTGAGAAATAGCAGCTTGCTGAGCTTGTAGCATCTCGAATATTACCTGGAGACTAACTCCCTTGTCTCATACGCCCTGTGTTCCTTGGCTACACGATCGACTTCCCTATGCACACTCCCTTTGGGGTCCGCGAATAAATCCGCATTCGAAGTAATGTGTCAACTGATATCAACTGAGTCGACGATCGATACTCCCCTAAGATTAGCTAATGGCACCCCAGCTCCTGGAGCAATTACATTGTCATTTTCTCCATGAAATCCAAGGCCATCATCACCATGTACGGGTGCGTTTTGTGAGTTTGTTATGCTTTAACTTGAGAGCAAAAATACTTGACAAGAACAAGTATGAAAATAATGTGTGTTATCAGAATTAGCACTGAAACAATTGTTATACTTAGCCCCACAGTGGGCGCCAAACAGTTTACCCTAAAATTCGAGTAACAATTAAACTTGTATTATGATTTTAAGGATATGCGATTTAATTCAATGCCAATTTATAAACAAGGGATTAAATAGATAAATTAAAAAGTAAAGTAGATCAAACTAGTGTGTAGGCTAAGTCTCGACCTCGACCTCTGACAGTCTCGAGGTATGATTATGGGAATAAATGATAAAACAACTCTGAAGAATAATAGGTAAAATAGCAAGAGAATAATGTACGTATATTTTCTTATCAGTGAACAATGTTCTATAAATGAATGAGATCCTCCTTTATATAGTAGTAGAATCCTAAATAAGGTACATTTCTAATTGCAGTAGAAAATCATATTTGACAGTTGTCTAACCGTCGAAGACCAATCCATTCCGAAATTTACACCGTGATTTCTGACCCGTCGAGAGTATCTCGCTCTTTCCGTTATTGAATCATAACGGTATCATCTCGAAGCATGCCTTCTTCTGATCTCGGTAAATAATATCGACCTCAACATTGAAAAGGATCTTCGACCTCGAACTCGACATCTTGGCCTCCCGACGTGGTATCACATTTCTTCCCCCCTCCCCGAACAAAATCGGGTATATTTAAGTAGTGAAATTCTAAGTTCTTTTTAAATAGGAGTATTAGTTTTAGATTAAGGATCTATTTGAAAGCCATATGTAGTTAGTTACCTGGTTCGTAATTGCTAGGATAGCCATTACACATCGGATAATAATTACACACTCTCGTAAATGCACAATAGTGTAATTATAATGACATATTTGTTTGTCACAACCTAGTTACTGTGTAATTTCCATTGTCATATTTTATTGGACAAATATAATTACATATTTAAATAAAAAATTACTTTAACATATGAATAAATTTTACTATATGACAAATGTATATGTAAATAATAAATATAAATTAATTAACTAATAGGTATTTTAAAGAAATATTATCCCATCAAAATATATTAAATAATTATAAATTAGTAAATAATATCATGAAAATAATCTATATCTTAAAAATAAATAATATTATTACTTAATTTAATTAATAAAAATGTTAATAACGAATTTAATTTTTTCACCAATTCATTTGAACAAAAGAAAGTTAGATATGAGCTTAAAAATTATTTTTATAATAAATATTTATACTAATAATTAAAAATAACTAGTAAAAGAAAATTTTAAAAATTATATTAGCGTGTATCTATATCTATATCTATACTATATTAAAAACACGAAGGCCTTTAGCGAAATGTCGTTCGTATTTTTTGTCCTTTAAAAGTAGAGTTCATGTGAGCACGTGATTTTTGCCCTATACGAGAATTACTCCCAAAATTCAAACTAAAATAATTTTTGTGTTGTTTGCAATATTGTGGGTTTTGTGTTACTTTTATTGTTGGTTGCATTTGTGTGTACCTCTGACTATTTGTTTAAATAAACAAATAAAAATATATATATATATATAGACGGTGCCATTGTAGTTACAGTTTAATCGGACAATTTGGAATTAATTAGTAAACTAAGTATTTTATAAAGTGGAAAATATTAATAATATTGTATCTTACATTTTAGTATTTAATTGTGTGATTTTCGTATAACACTGGTGTTTAATCATCTGTGATAAAGATTAGTAAGAGTTAATTAATATTTTGGCTTTACAAATTATCTTAGAATTTTTGGTAATTAAGAATCAAAAGGAAAATAAAAGAATTAGAAGAAAACAAGTGAGAATGAACAAATCGGAACTGGGCCACTTAACTGGACCCAAAACCAGGCCCAACGCCCCAATCCGGTCCAATAACCCGTCTCAGACCCATACCAAACAACCCCATTTTTTCCAATGATTCAATCAGGACCGTCGGATCCCATCATCCAACGGCCTGGATTGATCTAGGCATACCAAAATACACGGCCTTACCCCCCAAACAAATCAGACCCTTTTCACTCCATCTCTCTAACCTCAGAGACGAACCGCCGCCTACTACCGCACGCCGCCGGCCGGAAATCGCCTCCGCCGGCGGCAATCGTCCAATGACCTCCAAATTTACACCATACAATCGCCTCAACACCCCCAATCCAAACCCATACACCATCTACTTCGAATCGATCCGGAGCTTCTCGAATCTTCATTTGAAGATTCGAGTCGAGCTTGAACCGACCCCAACTGACCCCAAATTCATGCCAAGCCTTCCCCTAGCCTCCCTCACACCCGAACCAGTCTTGGTTTGGTTCGAATCAAACCCAAAAGCACCAAGTCCCAATTCGAGCCTATGAACCCTAGAAAAAATAAAATCAAGATTTTCCGTCAAATTGATTAAGACTTAGGGTCTAATAGAGTTTAATTGAGTTGTTCTCTAGTCGAGAACACTTCAATTAATCTCTATTTGACTTCAAAATGGCTAACCCGGTTCAAGTCGTGAATTCTGAGGTAATTCTTTATTATGCTTTTGTTCGTTTGTGCAAATCTTGTTGTTCGTCTGTTTGTTTGAGATGATTTTTTACTATTTTTATTTTTATCATTTTGTTCTCTTCTTCTCCGATCTCAAGACCGTTTATATGGTCAATTGTGTTGTTTATGTTTGATTGCGGATTGTGCTTGTTATTGAGTGTGCTTATTCGATCCAATTACTGAAATCGAATAATGTTTCTACATTGTTTTGTTTATGCCTAAGTGCTGTGAGCCGAAAGTTTATTCGTCGACTGTGTGTTAGCGATTATAAATGGTGTAATCGACTAATCGAATGTCGTCGATTTACTTTCGTAGGTCTATTTGTTAGAAACAACAAGGCAGTAATTCCCTTGTTACTGATTAATCTCTTATTTGAATCACTGTGGAGTTGGAGTTTGAATTGCCTGTGTTTGAATTAGTAACAAGATTGGTTATAGCTGAATTAAGCTCAGTCTCATAAATTAGTAACTAGTGGACTGCCACCATGTGAGCACATGTTGAGCCATTAGGACAACCCTTAATAATATGCCCCTTGAGTAGTGGAACCTGCTGTAGGCCACTGACTGCCCTCTGAAACCAGAAATTATTAATTAGTAAAACCCACACTCAGACAAATCCGAGTGGAAAAACAGATAGGGGATGGGCTGGGCAGAAAAGATGATGGGCTAGGTCTTTCTAGTGTTTTGAGGCATCTTAAGTGGTCTATTTTTGGTTATAAGTAGGGGGATATATACAGAGATAGAGGGAGAGACAGAGAAAAAGGGATATATTTTTTGAGAGAAAAGAGGAAGAAAACATTCTGCTTCCTTTTGGCTCACTGTTCAATCACTCTTTGAGTCCTTTGAGCTATATCTTGATACGACATTGGTCTTTTGAAGTTCTTCAAGTAATCGTTAGGTAGTTTGGAAGTTAAAGCTGGTCTATTTGGACTATTTGGTGTAGTTCTTGGGTCTTTCGACATTACTGATTATAGCATTGGGTTGGTGGGGTTTTGAATCTTGCTGGGGCTTCAAGTGTCTCCTCCTGGGTGTGCTACTAGATATTCTGCTACTGTTTTATTGGTCTTACTTCGATTTGCACTGGTTTTCTGCTCCTGTCCCTGGGTTATTTGTTTCTGTTATTCATCATTCGCTGCTGGTTGTTGCTGAGTCTGCTGTTGTTGTATACTACTACTGCTGACTTCTTCTTCTCCTGCTATTTCCATTGTCCAGGTACTCTCTATATCCTTGTATACCATTGTGAAGAATCAATGAGAATTTGACTTGGAAAATCAAATGAAGAAGCATATACGAAATAATTGACTAAGTTCATTTGATTTCTATTTTTGTATTCATTTGTGAATTTTTCAGCTAAATACTCATCCATGACTAAAGATGTATGAAGTTTTATTAGGATTGAGTAAATCGGTTTTAATCGTGATATGTAATAATATGACTGGATTTAGGTGATATTCATATCAAAACTATATAGTCTAGATAGCAATATTTGTTTAAATTAGTTTGATTAGGTTTTAAAAATCCTTTGGTTAATCCCCAATATAAATTACACATCTGAGTATAGGTTGTTTGATTTGTCTGCTAGCAAGTTAGTTTAATAACTTTCACTCGCATTTAATAAACTGTCAATGTGAGTGAACGATGGTATATTAGTTCCTGACTGACGTGTCCTGTTATCATAAATAGGCATATAATTGGTTGAGTTTTGAACGTGTTCATCTTAAGTGATTATTGGCTTTTAAACAATATTTGGGATGTATTTCAGCGTAATAGATTCGATCCCTGGTTTTAATAACTTAAGTAAAAGATATTCGATCGTCATGAGGTTTAATTACTGGACCATTTAGTCACCGATTGTCCAAATCATCGGTTGAGTTTAGGCTACAAAAATGCGGCTCGTCTCTTTCCTTTCATTAATTCAATCCCTGCATAATCAAAGTCACTCTTTATAATAGTGGTCAATAAAAATAAGAGTTCAAATAATTCTGGGTTATATTTTTAAGCCGCCTGGGCGTACCTTGTTTTACGTCGGGCCCAACTGAATCCTTTTCTAAGAAGATAATGTTGAGGTTTGTTTAGTTGCCTATACATATAAATTGATCCATTAGCTCGTTAATATTGACTTGCCTTAGAGGCTTCAATGTATAGTTTAAAATATCAATAAATTAGGACCTTTGTTTATTATTAGAGACAAATTAAATAAAAATCGTAGTTATGTTAGGATTGGCCTTTAATAAAAGTGAGATGAACATTGCCGTACGAAATACACAATTGAGGGGCCCTCAATCAATTGTTATAAAAACTTAGACTCGGAAGGACCGTTTAGTGGATTTCACGGTCTCTCCCAAAATTAACAATACGATAGACTCTTTAGGCACGATTTGTAAATAGATTACTTTCCTAAATACGGGTGCGCATTTATGTGACCCAAATCTATCTCTCGACGAAACTGAAACGCATTAAAGTCACAGGCGTACTGGTTACGGTGTGACTCAAAATGTGTTTTCGTGACGTCGCAATTCTTTTAAAATTGAAAAGCGGAACATAAAAGCACATAATTAAAGTATATAAAGAAATCAGATAAAAACAAAAATAGCAGTTGAGCGACCGTGCTAAAATCATGGAATCCGGGAGTGCCTAGCACCTTCTCCTGGGTTAATAGAGTTCCTTATCGAGGTTTCTAATTTCGCAGACTGTAATACAAAGTCACAAATTTTCTCGGTTCGGGATTTAAACCGGTGACTTGGGACACCATTATTTTTCCAAGTGGCGACTCTGAATTAAATAAATAAATCCCGTTTCGATTGTCCTCTAATTGGAAAAAACTCCCTCGCGCTCTCGTGGGTGCGGAAAAAGGAGGTGTGACAGTTCACATTGGGCAAAATAGTCATTTTAATTAATTTTCTAATATTTAGGAATAATCATTTAATTATTTAACTAATATCTAAGAATAGTCATTTAATTTTACTAGGAATCTTTCCTTATTTAAAATATATAAGAACTCTTAATATATAGGACTTTAAAAATAATAAAAGTTTACCTTATTTCCTCATTTAGATTAACATACTTTTCATATTGAGATAATATGAATTATATATTTTCCTTTGACGAGTATGGAACTCACTTGAGGGACAAAGAGTAGGTATATTATTTAAAATTTTAAATCAATAAATTCAAACGCCATTAGTTATGTATTTTAGTTTTAATTTAGTTTTGAAAATTTGAAATTCTAAAAAAATGTAGGATTTTTGTTGTCCTTTTACACTTCGTATGTTTTCGGGCTCGTGATTATCTTTAGTTATGTATATAACTATGAAATTTATGACAAATATCAATACTAATAGTAAGATTCTCGTGATAAAGCCATCAAAATAATTAAAATGATCTTATTTTAGCAAAACTAGTCGTGAATTAAGAGAGATTATATCCAGTAAGTTGGATTCATCACTAAATGTTATCAAAATATTAAAATTTATATGCATATAAAAATAGATATTGCAAACACTTGTATAATGATTTATCTCAATGCACAGTACAAAAAAATGTTAATAGATTTTATACATTTTGAGAATTATATTACATAACCATCTTCGTGTGTGTTAAGATTATAATAAATATTAATTTTTTTACCTTAATGTTTTGATAATTATTTTTTTAAACATGTGTATTTGGGTTTAAACAACACCCATCCGATTTAATAGTTTGTGTGATAGTTAAACCTAATAAAATAATACGAGTCCTTTTTAGTTTTGGTATTTTCAGTAAGGAATAAGATGAAATTCATATAATGTACTTGAGAAAATAAAATTTATTTTTAAAGGCCATGAAGAATATAATATTATTACAAGATATATTTGAGTACAAGTTAGCATATTATTCTCTCATGTCGAGCAACTAAAACAAATGCACAATTTCTATACCAAAATTATGATAATACATTAGAATAATTTTATGTGATGTACGTAATTTTTTCTTTATTAAGTTGGTTCATTTTCAAGAGCTTTTGCTTTTTAAATTTTATTTTATAACTCAATTACATAAGTAAAGTGTATTTGTGTATTTTCTAAAAATCTTTTTTATACTTACGCGTACTCTCAATCTAGTAATACTAAATTGTGTAATTACATTGAGTTTGCAAACATGCTCCAAGTAGGAAGGATTTTAGCACGTGACCAAAGGAGTACTCGGGAATTAAAGCTAGTCGGAGTTGGGCGGTTGAGACCGCAAAATGGAACATAACAGCCTCGTACAGTCGGGGGGAACAAGGTGACGCAAAACCGCCGCGCATCACCACCCGCTGCGACAACTATGGCGGAAGACGACGATGACAGCTTCGGCGATTTTACCTTCGCATCTACCAATTACCTCAACACCCAGTTCACGCCACCACCCAAATCAATCAACCCTTCTGCTGAAGACGATGAATGGGGTGATTTCGTCGAACACCCTAGCGGATCTGAACCTTCCACAGCATCATCCCTCACCCAATCGAAACCCTTCGACCCTTTTGGTAATAGTCCTTCCGTTTCTGAATCTGGGTGGGTAAAACCTTGTGGTGCTCTTCCACTTTCATTATTCGGCGAAGCAGAAGAAGAAGATGACGACGTGGGTAAAGAGAAACAAAATCCTGCTGAAGCGAATGCCAATACTAAAGTAAGAAATAACGGTTCTAATTCCAATTTGGGTTATGGATTTGATTCAGTTATTTCAAACTTATACAACCAAGATCACAACTTGAAATCACAAAATGGGTCACTTTCACATTCCAATAAACTGGTAGGTTTGAATAGTGTTAAGTCGAATTCCAAAGATTCCGTTTTCCAGTTGAATGTGTCGGTTTTCGATCCCAGTTCTGGTTCTCCTTGTGTTAGTAGAGTGCAGAGCTTGAACTACCTGGCTAGCTTGAATGAAGAGGTTCAACAGATCAAGACAGGAAGTACAAATGTATCAAATTCAAATTTTTCTATGTTGAATCCGGACTTTGATTTGTCCAAGTCTAATCAGAATGGATTGGACAGAACTTTGAGTGTAGATGCTGTAACAAGCTTGAATGATCAGTGTCTGCAGATCAAGACCAAAAGCACTGGGTTTGATTTCGAGTTGAATGCATCGAGTTCTTCAGCAAATTTCACAAGTTCTAGTTTTGGTGTGTGGAATCCGGTTTTCCATGTGTCCAAGTCCAATCAGAATGGTTTGAATAGAACTTTGAGTCTGGATGGTCTCACAAATTTGAATGATCATCAGAGTCAGCAGATTAAGACTGAAATTGGGGGGCTCGTTCCCAATTCAAATGGTTATAGTTCTTCTATAAATGCACCACGTTCAACTTTAAGTGGATGGGACTTCGATTTTGGTGGATTTGGATCCGATGCGGGGAGGTCGACTTCTGCAGCTAGTCCGGATATTAGTGGGTTGAATTCAAACTTCAATGCTGTTGGCTCAAGTGAAAATTTGAATGATGCTCACAACAACAATGATGACAACGATGATGATGATGATGATGGATGGGAGTTCAAGGAGGCTGACTCAATATCAACAGTCAAAGATGGTAACAATAAGGTAAAGCCTGACATTTGTACCATCGATCATAGTTATGTTGTGCACTAGTGTAAAAACCTTCTGCACTGTTTTAAACTCATATTTATTGAGTAAGGTAGTAATATTATAAATCATTAGCACAAAGGGAGTGCATAGAGTAGTAAAACCATTACAGACAGAGCAAAGTAGTCTTGTAGTAGATCATTATAATGATACTAGGTTGTCTAAAATAGAAAATACATCATCTAAGAAGCCTTCTTTACACCAAAAGTGACATAAAATTATATAATTCATCTTAATCTTATGTTCAGTGCTGATAGTGCCTTTGAAACGCTGTTTTAAACTCATATTATGAACATGTAATATTGTAGTCATCCGCATCAAATTTGACGGTAGGGCAAGAATTCCAGGCGGTTTTGTTTACTTTTCAGGTTTCCCATCATTCAGTTTCTGGGTGGCATGATGTAACTTTTGGTGGTCATTGCAGTTTCAGAACTGCTTGCTATGTGTTTCACATTGTTCTAGTGGTGTTTTTGGGTAATTTATTTTGTCCATTCACATGTTCGTGCAATTTTATTATTTTGGTTACTTTTATTTATTTATTAAAACTAAGTCATGGGTTCTTTTTTTTTTGTTAGAAGTTGTATCAGGGAAAGTGAACTCCTAATTTACCCTGAGCAGCAAATTATTCAATATTGGAATGAAATGTGCCTGAATTTGGTAGAATGAACATAGAGGATTCATATAGTGACTCCAGCTAATTTAAGATTGAGGAACAGTTGATTGATTTCTTGTTACATTTTTGTACTTATTTGCTAGTTTGTATACATGAAGGTGTTTATGGTTCACTAATCTTGTTCTTTTTGTGTGAAGGCTACCTCAGAGGCGAAAGAATTGCAGCAAACTAATGCATCCTCTTCCGATTTTCATAATGGCTTGAATGGCGTCGACTTGTTTGCAACATCTAACGGATCGGTAACAGCTGATTCTAAGGCACATCACGCTGGTGACTGGCAGGCATATTCCTCTGGATTTGGCAATAGTCTAAATGGTTCGATCGATTTATTCGCCACGTCAAATGAACCAATTGATCTATTTGCAACATGTAATGGAATTTCTTCTATTCACCCTGACAATATACTTGGATTTGATATTGAACCATCTATTGCATCTAAAAACGTTTACATTTCAGCATCAGATGGTAGAGGTGAACAAAAAGAGAGTAATGGTTCACCGGACCCTCATCCAATTGTTGGGAGTGCTGAAACCGACGAGGATTTTGGGGACTTTACGATGGCATTTTCAGATTCTGGATTGAAACCTGAGGTAATTTTATTTCGAGATTTTTGTTATTGTAGATTTTTTTCCCTTATAGGCCATTCTTCTTTTTATCTTTTTGCACAGGAAGAACGGAAGGTTAATGATGTTACTCATTATGAACTCCAAGCTTCTGAATGTGATGATAAAGACCAGGTCAATTGTTGACTTAATGGCACTCCTTTTGGTTAAGAAATTTATATTTTTTTTGCTGGGGAAAAGATTAATTGCTTCTTCCTCTTTTTTCTCCTTTTATTATCATATATTTTGTTAGGTTCAGTCAGCAATCTGGACTTTGTTGAAGATAGTCTATGTCTAGTATTTACTCGTTTCTTTTGGCTCTACTCCCATGTTTTTCTTTTTTTGTTTGCTAAACATTTTTGGACTTCGTTAAAGATAACTGTTCGTTTAGAATTTAGTTTATTCTATTTGCATCCTCTTCTCATTTTTTTCTTTTCAACCTAGCTTAACAATTGAACTTTGCTACAGTTTGTTCCTTCTACGTAGCATTTTGGTCGTGGCGAATGCTTTCCCCTATCAATACACGGTATTTCTGTTGTATATTAAATGTATAAGCAAGGTGCTAAATTTTGATACAAAGTTCCAATCTTCGTCACTTGTCTTTTTCATTCCTACAACCATGGCGCCTGCATGTGTCTCTTGCAAAATTCTTCTTCCCTTGTTCCATCTACGCTTGATTCTGCAGAGTATGCCTTCTCCAGATATGCTTGGCCATTTGGAGCTTTCTATTCCTCTGTGCTCTTTCCAACAGGAATGTTTCCTTTTATACATTAATAATAATTCTCTAAGCTTACTCTTGACATGATTAGGGATGTGTGTGTGTATAATGGTTGGACTGTTCTTCGCTTTCTTTATAGAAAATTTTATGTAGGTTTTTGGTCTGTCTTTATAGGCAGGAACATTTTATTAAATGAAATACATGTAAAGTAACTACTATATTCAGCCTCTTTATTCTCTTAAATTGCCACGTTTAGAGTTGAGAACTGCATCATCTACCAAGATTGGTAGAGCTTTTCTTTTTTTACATTTTGAACTTAGGTAAGTATAGTGTTTGGCAACTTATTTCCAACCTTTCCTTACCTAATCTTGATTATCCAGGTGAAGGAGTCAAAGTTAGAGAATCATAAAGGGGCTCTTCCCCTATCAATATTTGGTGATGAAGAGCAGGAGATTGATGGTTCATCTAATATTGAAGATATTTTTGTCCCCCATAATGCTTCTTACTCGAAGAATGATAGAAGTCCAGATTCAAATATTTCCATTAGTGATCTCATTTCAAATTTATATAGCCAAGCTGAACAAATCTCACCTGTTCACTCTGTTCAAGTGCCAAATAGCATTAGTGACAATCCACAAGATTCATTCTCAAATTCAAATCTGGTGAATGGCGAGGATGACTTGGATGATGGTGAATGGGAGTTTAAGGATGGCTCTTCTCCAATGATAACGGATAACGATACTTCTCTTCTTACTGCTGAGGATCCACCAAAGAGAAGCTTTTCCAAACTCAATCTGGATAATTATTTTGATTTGTACTCTAAATTAAGGAAGGAGTTATGCTATCATGCTAAACGCCATCTCGATGAGCTTAAGGTCTGTGTGTTGCTAAATATATTTTGAATTGTCGTCAGTAGTTCCACATACAGAGAACCAGCTGAATTTATGTACTGGTGCATTGACTTGTTTATATTATATTCTTCCAGAGAGCTCAAAGCATTGATGGACTTCCAGTAGAGGAAGCAAAAATTTCAACTCTTAATAAGGAAATTGAGGTTTGTGCTCTTTTATCTATGTCATATATTACTGAATATTACGGACATTTGTTAATGAACAATATCCTCTTTTCTCTTCCCCTTCCAATTTGTGAGTTACCAACTTTTGTAGTGTAGAAGTCCTGCTTCCGATACCGGAGGATCTAACTAGGTTTTGGGAAAATGTAGAACATGTTACTATGTCATGGAACTTCGTATTTATCAAAGGAGGAAGTTTCCGTAGATGAAACCTAGAATTTGTATGCAATGCACACTCTATTTCTGAGATTTAATGGGAACTTCTTGTGGAACTGACATATACGACCCCTACTGGTGGTTGCACTTGCTTGGGTTCATACTTAATCATACTATTAGTAGTTGCCTTCCATTTAGCATAGCTGAGACTACTTTTTTCTGACAGCTGTGAACTGTCACGTTGATTGTTCGTGCTGCTTAAATCTCTTTGCCTTATTCTGGCGTGCTTCTAATATAATAGAGCCTAGTATTCCATTTTGGGGAGCGGACATTGGTTTAGCATGGGCCAAAGTGAAAACATGACATCCAATTTGAAATAAAGAGCATTTTGGTCTCCAAACTTCTGTCCCTCTTTGAGTTCTTTTCTTCATTCTGTGCTTTATCGAGATCCACACTTTTGTCCTCAAGGAGTTGAAATCAGGTGCTTTTCAATTAGGTCTGCTAGACCTGGTAATAAGAATCTTCTAAAAATAGGTGCTGCTCAATTCGGGGAACTCAAGGATGGGAGCTGGCTACTCAGAGCTGTTCGGTTTCCAATAAATTATCTTAGGTTAAGGTCCTTGGGTAGAGGTAAGGCCTGCCTACATATAACCCTCCCCAGACCCCACTTTGTGGGAATATACTGGGTTGTTGTTGTTGTTGTTGTTAAGGTCCTTGGGGAATCGTTTTCACCACCATCTCATGTTTTCATATGCCTTCTTGATTCACTAGGTTTCAGTGGCTCCCTATTTCTAATAGTTTTGAGACACAAAAAAAAACTATTAAAAAGGTGTGAATTTGCCCTTTTTCTTTTTATTTCCTCAATATGATGTGCAAAAAGTTCTTTCTCAGTGCTTGATGTTATATGTAATATATTTCATTTTATAGGAGGCTTGCAAGGATATTGACCTGGATAATGCTATGTGCAAGGATGGCCATTTGGAAGAACATTTACCTCAAAATGCTTGTATGAGTGCATTTATTGATATTTTGCAGGAACCAGAATTTCAAATACTTGAATCAGACTACAACTTATCAAGGAGACTATCATTGGTATGTCATTTTCTCCATTTCCTAATGCTTAGGAAGTTTTTAAACTGCTATATTCTTGGATTTAATTCCTAATTTACTTATCAATTAAGTAATTATTATGTTACTTACTAATAGAGTATTAAAAAAAATTCCATTTTAAAAAAAGAATCTTTAAGCTTTCTGAATATATCCAGCAAGTTTCTGAACTACATGGCACCAGATTTGTAATTCTATTGAACTAGACTTCTTGATTTTTAAAGCAACAACTGGGACTCCCTTTAAAGATAGCGAAAATTCTCTCTCCACAGTGAGGAGCCTGAGATTTTTGATTTACCTCATCTTTCATGAACACCACCAGCACCACCATAAACTTCCGACCAGACCACTGAAAGCCCCGACCGGAAAACACCTCCCACGCGCCGCCACGCGCCGCCTCTCTGACGAGCAAATTCCCACGCGTCGGCGCGTGGCACTCCTTTCAGCCCTTTTTTCGAAAAATTTCTTTTGGACAGCCTTCTCAGGGGTAAATTCCGAGCGCACCCATCCAAGAATTTCTGATTTCCGACAACTTTCAATTTATACTTAAGGCAGGACACCTTCTGGTTTCAGTTATCAGATTTCTGCATTCTTCTATCTATCTACCTTGTTATGATGACTGCCAAACACCTCCTCTAAATTCAAATCTGAGCAGCTGGTTAAAATTTCTCAAAATGGAAGAAAATAGGATTTATTTCAATGCTGGATTCAAATCTTTTGACATCACCAGATGGAATTCCAACAAAGATATATGGTTTGAGCGGGTGGAGAGAAGCCGCAATATGATGAGACGTTCATCCATGGGTAGAAAGACAATGGATTGGGTCTGTTATGTACTTAAAGAAGCATCGACAGATAAAATGAATTTGGTGAAGCGATGGAAGCACAAGGATCAGTCGACAGAATATTTCTGCACCAGGAAGTTCAATGCGCATGGTAGATACATGAGTATTCTGTCACTGAAGGGAGAAGGGAGGTCAGTTATTATAATCCCAGAGTTAGCTGTGAATGCAGGATGGAAAGACATAGCAACTAAAATAGAAAGATTCATATATCAGACCCCTAACATGAATCCCATAGCCCCACCCAAAATCACTGTGGACAACTACCCTTATGTCAAAGCTATTAAGGAGAGTAAATGGCAGTCCAGTACCCTTCGAGAGGCAAAGGTCGGTATAAACAAGGGGGATATCTCTGTTGTGGAACCGATAGGAAGAGAGGAAGATGGTCTACTTAAAAGATGCATTATCGGTTCTTTCGGAGAAGAAATCAACGAGAGACCCACTTTAGCAGACATAAGGCGATGGGCGAGCGCCTCATGGAGCAAAGCATATGGAATTAACATGTATGAAATGACGGGCAACATGTTTCTCTTTGAATTCCCGAACAGATACATGGCAGAGCAGATCTTGCAAAGAGATTGGAGATGGAAAAAGTTCAAGCTTCATTTGGAATGGTGGAATCAAACTGCTGGATGCATTTCAAACTCCCAAAAGGTGAAAACATGCTGGATTAGAGCCATGGGGATTCCTTTACATCTATGGTCACAAAAGATCTTCAAAGAAATAGGAGATCTCTGTGGGGGATAGATTGCTACTGAAGAAGAAACCGATCTGAAGAACCATCTCAAGTGGGCCGGAATTAAAATTGTTGGTGATGGCAGAAATATCCCTAATGAGGTAGGGATTGAAAGAGACGGAACCAAATTTTTCATCCCAATTTGGGCTGAAAGATAGGTAAGATTTGTGACAAATAGGCTAGAAAACGACCAACCCTGTAAACCAGAGAGACACTGTAGCAATCAAGTGGGAGGCACCATTTCGCAAAAATCGGATAAAGGAAAGGCATGTGTGCAACAAACAAATGGGTCGAGTTCGAGGAATCTGAGCTTTGAAGCGACAAACAACGAGCTGAAATCTATTAACTACGATCAGGCTGCACAAGTCATTTATAATGATCTCTCGTGTGAGCTCCCTGATGAATTTACGTCGAAGCTTCATAAGGAGGAAATGGGAGGACATTTTTACTTGAAGGTAAAAGAGTCCAATCCAACGGTTCCAATGTCTAATGCAAACAATGAAAGTATGCCAAAAGAAACATCAAACAACTGCAGTCAGACAGAAGATAGAGAAGAGACATCAACATCGGAAAAGAATGAAGGGGTACAGAGTATAAACACAATCTTGAGAGAAGAGCAAGCAGGAAGCGCTTTGGAGAATCAACAACAACTAAAGCATTTCAGCTCTATCCAAGACTGGGTAATTGAGGAGGTGACTCTTATAGCAGTTCAGCAACACAATCCAGCAACGGATAAAGACATGGATGCAACTCTATGGGTCCATCAAAATATGATCAAATTGGGGAAAATGTTTGGAGTAGATTTTCAAGGCCATGAAGAAGAAGCTTTGGAGCTTTTAATGCAAATTGACAGCTGCAGACAGATTAGAAGGGTGGAGACAGAGTTGGAAGTAAAAAAACAAAGATTCAAAGGAGCATTAGAATTAAGAGGTCTAACTTCGTTTGATGTCAAATTCAAGAGTGATGGGAAAAGAAGCAGGGGAAGGGAGTTGTCAATCATTCCAATATGAAAATCAAAGTAATTTCATGGAATGTTAGGGGATTGAATGACAAGAAGAAAAGGGAGATCATCAAAAGTCAAGTGCAAAACTGGAAGGCAGACATTATATGCATGCAAGAGACAAAAGTGGAGGGGGATATCAGGGAAATAGTTAAGCAAATATGGGGGGAAGATGGGTGAGGTATGTAAGTTTAGAAGCTAGCGGCACGAGAGGGGGGATTCTGTTTTTATGGGATTGCAGGGTATGGAAAGGGGAGATGTTGCAAACGGGTGCATACACATTGACTTGCAAATTCGAGGCTCTTTTACAGGATTTTCAATGTCACATAACAGGTGTGTATGCTCCTAACTGCAGAAATGAAAGGAAAATAGTCTGGAGAGAAATTGGTGCAGTGAGGGGATTGTTTGAAGGTTCTTGGGCGGTTTGTGGTGATTTCAACGTTACAAGGTTTCCGTCTGAAAAACGGGAATGTTCAAGGAGGTCCAGAGCGATGGTGGAATTCTCGGATTTTATAGAAGATTTGGAGCCGATAGATCTTCCACTTGAAGGAGGCTACTATACTTGGTTCAAAGGGGATAATCATATAACCGCTTCAAGAATCGATAGATTTCTTATTTCAAAAGAGTGGGATGTAAGTTTCAGTAACATCAAGCAAACTATCCAGCAAAGGCTGATCTCTGACCATTCACATGTGGCTCTATACTGTGGTGTTTGGGAAAAAGCTAAATCATATTTTAAGTTTGAAAATTGGTGGCTGAATGTGGAAGGTTTTGAGGACAGAAATTAGAGAATGGTGGACATCTTTTGCATTCATAGGAAGATCAGATTACATCTTAGCTTGCAAGTTAAAAGCTCTTAAGGGCAAGTTAAAAGAATGGAGCAGAAGTTGTAAAGGTAATTTGGGATTGCAAAAATCAAAATTGCTGAGTCTACTCGCAGGGATTGAGACCACGCAACAATTAAGAGCGTTGACAGAGGAGGAATCAGTAAGGAAGACAGCAATTCTAATGGAGATTGAGGAACAACTCAAGAATGAAGAAAGTGCATGGAGACAAAAATCTAGAGCACTGTGGCTAAAAGAAGGGGATAGGAACACAAATTTTTTCCATCGAACTGCAAATGCACATAAGAGGCACAACAACATTGATCAGCTATTGATTCGACAGGAAGTAGTAGAGGATCCAGAAAGAATAGAGAACGAGATCATCGATTTTTACAAGGAGTTGTACATAGAACCAGAAGAGTGGAGACCAACTGTCAATTTTGAAAATAGTCCGACGATTTCTGAAGAAGAACGGGAGTCTTTACAGTGTAACTTTGAAGAACAAGAAATCCTGAGTTGTTTGAAGATGTGTGCAAGTGACAAGGCCCCAGGTCCGGATGGATACACAATGGGTTTTTCAATCAAATGTTGGGACATCTTGAAGAAAGACATTATGGAGGCTTTTAACAACTTCCATTCTCAAGAGATGTTTGAGAAAAGCTTCAACGCAACGTATATAGCCTTGGTTCCAAAGAAAACGGGTGCGAAAGAATTGAGAGATTTCAGACCTATCAGCCTGAATAGGGAGTTTCTACAAACTGCTCTCTAAAGTCTTGACTGAAAGACTGAAGAGTGTGGTAGGAAAAATTGTTGATGCCCAACAAATGGCGTTCATCAAAGGAAGACAAATAATAGACGCAGTGTTGATTGCCAACGAAGCAGTGGATTCAAGAATAAAAAAGAAAGAACCTGGAATCTTATGCAAATTAGATATTGAGAAAGCTTATGATCATGTAAACTGGAGTTTCCTACTCAGAATGTTAGAAAAAATGGGCTTTGGGCAGAAATGGATTAGATGGATGAAACTTTGCATATCAACTGTAACATTTTCCATTCTCATAAATGGATCTCCAAAAGGTTTTTTCCAATCACACAGAGGTCTAAGACAAGGTGACCCTTTATCTCCCTTTCTATTCATTATAGCCATGGAAGGTCTGAACAACATGATCAAAACGGCTAAAGTTAGTGGATGGGTGAAAGGATTTGAGGTAAATAGGAGTGGGGTAAACAATCTATAGATCACACATCTCCAATATGCTGATGATACTCTAGTCTTCTGTGACGCAAAAATGGAGCAACTTAGATTCTTAAGGATCATTTTGGTCTTATTTGAGGGAGTTTCGGGGTTACACATCAATTGGAGGAAGAGCAATATTTTTCTCATTAATGAAGTTAACAACATGGAGCAATTGACACAGATACTGGGAGGAGAAGTTGGGTCCTTACCAACTGTCTACCTTGGGATGCCTCTGGGTGCAAGGTCCAAATCAAAAGAGATCCGGAATGCAGTCATAGAAAAGTGTGAGAAGAAGTTGTCAAGATGGAAATCACAATATCTATCATTGGGGGGCAGGCTAGTTCTAATCAACTCGGTATTAGACTCACTTCCGACTTATATGATGTCCTTGTTTCCAATTCCACCAAGCATTTGACAGAGATTGGACAAGCTGAGAAGATCTTTCCTTTGGCAAGGCAATAAGGAGAAAAGGGCTTTCCATTTAGTTAAATGGAAGACACTCACAATGGCAAAAAAATAAGGAGGTTTAGGAATAAGAAACTTGAAGAATCAAAGCAAGGCTCTTAGAATGAAATGGTTATGGAAGTACTCTCAAGAACCCCAACCATTATGGAGCAAAGTGATCAAAGCTAAGTATGGTGAGGAAAACAACTGGGTGTCACAAGAAGTCAGAACAACATATGGAGAACAACATATGGAGTAAGTGTGTGGAAATCCATTAGAGAACTTTGGCCTATTATGAAGAATCACTCTTCCATTAGAGTAAACAACGGAAGGAACACGTCATTCTGGAATGATAACTGGTTGGGACAAGGAAGCTTGAAGGAAAGATACCCGGATATGTATGGTTTAGCACAGAGCCAACATAACACAGTAGCTGAGATGAGGAGTCATCAAGGATGGGAATTAGCTCTCAGAAGATGATTGAATGACTGGGAGATAACAAGATTAGCTGAACTTTACAAAGAGTTAGAAGCATTCAGAGGATTACATGGAGGTATTGATCTAATTTGGCGGCAGAGGCACAACAGAGGGTTATATCAGGTGAAGGACGCATACAAGATTTTGAATCATAATAATCAACAGGTAGACATATGGCCTTGGAAACATATATGGAGAACAAAAATTTCATACAAGGTAGCATGCTTCACTTGGCTGTTAGTAAAGGAAGCGGTTTTAACCCAGGATAATCTCATAAAAAGGGAATTTCTATGTGTTCAAGATGTTTTCTCTGTGGGGAAAATGCTGAAACTGTCGGTCATCTATTTCTTCATTGCAAGATTACAGACAAACTATGGAAAATCTTTATTAGTCTTAGGGGTATTTCATGGTCAATGCCAAACAGGCCTAAAGATGTTCTTTATAGCTGGGAAGAAGCTGGAGCTGAATCAACTAGTAAAGAAAGATGGAGGACCGTACCGACTTGTATTTGGTGGACAGTTTGGAGAGAAAGGAACGCTAGATGTTTCGAAGACAGAAGCAATCCAGTACAAAAGATCAAACTCAATTGTATTCTTCTTTTTTGTTTTTGGTGTAAACAGATTTACACATAAGATACATTGACAATCATAGATATACTAGGATCTTGCTAGGAGTCTAGCCATAACATCTATTACTCCTTTTCATGTAAATTTGGTTTTCAGTACACCTTAAGTACTGACGTTATTAATATATACAATAGTTACCAATTAAAAAAAAAAAGACTTCAATCAAACCGAGATATCACAAACTTGGCTAACAATTTAATCAAAGTTGGGTAAATCCCTTTTGTTGTCGTTGGACAAAAAATAAGAGTAATTTTGTGCTTTGGCATTACATTGTAACAACGCGCAGCTTGACGCCCAGGCCTAATCAAGGCAATAATGTTAATGTACGGCTTTTTTCGGTTTGAATTTCAAACCAATACTGAATATTTTCTAACAAATCCACTCATCAAAGAAAAAATATTTCGTATAAAATCCCATGTACTTAGTCATCCTTTTTTATATTGTGCTTGTATATTCATTTGTTATCATGAAACACAAGAAAGAAAGAAGAAATAAGCTTTGATTTGCTATACTTGCATGTTATTTTCTGGTAATTAGGTGGAGAATGATTTGGAAACAACAGTGGATCTTGTAAGACATGCTACAATGATGCTAAAGATTTTGAGATCAGGATCTTTGGAGGAGCAATCAATTTATGTTTCAGTATGGTATAAAATGATCTCTGTTTGTGCCCAAGAGTTGCAACATGGTTCCTGTATATGGAAGAAGATATTGGAAATGAATGCTCAGAGTCACATGTTATCTCTCCCTAGAGGTACGTTATCTGTATCTTATTGTTGCATGGCCCACACAAAATGGCTTAATGAAAAGTTTGTTGGCCCATAATAGGGAATTCCATGAAATTGTTTTGTGGGGTAGATTTGATGTCGTTGTTTGAGTATCTGATTTAATATGATAAATGCAGGAAGGGAATTCATCCGGGCCCTGGGTGAGATCTATCGGGTAACTTTAGTGCTTGAAGCATCTGTGAAACTTTGCAAACCTTGGATTTGGTTGAATTCTGCTCAGTGTACAAGTATTCATTCTGTGCTAGATGAATGTCACACTATGTGGTCCTCTTCGGGTCTTGGAGAAGCTGTGTCGAGTATGTTAGACTCTGCTTCTTCTGGAGATGGGAGTTCCGTTGCTTCATTGCTGGACTCTATCAAGTTTATTCGTAGTCTTGATGCACTTACCCTTCAAAAACATCTCTATGCTCAGAAAGAAGTGTGTAGGCTGTCGCTTCTAACTTTGGAAGTATTACCAGGTAAATTAATTCTAAAAGATCATGATTTTCAGAGTGAATAATTACTATACTTCTTACCGTTCTTGTGACAAAGCCATTGTTAGTAGCAGGAGCCACAGAGTCATGACAACGTGAATATTCCTATTGTTGGAGATATATAACAAGAGACTGAAACTTAATAAAGAAATGTTTTTAAAAAAAGGTGTTGTCCTAGGCTGGAACTTGTGCAATAACTTTGTTCTTAATTGTTCTTTTGTTACTATGATTGGTGTGGTGAAATAAGAATATAGTACAACTCATTGAACTGCTCCGTTCTGTTAGAACTCCTCGGGAATCAACCTTCACGCGTTGTGTATTATTCTCGCAAGTCTGCTAATTTCACTTTACATTCTTTTACCCTTGCAATGAATCAGGAATGGAACTTATCGACTGGAATGGAGAGCATTACTTCCTCACACTTGCAAATCTGTGGGCGAATCTTATAAGCAGTGACCCTCCGGTGTTGCCACATTTAACTATTGGATGGTGAGAAAATATTTAAGGTTGGTATCAAATTTGTGAAGTGTCAACTCTGAGATGAGGTACTTGGAGTAGCACCATGTCAACTGGAAATTGCTCTGCAGAGGCTGCAGTGAGGAATGTAGATGCTTATTCTCCAGGGTTCTGGCTTTTGACTTAATTGGAAGAGTTTTGTGCGCACAAAAGTATGCTCTCGGAGAAAAAAAAGGCAGTTCTGAACATGGAGAATACTAAGAGGAATGTGCAGAAGCACAACTTGAGGATCCTTTACAAACAGAATAGAAAGATGCAATGAGACACGAATTACATCGATTTTGGTTTTGGCATTCTTTTCTCGCAAGATATGTTGTAAGCATAATATCAGTAGGTCATTATTCCGATTTCCCCCCCTTTTCCTCAATTGGGAAAAGGGAGGAGGTGTGTGAACTTAGTCACAGTTGTACCATTAAGTTGCATGTGTATAAGTTGTATGTATTTGGTGAAATCTTATGTTACATCCGTAAAGATAAAAGTAGGATTGTAACTTGTAAGACAGAACACAGATTTCGATTCTTTTGCAGTGCCTGTTTGCATAATTTCTGATCTGTAGTGGTGAATTCCGAGGTGTAAAATGTCAAATTAGAATTGGTTCTGGAGAATTCATTTGTATTTGTTTGCTCTTTAAGTGAAAGATATAAATTAGGTTTGAATCTCCATTTGAGGGGCAAGTCAAGGTGTGAACATCTTTTTCCTCGCCCTTTATTCAGTTCTTGGATTTTGCCGAAAGTCAAAATTTTCGTTTCATCATGTTTGTTTAAATTTTATTGTTTAAGAATGTTTTTCAAAAAAACTCATAAATGAAAAAGGAAAAACAATTATCTGAACTAAAGAGTTCCGGGCACGAGTGCCAAATTTTCTCAAGTTTCTGTCTTAATTAGGAAATTAATATTTTAATCTTTCTTGGATAATTGAAAGCTAGATAAAATAAATAAAAATTTCTATTTGTTACAGCATATTAACACTAAACTATTAAGAAATATATATGAAAAAATTATGATAAACGTTAAAAGTTATTTGATTGGTCAAATCATAATAAAAATGTGGATTATTAACTTTTTAGTCGTCGTTTGTTATGATAGATAATTTTGCCTTATTTAGTTGGTTACTGATTCTGAAATAAGTTATGCTTGGATTAAAATAATTTCAGAATATCTGCCAGAGGATGGAATAACAATCTTGAATAAGTTATTTCACCATAAACTATATCAAACAGTTAATGAGAAATAATAATAGAATAATTCTTTCATCCATAATAATGACCAATTTGCTTTTCTAGTTTGATCCAAAATAAGCGTACATTTATATAATCAAGAAAAAACTAAATTTATTTTCTAAAATTACCCTTATGTACGTGTTCATAACTCATGAGAAGAGAAATAAGTGTTACTATAATTATGGTGCAATATTTAATGAAGGGTAGTTTAGTCACACTTGTTTAACCAAAAAAAGTATGAGACCTTTTTTGTTAAACTAATTAAATAAGAGGATGGAGGGTAAATCCTAGTTAAGGATAATTAATTTTAGAATCGAAATGAATAATATGAATAGAAAAATATAGCTGAGTATACATGATGACAGTTATTATGGCTAGATTTAATAACATAAAAAGAGATATATTAAGTAACATTAAATGACAATAAAATGTAAATAAAGAAAAAGAGTCACCCGATCTTGAGTGAAGCGGATCATCTTTGATTTCATAAAGATGAATAAGAACCTTAGGACCCATTTTTGGATCGCCTCCAAGTCTAGGATCACATATCCTTTTATCTATTTAAAGAGGTGTATTACTTTGGGAAGTTCTCTCTTCCTATTTATAAGGGGTATCCATAGAAATTCCTAAAAAAGTACAATTAGAGAAAATATTCAATAGAATATTTCCTTTGAGGATTCCAAAGCAAACTGGTTGTTTCATCATTGTCCGATCTCGGCCTGATTGATGATTATCTGACCTCGGCTTCATTGATGATTGTCCGACCTTGACTTTATTGATGACTGTCCGATCTCGACTTGATTGATGACTGTCCGACCTCGGCTTGAATGATGACTGTCCGATCTCGACCTATTGTTTTCATGTGCCAAATTTTTCTGATAACCCATACAAAACTAACTATTTTCGTTTAAAATTAATATTTTATTAATAGGTGTGTCGAACCGGAAGGGTAACTAATTCCATTCCATCCTAACTTGTCTTTGAGCCAAATGATGGTATAAGTAAAATGATCTGTATAATGAAAAAAAGAAAAAGAAAAAGAAAAAAGGAACATTAGGACCGGCTAATAGCCTATTTGGCCAAGCTTATTCTTGGCCAAAAGTGCTTTTTTCTTTGCCAAAAATACTTTTGGCAAAAAATAGAGATATTTGGCCAAGCTTAGCTTCTCTCCAAAAGCACGTTTTTTAGAAGCAATTTAAAAAAAAATATACTTCCACGTCATTTTTTAAAGTTTGACAAAATAAATGTTTTTCAAATTAATTGGCCAAATAATTTAAAGGGTATAAACCTCTAGGATCTAACCCTCCATTTTTTTCATTGGATTTTGTCAAAACCCAAACCCACTGCTACGCCGTCATCTCCCCGCGTTTGGTTTAATAGCAGGGAAGCAGAAGATGTTGGACATAAATCTGTTCCGAGAAGATAAGGGACATAATCCCGAGATCATTCGTGAATCTCAACGTCGTCGTTTTGCCGACGTTGGTCTCGTCGATCAGGTCATTCAACTCGACAAAGAATGGCGTCAGCGTAATCCATCTCTCCTTCTCTCTTTTACACTTAGCACTTCGCGATCTAGAATTTTTCCCTGTAAACTTTTGTGTGCCATTCTGCTTCTTCGTTTTTCAATTTTTAGTACAATGCTTTCTATTGTTTAGTTGGTGAGAGACAAATATTACCCGGAGAAAGTATATTGTTAAAGATTAACAGAAAGTTAACAAATTGTAATTTTTGAGTATTGAAGATTGATAATAAGTGTTGGTTGGACGAATTAAAAGGTAATATAGTTGCAAAGAAATAAATACCTTGGTACCAAACACATAATAACCTTTTAGTTTTTTCCCTTAAAGTTGTTTGGTGCTTGGTTTGTTTTATTTGGAGAAGAACGCTTTTTTTAACCTCAATTTTGTGGTTGATACTGCTTCATATGTCCTGTAAAAATATTTATTCTTTGTTTGTGTAATTTAGTGTAAATCGATTTTCTTAATCTCAACTTGATGTCATTCTGCTTTGAGTCTAAGCTACTTTTTTTTGTTCCGCTTTGGATCATCCCAGTGTTAGGTTTTGTACCAATGATGTTAGTTTTATTGTCATATCATTTAGTTTTGAAGTAATATTGCATTTTTTTCTTAGTGACACCAAGTGCTGCAAGGACTTGCAAAATAATTTTGTACTTGCTACTGAGATTTAACCGGATAGAGGGATACCCGGTCTACATGCATGATTTGATGAAGATTTGTGTATATTTCAGGCCAATTTGAGTTTGATAACTTGAGGAAAGATTTCAACAAGATCAACAAAGAAGTTGCCAGGCTCAAGATTGTGAGTGTTCTATTCAGTTGTTGAATCCAATTGTCTCCTTGCCAAATCTTCTTTTCACATCTTCTGGTGTCTCGTACTAAGAACTTTCAGCACATCTACCAACCCGACTTATGTCTACAATGCATCATCTATTATGTCATGTATATTGGACCTAATAGAAAGGAGAACCTAACAAAATGATCAATTGCAAGTGTAAGCGTGCTTGTTACTGTACGAATTAGACAAATAGTAATTCTCAAAGCCATAGAATATTAGATGGTACAATAATCTGTATTATTTACGTCTTCTTACTGTTTAGGAGTTGCGAATGACTATAAATTCCAGTCCTAATGTTGGACTTGGTCCTTTTTCTAAATAAGAAGTGGATTACTGTCTGAAAATAAAAACCAATATTATCTTAACCTTCTTTTTGTTAATGAAATGAATTATGGAGTATAGAAACTTACTTTTTGTGCTAAAAAAGAAAGAGATCTAAATTAGATTCCATAGTTTAAGCGGAAGTGTTAGACAAGCCTTAGCTTCTTGGCAAGGCTGCAAGATGAGGAGAAATCAGAAAGTTATAGAATACTTTCCTTTGCATTTTTATACAGTTTGGCTAGAAAGCAATCATAGATGTTTTGAAAATAAGTAGAAAACATTTCTCTTGTGAAGTATAGGTGCTTATATAATTTAACTAGTCTCTTGGCACATGTGTTGCACGTGTACACTAAATTATAGTATATTATATGATTTTTGTAATTTTATAAAATAAATGTCTGAATAATCTATACACATAAATAATGAAATATAAGGTTTTGCGAATAATCATTGCAATTCGTTAGTATGGTGAATTATTTGTCCAGGTCAAAAAGATTAGATATTGTCTAAATATACGGATATGAACAATCAAATTTTAATTAAGTAACATCACAAACGCCAAAAATATTTAACTTATCAAAATGTTGAAAGTAGTTGATCATATTCTGAAAGGTGTATGGATCAATACTGTTAGAACCTTTCGAGAAAGATAAATCCAATTTAACTATTAATGTCATTTAAATAACTTTTTTTAAATAATAGTAGTTGTTTGGAAGTAAAATATTTAGGTTATTTAGAAGGGCATGACATGCATGAACTTGTATATAAGAATGTGGCTTTTCATTACAAGCGACCAATAACTAATTTTAGAACTCAAATGGTTAGTTGCAAAATTGGAGGGTCACAACCTTTCGAGAAAGATAAATCCAATTTAACTATTAATACCATTTAAATATTATTATTAAATAATAGTAGTTATTTGAAGTAAAATATTTAGGTTATTTAGAAGGGGGCATTTTGGTAATTCAACTTTTAACTTTTGAGGTTCCCACTTTTATAATAGAATTAATTACAACCCATGTCACTTGGCCTAATAGCCCAACCGAAAATGGCCCACATTTGAAGCTCTTGCCCTATATAGCCCATGTTGTACATAACTTGAAAGAAACTTTTCAGCCTTTAGCTCACTATTAGAGCATGTTTGGAAAGCCACCTAGGAATTGGATTTGGGTGTAATTACATAGTTTGGCATGTTTGTTTGGCCAAGTAATTACTTGGTCAGCATGGAATTGGGTGTAATTGGAGAGGTATAATTACATTCTCCAATTCTCAAGGGGAGGTGAGAATTGGTGGTAATTACACTGTGTAATTACAAGGTTATTTTTTATTTTCTTTCCTTTTATTTTTATGTAATTTATTTTCTTTATAACTTTTTATTTTTATTATTTTAATTTTTAAAATTTTATTTTTACTTTTTAATTTCTTTTAAAATTATAAAATATATTTTTCTTTGTACATTATTTATCTTTTATTTCTCTTCCTTTATTTCTTGTTATTTCATGTAATTGCTTATATTTTATTTATATTTATTTTATTATTCTAGTTCACCTCCTAATATTATAAATAATGAGTCATTTACAAACTTATCATATAGTGAGCGATCTAATTAAAGTGGAATTTCATTGCTAAATGTGGTTATAAACTTATTATGTTTCCTAATCTAAAATTATAGTGGAACTTACTATTATTATGTTAGAATTTGACATATGTTAAATAATTTTTTTTTTTGAATTTTGAAATTGTGTTACATTCATGGTTCTAATTTACTTGTTTTAGTAGTATTGGCTTACGTCGCATGTTGTTCATTTTTTAGTTAAAATTGATAGACCAATTTGTCAAACATTTGAATAATATCATGACATTATATTTATAAATATTAATTTATTTTATCAAATATGAATTCCATGATGCTTACAAAAAAACATTTATTTTTAATTTTTGTATGTATCTAAACTAAATATTATTAATTTAAAATATATAGATAAATTATTTTTACAATATTAGTTATAAATATATGATTTCATATTAATGTATATTCACGAAAAATATACATATTAAATACCAAATATAATATCACTTATACTTGTAAAAATTTATAGGCATATATTTATTGTATTAACTTTTACGTTTTGATAATTACTTAATTTAAAATTTAATCTGATCGTGTAATTACACTTGTGCAACCAAACGATAAACTTGTAATTACACTATAACAAACAAACAGGTCGTCGTAATTACACAACTGAGTAATTACTAGGCTGTGTAATTACTACCCTAGTAATTATACCAATTCCAATTACATGGTGGTTTTCCAAATAGACTCTTAAAGAAATACTTTTAGGGTTTTTATTATTTTCTTCTTTCTTCATTCCCTTCTCTCTCTCACCGCCTCCCATTTCTTTCTCTCTAACCCACATAAATCCCTCATTCTCTCTTAACCTAGCCCCCGCTATTTCCCCTTCTTTACCCCCCATGCAGTTCTGCCATTAATGGCTCGAAGAAAGACTCCATCGTCCATGGTGGCAAGCAGAAGAACAAAGTTGATTTTTGAAAGAAACATGAAAATACACACAGATCTGAAAATAAATAGCTCTCAAACTTGATTTGCACCAATAAACAACCACTAATTTTGGAGGATTTTGAAGTTTGAAGTTCTGGTAATTTTGAAAGATTCTGAAGTTTGAAGTTCTGGAAAATCATAAGTATGTAGCAGGTTGTATCGATACTGTATAATAATGTATAATTCTGTATATGGATATACAAACACCTCTTATACACTATTATACATGTTTATACAAGTTATACAGTATTGTATAATTGTGTATAAATGTGTATATTTTGTATATAATGTTGTATAAATATATATTTTTTCAGTTTATAAGTATTTATATACATCGTTAGCATGTAATAGGTCTCTACAGAAGTTTGACACTTCATTCTCTTCTTCTTTTTCGTGTATGTGCTATATGAAACAGATTTGTACGCGTTGGGGGAATTCTACAATTCATTTATCAATTTTTTTTATATTTCTTTTTATCCTTTTGGATTGCTTCAGCAATTGCACATAAAGGTGTTTGAATTTCTTACCTTCAGATAATATGTATTATTCATGATATGATTTTTGAGTTGTGTTGTGGCTTATTTGCATTTTTAATCAAATGCTTAATAATCAAAGGAAATCAAGAGAGTGAAAACAATTGGTTGTATAAAGAGGGAGCAATAACAATAGTTGATTGTGTGAAATAAGTTGTTTTTTTCAGGAATTAGCCTATTATTTTTGGCTATAGATTTGCAATGTGATATCTAAGCTATTATGTTGCAAGTCAGGTGTGTGAGTTGTACTTATGTGAAATTATCCCTTTATAATAATATGGATGTGCTGGGGGAAAGTGTATTATAAATGTTGTAGATCTAATGCTGGAATTCATAGATGGTCTAGGCATTGTATGAAGGAATCTCTACCTTTTTGTATACTTGTATGCTTATCAGTAGCTCCTTGGTACTGATTTTGTTAGTAAAATTTTATCTTACCTTCCAGAACATTTGGTTCTTCATTCTAAAGTGTCAAATGATATGCTCCTACTTTTTTGGTTCTTCATTCTCAAGCAACTAAAATTTCTATCTCCTGTATTGGCAACTAATATTGCTTGCTTTTTGTTTATTATCAAGCATGACAGTGTTATCAAAGGCGAAAAGCGCAAAAAAGCTCTAAGGTCGGTTGGGGCTTTAAGCGTAAAGCGCAAATAAAGCGTGGGTTTTAATGAAAAAAGGCGCAACTGGAGAAAAAGTAAAAATATGTATATGTAGTCCAAGACTGATAATTATAAGCATGAATAACAAATATACAGACAAAAAAATTGGAAAAAAATTATGATAAATGAAAATATTAATTGTTTAATGTCGTCTTTTCATGATTACACTCATTGGCAAGAAATAGTATGACTTAGAGCCTTGATGCGATACTAAAGCGCCCACAAAGCAAGGCGAAGCACTCAACATGTTTTGAGCCTCGCTTCAGGGCGCTTTACGCGCGCCTTTGACAACACTGAAGTATGAATGTGTTTCTCAAGTTCAATGTTGAAGCTGAAACCCAATTATGTTATTTTCCCTTTTGTAAAGTCTGGCGAGGATGCAAGTCAAAAGATTAAGGACACTGAAGAGAACAAGCAACTAACTGCAAAGAAAGAGGCAGAAGTGCAGGAGGCTCGAGCCGCTTTGTATTCAAAGCTGGAAATTATTGGAAACCTTGTGCACGATTCAGTGCCAGTTAGTAATGATGAGGTATGTAAATTTTGTTGCCTTTACAAAGGTTAGCTTGAAACGATACTTCTCCTTTAACCAAAGACTGTATGCAGGCAAATAATGCTATAGTTCGATCTTGGGGAGAGAAGCGGACTGAGAAAGGTCTGAAGAATCATGTTGATCTTGTCGAACTTCTTGGAATTGCAGACATAAAAAAGGGTAAGTGCTATATTGATCTTACAGAACTAGGCCTCTTACTTTTCATTAGTGCGTTTGTTCTATGGGTTGTCTTTCTGCATGTTATCTTAAATGACTCTAGGTAGCAACGGGTAATTACCTCGCTAGCTAATCCAGATTATACACTCAATAGCTAACACACTAGATAGGAGTTATCCCAATGCTGTGGAAATAGTCTTTATACTGAAAAGCTACTTGCTTCATGATGTGTTTTTACATAATGCACTACTGAAGTTCCTAACTTTGAGGAAGTCCTGAAAGAGGAAACCAGGAGTAAAAGTGGTGGATATTAAGGATTTCTTATGGTGAATTGCTTACTAGTTACTAGCTATGGCTACATGCCCACATCCCCATTTTCAAATCACAACATTTATGCTCTCAATTTCTCGAGAATTCTATTTCCATTTTCTGAAAACCCCCCTTGCCAATGCAAGCCTGGAAGTGATAAATTAATATTGGATAGCATGTAAAAATACATTACCAAGCAAAGTTGTAGTTACCAGAGAAAACGGGACATCATGCGTTAAGAACAGCGTGACTGTTTGCATATTTATGGCATATTTTTGTGTCTGCGAATTGTTTTTCCAATATTTTGATATGTTAACCCACTATAGTCAGGTTGAATTTTTCTTTTTACCCTTTTCCTTTCTAAAAATTTTGTCGTTCATTTTGTATTCTCTTATTCATTTGTATATGAGCTGCTTGTTATTTCAAAGATATCTGAAATATATAGGTGCAAATGTTGCTGGAGGAAGAGGTTACTATCTGAAAGGGGATGGTGTACTTCTTAATCAAGCTTTAATTAATTTTGCTCTTAATTTCCTGAGGAAGAGGGGATATAATCCATTGCAGACGCCGTTCTTCATGCGGAAAGAAATCATGGCAAAGTGTGCTCAGTTAGCTCAGTTTGATGAAGAACTTTACAAGGTAATCTCTCGTATGTTTTGGTACATGGAGCTGAATGGATTTAACAGACACTGGTAGTGCAGTTCGTTCCATGGATTAGCTGCTGTAACTGCAGCAGAAGAAGGCCTTTGGTAACAATGTTGGTTTATTTGGCAGGATCTTTCCCGTTGTTTCAGAATGAAATTTCTCTAGTTTACTGTTTCGTTAGTGACAGTAACTCTTCATTTTTATTAGGTTAAAGATATTTCATTAAATGGACCAGGATAGTCCCAAAGTATGTACATCAGAATAGAACTTCCTCATCCCTGATGATTGAAAAAACAATTATCACTACATTCTAGCTGTTTCTTCTTACAAGATAACAGATGTTTCATGCTTTCTGCTTTGAAATTAATGGTGTGTGGTGGTAAGAGATAGCTCACATACCTTATGTTTGATAGGTTACTGGTGAGGGAGATGACAAATATCTGATTGCCACTGCTGAACAACCTCTATGTGCTTATCATTTAGATGACTGGATTCATCCTTCACAGCTTCCATTAAGGTATTGTAACACAATCTGGCATGTCCTCAATTCCCTCAGTTTCAGTGATAGACTGGTAGTAGAAGTTTTCTTATCTTTAAGGAGAAAAAGAAGAAATTCTTGTTGGCCTTCCATGGACTAACATCTATGCCTTCCACCAGATATGCTGGATACTCTTCATGCTTTCGCAAAGAAGCTGGTTCCCATGGACGAGATACTCTGGGAATTTTCAGAGTACATCAATTTGAGAAAGTGGAACAGTTTTGTTTGACTAGTCCAAATGGCAATGACTCCTGGGACATGCATGAGGAGATGATTAAAAACTCAGAGGAATTCTTTCAACAGGTAGGTTTGATTTTCTCTTCCACTTTCTGAGATATTGACGGCTGTTAGCAGTATCTTTGAAGCTGCTTAAGCGATGTTGATTGGAATGTGGCGATTTATCTTTTACTCAGTTGCTGTAACACTAGACCTTCCATAAGAGTGCTATACCTCTTCAGACCAATGCACGCCAATTAGAGTATATAGCTACTCTTTGGAATCATATGTCACTTTGTGTTTGCACCTGTGTGAACACAGATGCAAACCAGTCACTTTACCACATTTAGCCCATTAAGAGTTTTCTTAAAATAATCTTATCTAACCCAACATCCGAATTCGGATATATTTTTTAATTGTTTAAGGAAATATTATTCTTCAATTAGCTACTTTAACATTGAAGTTGTTTTTATAAGCGACTTATTCTATCAATTCTTCAATTTTGTGATTAAAAATATAATGGTAACAAATAAATGAGTCGCTAATTGATCCGGCAACTCTAGAATGAAATTCTTTTGGAGTTTCTGATTCCTAGAGTCCCATCATCTGTTATGCTGGAGAGTTTTTTTTACTCTGGACCTACTTGCATACAACTTGACCAATTAACTGGAACGTTGTCCCCCAAGGTTTAGGCAGATGGTCAGATTCACCTTTTGGTCGCCTCTACTTGGATTGGTTTCTAAGGATGCTACTCCAACTCTTTGATCCCTAGACCATCTGCTTAGGGGCTGTTGTGCTGTAGATTATTGATTGATTAGCGACTTCTCCTCTCATGGTATGACCGCTCACATTTAAGTCATTTTCTAGCGACTTCACTATCAAATAAGTTACACAAAAAAACTATGAGAGAATAATTGAAGAAGTTGCCAACAGACCACAATCAACAGCTCCCCATATAGGGAATTTGAATGTCTGCAGCTCAGGAATGCATTATGGTTCACTGCATCTTTAAAATATTAGAGTATACTTGGCATTTACTATTGTTTGGTCATATTATTTATCATTAGTCTGATTTCAATCTTGGCTTGACATGCCCTGGTTGCAAGGAAATCTAAACATAGCTCTTTCTCTTCACAGCTAAAGATTCCTTACCAAGTTGTATCTATTGTTTCTGGCGCACTGAATGATGCAGCAGCAAAGAAGTATGATCTAGAAGGTTGGTATCCTGCATCTTCGACTTACAGGGAGCTTGTGTCCTGCTCAAACTGCACAGACTATCAGTCAAGGAAATTGGAAATTCGGTTTGGACAGAAGAAGGTATTGTGATCTGCCCCTTCATTCAAATTTATGGCTGCAAAAGAAGATATCTCTATTGAAATACTAGATGGGTATAGCCCGTGCTAGCACGGGCCCAACATCTACATTTTAAAGTTATTAGTTTCTCAACGATTTGGAACGTCATTAGGATATAAAGTGCGCAAAAATTGCAGAAAACACAATTAAATGCAAGCACTAATATTTGCTTTTAAGCTTTGATATTAGAAATGATTAGATCATATTATCAGCTGAGTATATGAACTTCATACTGGCTAAGAATTAGACAAAAAAAGGGGGGGGGGGAAGATTGTGCACTCAACAAATTCTCTTCATAAACAAAGCTTTGACTAATCTGCTTGTTTGGTATGTCACACTATTTCATGATTCATCACTATCTGTCACTTATCTGTCACTGTAAACAATATAAAAAGGAAAACTTTTGTCATTCTCTTGTCTTAATAGCAACAGATGAAAGCCAGAATCAAAGAGACATATTTATATCTTGGAGACACTGGGTTTTTAGAGGAAAGACATCAATATTCTACGAAGTAAAAACGTTTATTTATTTATTTATTCTCCTCACAGTTCGTAACAACTTTTGAACAAAGAAAAACTGAACACAATGTGGTAGTGACAACCGAGAAATAATGATATATTAAATTTTTTATAGTTGACTATATTTACTCCAAAATTAAACAAGAAACCGTATGAATTGGCTAATGAATCTAGACCAACATTTTCAAAAACCAATTAATCATCAAGACAACCAAAATATAGTTTTGACCATAGACATGTCTTGAAGCACTTGCACAATATTATTATCTACTTTCACTTAACATGTATTTTCATTCAAAGGCATCTATAACATGAAGGAAATCTTTCCAAGTAAACAATATTCAAGAATCAATATTGAGGGAAAATCATATTATGTTGATAATGCAGATACAAGAATTTTACACAACTTTTAGATTGACGTCTTAGCATCTCTGGACTAAGTAGTCCATGACCTAACTTTCTCGGATCAAATGCTGGTACATTAGACTTCTTCTAAACATTTTAGCATAAAATATATTTTGTCGGGAGAGAGTATACAAATGAAGAAGGGTCTCTCGCTAATTCTCGTAATAAAAGAATAAAGTGGTGAATAAAAGAACTTTACCATAAGAAACAGAAGAAGTAGATCAAAGTATGAAGAATACAACAGCAGAGAAACTTTCGCAGCTATCTATTGTCACATCAATCAAAAGTAGATTAACGTATACAATGCATCTCCACTTAATCTTATGAAACTAAAAAGAAGAGAAATCTTAGCTCTTCGAAGCCAATACGATTGTAAGGCTACAAAACTACCAAAGCATGTTGAGCGTATGAAATCTGTACCCCTAACAAGATTCCTTTAAGCAACCCCCACTTCCAACCGAAAGGTTGTGAGTTCGAGTCTCCCCAAGAGCAAGGTGGGAAGTTCTTGGAGGGAAGGATGCCGGGGGTCTATTTGGAAACAGCCTCTCTATCCTATGGTAGGGGTAAGGTCTGCGTACACACTACCCTCCCCAGACCCCACTAAATGGGATTATACTGGGTTGTTGTTGTTGTTGTTGTTGTAACAAGATTCCTTTAAATATAGACAATATCATCTGAGAAAGCTTTTTTCAAAGTGATAGGAGATGGTCCACAAAAGACAGCTCTAGTCGTTGGCTATACAATTTTTATAAGTAAAACAGACTCAGCACCAAGCTGGTCATGCGACAAAGTAAAACAAAGCTAGATTGGGTTCTTCTAAAGCTGTAAGGAATCCAGAAACTCCAGCATTATATTAAGATTGTTAGAAACATTAACATTACACCACAACTTTAAACTATGGATGGATCTGTTTTTCAGCAACAAAATATTCTCTTCATTCCCTTCAAAACATTCATTCCCTTCAAAACATCTTATGTTCCTCTTGAGCCAAACATTCCAGAATACACATAATACATGACATACTTTCATAATATTCTTCTCAATACCCCAGTTCAATAGCCTTTTACTATGGCACTACCTTATTACTGATTTATTATTTTGAAGAACATTATTTGTATATACTTGCCTTCGAATATTTTCAAGAATGCAAAAAAGAAAAAGGTATTTTCTTGCAAATTCATTTTCGAAGATGTAATTGCCAAAAAAAGTGGTAATCCAAAAAAGAATAATAAAAACCAATCACGTAATTATTATAACACGAAACTATCAAATGGGCTAAACTTCCTATAATAAGCTGATCGTAGGGAAAAATAAAAGGAAGTGTAATGCAGTAGCACTATAAATTATTAAGAATCACGCATACATGTTATCTCATTAGTAACTAAAAAGATATACACTTAAGAAATTATTCATTTTTCTTATCTCAACAAAAGCTAGCACAATACAATAAATGTGGTATAAAATTGAGATGATTAGATACTTAGGCATTTGTCAAGTCTAATTTAGCTTGCTCTAGTTAAATAACCTGATTACGTCTGCCTAATATTAGCATCTATGTAATCTCTATGGGGTGATTTTTCTATATAGAAAAGTCAATCAAATTTAACAAAGTAGTTCGTACGACATAACCTTGTTTTTTTTTTTTACTGTTACCTCGTTTTGCTACATTCCATATACACATAATGAAGTATTACAAAATCACCTTTAGTAATACATTTTTAAAATACATATAATTCCTTTTGCATTAGTTAGTATTAGAGTTTGAGGATATTGACGATCACATGATAGGGAAGAAATTCAGCAAGACAACAAATGAAATAGCAGCCAAACTTATTTTGACCAATCTATATATAAATAAAAACTGTTCAGAGTTTTTCACCATACACAATATCTTAAAATCTCTGCAATGGTGCTTGATGAAAGAGTGTACAAGATGAAGAAAAAGAAAGTATATGAACCTTACCATGATACTTCCACTGGAAATTATCCATTTATCACTCTCTGAGTTAGGACAATTGACCTTATCTGCCACATTAACTGCAATTAGATAAATCTCCACATAAAAGAACATCATAGTCTAAAGTATTTTCACTAAATAATAAAATAGTTACCCACCTTCTTAGTCATCTTAGCAAGCAGATCATTGCAAAAACTCAGAGCCTTGAATAATAATCTTTTTCTTTTTCGAGAACGAATCTTTCCTAACACTTTGAGCTGCCACAAAATAATCTTGTTTCACATAAATGATCCATATAAGAACAAATAGTCAAAAAATATATAAAATAATTATAACCGAAACAATGAAATGAACAAGAGGAAAAACTACAGCAAACTCAACTGCTATAGGGCCGAGGCTAACCGAGGGAAGAACACATAATCTGTACTATTTCTGAAGAATAGATAATCCGCTACTATTAGAAAAAAGATTGCAGTTATGTGAGAATGACAATTGAAAAACCTTCACATCTGGCGATAAATTGGGGAAAGAATTAGATAGAATAATTAGGAAATCAAGTAGTGAATTTCAGTTGTGAAGTTTAGAAGTCTGAAGAAAAATTTGGGCAAAAATTGAGATAAAGCCTGACCTGAAATATTAAGAGAGCTCAAAAATTAGTTCTTGAAAATGGGATGTTTCTTCATTGTTGGAAGTTGGAACAAGTACAGGAAATTATTTTTATGTCAAGTTTGCCCATTAAGGAAATGTCAAATTTGCCCTTGGTCGACCATACTTGGCTCTTCTATATAATAGAAACTAAGCTGATAATTGTGGAATGCCATCCACTGGTATTCGCTCAGAGTGTTAATGGATAGTGCAATTAACCTTCAGTTTCCAGTGTTTGTTTTAGATATTTTACTTCACACAAATCTCAACTACTATTCTGACATAATTGTTTCCTTTAGGGTAATGAGCAAGCAAAACAGTACGTGCATTTGTTGAACTCTACTCTTACGGCGACAGAGAGGACTATCTGTTGTATACTTGAGAACAACCAGAGGGAAGATGGAGTTGAGATTCCTGAAGTTTTACGGCCATACATGGATGGGGTGACATTCATGCCTTTCCAGACCCCTCCAGCAAAAGAAGCTAAAGGAAAGAAGTCAAAGGCATAATTATTTTAAGAAACTTAAATATCCATTGCGAAAGAGGTGAAGCATGTATTCTCTTGAACTTGGACCCTCCTTTTAAGGAGCCTGAGGAGGAACAAGGGAAGAAGACAAGGGCAACTAATTTTCAATTTTGAGTGTAACAAACAAATTAGGAGACAGCTTATTAAGTGGGATCATTGACATAGATTGCAGATTGCTATTTCCCTATCGATTTCATTATTGGATTAAGTTAATAGATTGCTTTTGGACTTCTATTACTGTATGCACTTCTTTGAACCTTTTTTTTTTTTTTTTTTTTTTTGTGATCCCTGCTGTAGTAATTGTCAGCAATGACTTTCTGAACCCAAGGATTTTACAGTATTGAAGTGGTTAGTAGTATGAGAAATTGCAGGACTATTTTACCCATTATGGTGCCATAGTGTGCCTGTTCATTTTCTCTCAATTGCATTCATAGGATTGTGACTTATTAATCGAAAATGGTTTTAAATGTGTCAAACAGCTTATTTTTGTAACTTGTTAAAGCAAATGCATATGTTCACTTATTAGAAACTCTATTCACTCATCAGCTAAACTAGTACCGAATTCACCTTTGTTTATTGATCAGCAATTCTAACGACGGTCTGCTAATTCTTGCACTTGTGGTAGTTTTACTTTTACATTGCCTTCTTAGACATTGGAGTGAATTTTTCCTTCATAAGCAATAGCTTTTTGAGGTTTACGATTTACCACTTTTTTATCTTGTTTGATTGTTTTAAACTTGTAAATTAACATTTAGCTTTTGAGCAAAACAAGATTTTTTTCCAGAATATTATAGATGTGCATTTATACATGTCCTCCTATCAAATCTCTGGTTCTGCGAGTTTTCATAGGCAAATTGCAAGGGAGCTTAGCCTAAAGTTGAATATCAGAAACGCGAGAGAAACGAACTAAGTAACTCATGATTGCTTTTTGAAATAATTCAAAATAGGACCTAACTTAAATACTTTAGTCCTTAATCAATATGATAAAAGGGACCCACAAGTGAGGTTGATTTTAACGCGTGGGCGTAATAACTTTTTTCTAATGACTTTGTCTGTTCGTCATATATCCCCGTGGAAATAACATTCATGGACTGCAATTAGTCAAATTAATGAGGAAAAATGGCAATTATATAGTATGGATTACTAAAGTCAATAAATTAAAGGTTGCTTTAGACTTATTCTGCAAGCTTCAAAGTCTCATTCAATGTTCATCCCTCCATGCAACGCGCTCCACTAATTAGCCTTCATATATACTCTTAACTAGGGGCAGAGCTACAAGGTTATGTACGGGTAGCTTTAGTCTAAATTTTTTATTTGTATTGAAAATTCTTTAAAAATGTGCAAAAGTTAGATTCAGACCTTAGTTAAAAACACCTATCATAAACTCATAAAGCTCAAATCCAACTAAACATAAACCCATACACGTGTAAACTACTTCCCAGTTCCAACACAAAAGAAAGCAAGAACTAAGTTGCTACTCCATAAAAGTAGAGTTCAGATTAAAAATTTTGTACTCACTGTAATAAAAAAATTTCGGAAATTCTGTATACTTCCCATGAAGGATCTTTTTCACTATTGTTAACCTTCACTTGTTTTCTAGCAGTTCACTTTCTTCTTTCCCTTTTCTTTGCAGTGGCCTGGTTTTTACTACAACAACAACGACAATCCAGTGTAGTCCTACAAGTGGGGTCTGGGGAGGATAGTGTGTACGACTCTATCCCGATTGAATAGAGAGGCTATTTCCGAAAGACTCTCGGCTCAAGAAGACGAAAAAACAAAAAGAGTATATCAGTACATGACCTGGTTTTTACTATACTGGAGAAAAATTTAACACTCTGATTTTACTAAACCACAAAGAAAAATAATACTACTTAGTAGTATATTCTACTGCACAAATGGAACATATATTCTTATGAGTTATGAGTGCCAGAAAATGGAAGTTGACGTGAATTCAAAAGGAAACGAAAGCGGGTTTCACTAGTTAACGAATGAAAGAATATTACAAAACGAGTACTGAAACCTCTAGGGTTTTAATTTCCAGAGCTGTTGATTACAAAAAATCAGAAAAAAGAAAAGTAAAAAAGCATTAGGAAAAAAAATAGACATAGGTTTTTTCACCATTATTAGCAAAATGACAATGTTGTAGGATTACAAATGTTTCACAACCCCTTCCAGAGCAATGGTTTTTTTTCTACCTTTCATGCAAGCGGTTGTGAAGCATCTTAATCGTACCATTCCTTTTTTCTAACAGACAAACATAATGATAGCTAGTGGCCGTGGACAGAGTTATCCGATATCTTTGCTGGTGGAAGGTAACAGAAGTGAAATAGTCGAACTGCATGCAGACGAGCGAGACCTTATATTTAAAGCTTTAGCTTTAATGATTTATGTACAACTATCTTCTGATATATATTCTTCTTTGCTTGCCAATTAATTATGCAAGGGATCGGGAGAAGAGGGCACTTCTCTATTGACATATGCAACAAAACCTTCATCCCCATGGCTGCTGCTTCTACTTCCACTTGTAGCTGTAGGACTTTGTGCATTTTCCATGTTTTTATCTTGCAGGTCTCGACCTCCCAAAACTTCTTGTTGTACGGCTGAAAACATCAGAAAGATCAATAATAGACACCATATAATATATAGTAGTATACTTCTTTTGGCAGGCATGGCCCCTTTCTTCTCACAGTTTCTCTCTTGCCTTCTCTCTAAATCTTTTCCAAGAAAATATTGCTTGATTTTGTGTGAGAATGTGTTTGTATTGAGAAAAAGATATATATATGCCTACTGAATCAAGATGAAGAAGAATAGTAGTAACTGCTTTGAGGGAGCTGAAATAAGTTGCATGGTAGCTAATTTTAAGGTGTATGTGTTAAACATACAAATACTGTTCTCTTTCTCTTCCAGAATATTTGTGTGTGAAAAGTGAAAAGTGAAAAGTTTTAGTCAATAGAAAGGCTTTCGGTTTTGTGGGGTTGTTTTTTTTTTTTTTTGGGGGGGGGGGGGGGGGTCGTTTGGGGGGTGTAAGGCATTTGGTTGGAAATTGATTGAATAATTTTAAAGAAGTAAAAATCTTGGAGAAGTATGGAAATATGGATGATGACAAAGTGTAATGTCAGCCAAACAGTAGTCTAAAATTCTTAGAAATTTCTACCAATAAGCTTTTTTAGGTGAAAGCCACATACCTTAAATTCAGGATCTAACCTTTGACTCTAGCTTAGGCTGTTTCTGCAATTTTTTTGCACATCTTTCTCTCTTTCCCTAATTATTGTTTAAAAAAGACTAAAACCCTAATGTTTGTGCAAATATCTAGGTACCGTACAACTTAGTTTAGCTGTTGTGTTGACTGTGACCTGATATATGTACAATATTGATTTCATAATCAAAAGGGTTATTGCCTTTGAAGAAACAGCACATTTTTCATAAAGGCATCTTTAGCGTTTTGTTTTGTTTTATTTTGAGTTAGACTTCTTCCTTGATTTAATACTATTTTTGTTTCTTCTTTTGTTCTTACTTGTGGCATCTCTCTTAAAAGTAGAGATTTGTACTTTAATTATCATAATGCTTGGATTTGTCTTTGCTTAATTTGAGGCATCTCTTTTTATTCACACACATACTGTAAAATCTTGTGACATTTTGTTTAATTATAAAACGAGTTATTAGTACTGTTTCTTTTGCATCATGTTGATTATGCCATTCTTTGCAAAAGCTTAACTCTCCAATAGGTTACTCAATTAGTAGAGTACTAAGTTCTTGATAATTTCTAACTTATATATGATGCGGTACATAGCATTTTTACATAGAAGTTAACCGAAACAGTTTTCTTGATTTAACATATGAATTTGAGTAGTAGATGAAATAAAGAAAACATATCCTCTAAATTTAAATTTGAATAGTTAAATGAATTTGCACTCTCAAAAGTTATAAACGGTATATGAAATTCCTGAGAAATTCAAAAGTAGCCAGAGATTTAAGTGATCGTTCAAAAATAACCCAATTTCAAAAGTAATCGAAATTTAGTCACTTTTCATGTAAAAATAAATTTGAATGAAAACAATGTTCAAAACCCGGAAAATACGCCAGTACATTATGCTGGAGTTCCAGCATAAGTATACTTGAACTTCCAACATAAGAACATTAGAACTCCAGCATAATATACTGGAGTTCCAACATAAAGTATACCGGTCCAGTATAATATGCTGGAAGTTCATACATAAGTGCTCGAATCTCCAGTATATTATGCTGGAACTTTTCGTGTGTTGGAGCTTCAGCATAATATGCTAGAAGTTCATACACAGCTGCACCGAACTCCAGTATATTATGCTGGACCGGTCTCTGTTGTAGCAAAATAATGGCTATTTTTTATTGACTTAATAAACAATGACTATTTTTAAATGACCAGTCCGAAAATTGGCTAGACCGTCCTATTTTTACGTTAAACCCTTCTCTACTTTCACGATTTTATGACTTGGTGGTCTTCAAAACTGTGGATTATCAATTTCTCATTTGGGTTCCAAACTCTTAACCTCTTTGAAGAGGGAAATGCTCTACCAAAAGGAATATGTCACTGAAATTGTAAGCGGCAAAACCATGTTTGGGCAACTTTATTTTTCCTTTTTATAATGCCTAATTTTGTTAATAAGAATATCTGTAATAATGCGCTAAATTAAGTATTGGAAAATGAGCACTTAGCCGCCCTCTTGGTTTTTGAAATTCCTGTATACTTTTGAAATATACCTTGAGAAAAATGTCCCTTCTTCTTCCACCCTCGTTGTTTTATTGCCCAATAAAAAAATAACCTTGACTGTTTTATATGTAATTAAGACATCACATATATATCATGACCTATAGCAAGTACATGGCTATGGCAATTACTTTTTTAATGACAAAATATTTTTTCCACCAACATTGACACTTTAGTTTAACTCTAAGATACGATCACTATACGTGTTGTTACTATTGTATAGGGACTTTGAGATTATGATGAGATCTTCGTATATGCTAGTATTTACTTCGATCCATAATATGTGACCAATTTACCTATTTATTTTGGTGCAAAATAAGTGTTCATTTATATAATAAAAAAAGATCAATTTGTTTTTCAAAAATTACCCTTATGCACGTATTTTTAAAAAATCTATTATTCCTCACATTAAATTATGCTGCAATATTTAATTAAAGATAATTTAATCATACTAACTATTTTTGTCTTAAGTTTAATATTTTCTTAATAAGTGTACACAAAATATATTGATCACTTATTATGGACCGGAAAGAGTAACGCATAATTTGCTTGCAATAGTTGTTTCCTTTGTTTTGGCCGACTTGGTAATTTACATAGCAAAGCTCCAGAACGAGGATATTTTCATAGTTTACAAAATTCGCCATACTAATTTGGTCTTCTTAAATATACATTGGCTAATGAAAAAAATAATAGATTGAATGAAATGAATTTGTATTTCGTATGTCAACGTAAAAATTGAAAAAGAAACTAACAAAGTCGTAAACATATTATAACACGCTATAATTTTCTTGCTTTGGTCTGTGGATATACTAACAACGAATGATCTGACTATGAAGAGTAGTCGAATTAAGGAGTGCAGCCGCAAGGATTGAGAAAACTGGAGTTAATCATTACAACGTTTTTTGACCGCCAATGGAGCAAGCAAAGTAAGAAAAGGTAGACAATACCAAGTTGAAAATTTAGGTCATTCAAGGGTCATCATAGCAAGCAAAGGTATTTCCCGCATGGTTTGAATATCTTGTAAGTGGACTTTTAAGAATTTGCTAACAAATCTTAACATTAGAATTAAATCGACACGGATTTGTGACTAAATCATACACCCCTGGAACTCCCAGACCACTATTAAAGCTCAAAAGTGTAACATTCTCAAAAAGACGACACAAGCTGAGCACCTTCGATGAAACTATATTATTGTATATCGTCAAAAATGAATGAATACAGTTCCGTTTCAATGACCAAGCACACTTACAGTCAAGTTGATACGAAGAACAGTGTCCTTTCTCTGTGATTTATATGACATGTTCAAACCGAACCTAGTCACATTCCAATAATTTTGTAGTTATACTGTGACGTTGAACAAGTAAACCTTCAGTACCAAAGCAAGTGCAAGTTGCAACAGAAAGATAGCAGCCACAATGAAGAACCACCTTTCACCAGCCGATGCTATGTGGTGTTTCAGATTAAGAGCCACAAATGTGGCAGACATGAAGCCAGCTACACCAGCAACCACCCATCTCACTATCTCCCAGGGAAGAAGAGAGAGACACTGTAAGCAGTTAATCATAGATCTTAGTGTGGATCCTAATGGCAAACTTAAAAATGATAGTGAAAGGATTCATCAAGCAACAGGTTCCTAAAAGCTCAACAAAGTATACTGTTATTTATTAAACTTACCAATGCCGGAATAAAGACAAAAAGGGAATAGCCGTAAAGGCACAGCAGCTGAACGAGGCCAGATGGGGCAGATAAGTACTTGAGGACTAGAAACAAGCAAAGAGGAACAATAGTGGAATAACCATAGAATAAACCCGCAGACCAAGTGACAAGGTTGATGTCATAGTTCCACTCCTTGTTCTGTAGTTTGTGTGCTATATAGGTAATAAATGTGCCAATGGAAGCTGCAACAAATACCAAGGTACTGCATATCCAGAACGGGCCATACCTGAAAAGAAGAAATTGAGTAATTACGGTAGAGAAGTTTTCTAATATGGAAATAATTGAAACATACACTCATAACATCTTAAGGGACAAAGAAGTCTAGAAACCACCCAGTACAGATAATGGCTGCATAAGCATCTAGCAATAGTTTAAGTTTAGATGCAAAGTTTGCAGACATCATTTCTGTTCCTGCACTGCACCCTTTAGCAAAACTTCCCTGCAGGCAAGTTCTGAACAAGCTTCTTCTTACTCAGAGAGCATGTAAAGCTGGGCTAAAGACGTATAGAGGGGCAGCAGTGGCAAAACTTCACTTGCTAATCACTGTTCGTTTCTTTTTCAAATTCTTTTAGTAGGTTGTTTGATGATTATTACTTTTTTGTCCATGAAGGTACAGTTCTGAAGTGTAAACGGAATGTCTAAACAATCCTATATAATAGAAGATAGATATAGGGATAGAAGAAGAAATCAAAACGAAAGCACATAAATTCCAGAAGGGAAATCTGATGACTTGCACAAAACTCACTAGCTTCAGTACAAGGCTCTGGACAAATTCCAACTGGAAAATGACAAAGAACCAGCCCAAATTTTTCATATTGGTTCTTCTGTATGCCTAATGGTAATTTTCAAAATATACCGTCAGAGATTTGAAACAAACTCCATCTAGTTAAATGTAAGAATTGTTCCATATCCATTAGCCTGAATTTACACAACCCCATTACAGCCTGCATTTAATGCATGGAAGTTTCCACAATAAATCACTGTTCAATTCGAACAAGTTAAGCATATTGGTAGCACATTGGCAATCTCCCAGCAGGTAAATGCCTCTTAGTCGAGGACTACATAGCTGATCAATGAGAATATTGTAGGATGAAATTGATAGACAGGGATATTAATTAACGGTCATCTCATCCAAAATCATAACAAAAAATTAGAACAATAACATTCAAGAAGAAGAACGTGTTACTGGGAGCAAGATATATTCTTGATCTCCTATAAACTGCCAACTTTATTCATCCGTAGTAAACGGGAAAAAACAGGGCAGAGAATTGATAGAAGTGAAGGGGATAAGAATTATATAAATGCCATATAATAACAGTAGAAGCCCAAAAGCCTATATTTCCAGGAAATAACTACTCATAATAAGTTTTTATAAGAGTTATACTTAGGATTAAGACACGAGAATAAATGCTAATTCAATAAACATAGAAATAAAAGAGCAGGGGAGCATACAGATCTGGTTTATCGGCAGTTTTCTCCGAAAAGGATCCCGTGAAAGGAAAGAGTGAATCTTTTATTCTCTCTAGAACATCAGAGGTATCAACATCAAAATAGGGCTTGTACGCAGCAACAGTGAAAGAACGAAACCAACCGCTCTGCTGGGGCTCATCAGAACCAGATACTGGTTTAGAGAATGTATCTACAACAAGAAGTCATAATTATTATCTAAAAAGAGAAGTAAATTCAACCTGAACCGTGGGAAGTGGAGAGGAAAAAATAGATTTGCTAATAACTTAATGAAAAGGACGCAATAGCATGACTCGCAACTTCCTTCAGTTAAGCTTTGAGAGTTAACTCTTTTTAGAGATAACAAAAACTCAATGAAGAAGTACCAGATGAAATGTGCAAATTTTTTAGGAGAAGAAAGACACTGTGATCAAACTCAAACACAATTACATATCTTTGCTTAGTTTTTGGTGCAACATGGCTGTGGAAAATACTTCCTCCGTTCATTAAATGACTTGTAATGCACATACTTCTTTGAATATGCAACTAAGCGGCATTTTGCTGTTCGCATCAATAAACTTTACCTTATCAAAAAAGAAGCACCGGATAAGACAACCTGTACGGAACTAGGTATACCTAGACTAAACATAACCATATTATTGTAATCCCTCGAAACCCATCCTGGGACTTGTATTTATTTTACCCTGGCAAAATGGTTTCTTCCTCACCTCATTTTGACACAAAATTCCATTCGTGTTTCCAATTTTCTACTGGCGAAACAATTTCTTTCTTATGTTCCTACTGCCTCATATAGCATCAGATTTGAATTCAAAATCATTGTAGGAAGAATGTGTATTTGAATTCAAGACTAGACTTTGTGGCCTTGAAGTAAAATTTCAAATTGAAAGAAGCCATAGCATAATTAGCTGTGTGTAAGATTTTAACATCAGATTAGTTGAAATAAAAAATGCTGAACATGCTGGGCAGTCCCTTCATAACGCAATGTTAAGCACTATCATCTGTGTGTTTATATCACTATTACAGAGACAAGTGTTGTATCATGAACTTCAAAGATCTAAAGACAAACTTAAAAGCTGCACTAGCTCCACTTCTTGTATGTCTAAATTCTAAAGAACCCTGCTTCCCCCCCTCCCACTCCCCCTCCTTCCTTCCTTTCTTTTGCAGAAAAAATAGCTGAAAACCACACGTTAGTTAATAGGAACACACTATTACGTCTTTCCGTGGCAAGTATATATGAATAACTTAGGAGGAGATACCGTCAGCATCACGTGGAGGTCCAGAAGCACCAGAGATTTTCCCCTGGGAACTGGAAGGTGGAAATGTCTGCAAATTCGAATCTGCAATGACAAAATAAACCCAAATTTTTCACAAACCAACTCAAAATGATCCACAAAAATACTACTGTATGATTTGGTCGAAAATCTGAAGACATTACCAGTGAATTTGACGGCAACTTGGCCAGGTGGATCTGCGACTGCCTATAATTTATAAGAAATTAGACAATTAGATCTGAACGACGGCCAGAATAAAATTCAATCAAACCAAAAATTTTGAGAAAAGAATTACAGGAACAGATCCGGAAACATTCTGATTATCAATTGCGGTGTAATTGCTGGACATCATCTTCGTTTCTTCTCTGTATAAAACTGTATATGCAAATTTATTCTTTCAGCTCAGTTTCGGACACAGATCTGTGATCCTCCTCTTTCTATTTGTTTCCTTAGTTATTTTAATTTTCTTTTCTCTTTTTTTTCGGTTTTTGGTTTTTTCCGGTAAGGGGTTATGGATCTTGTCATATTTGGGCTTGGTTTTATGGGTCCCAACTCCGAAGCTTAGACGAGAATCTTTCACTTTTTTTATGTTTTTTTTTTTAATTGAAAACGTTTTCAGGAGAAAAAGAAAACAATAAGTAAATATTTGAAGTTCAGATAAATTTATCAAAAGGTAAATACTTGTTACAGTTCTGATAGGAAAAAGGGAAAAAACTAAAATATAAAATGAACATGTGGTTTTATTGTGGGGCATGTCTAGGTTTTTTTTTAAGATTCCCACCCGGTGTCCCGTATTCATATTGGGACCCAACTGAATTCGGATTTGCGCCGAAAAGTCTCACATTGGGATAAAGCTTTTCTAACAAAGGCGAGTTCGTAGTCAAGGACTTGAACCCGAGATCTCCGATTAAGGATGAATGAGTACTTACCCGAAACTATGGGTGTGTTTGGTATAACGGAAAATATTTTCCATGGAAAATATTTTTCAAGAAAATATTTTCTTGGAAAACAAGTAGTAATCTTATTCATTTTTCGGTGTTTGGGACGCAAATTAAGAAAAATGACTTCTCAAGAGTATTCATAAATAATTTAAATATAATAAACATTAAGCTATAAACTTTCAAACTAACAACCTTCTTGACCCATAAATTTCATAAACTTTCGAACCGCTAAACTTCAAAACCGCGAAATTTCGAACCCGTAAACTTTATAATTTCTAAACCCGTAAACTTTCAAACACATAAATATAAACCTTCAAACTTATAATTTTGGAACTTGTAAAATTTTGAGCCTTTAAACCGATAAGTAATAAAATTAAAACTGAAAAATATATTTAAATTTATTTTTTTCGAGGGAGGGGGGAGGGGGGAGAGGGGAGGGGGGAAGGGGCGGGGATAGGGGAGGGGGGCAGTAAAACGAAAAAAATTAATTACAAAAAAAAGTTATTTTTTGTGTGCGGGGGGGGGGGAGAGGGAATGGTGCAGAAAATGGCAAAAGCAGAAATTTGAAATTGCAAACAAAAAAAAAATCATCTTTCTTGCAGGGGAATGGAGGAGTAGTAGGGTGGGTGGTAACGGAAAAACTGAAATTTGAAAAAAAAAAATGGAAATGGGTTATGGTGGGTTGGTGTGAGTGCGGAATGTTGAGAAGCAGCTTTGAAAAATGTTTTATCTCTTGATAAGTAAAATATTTTCCTCCAATTAGAGAAAAATGAATTGATACAGAATATATTTTCCAAAACCAAAAAAAAAGGCAACCAAACTTGGTACGAAATATTTTCCTCCGTACCAAACACACCTTATGTCCAGATTTTTCTTGATACATGTTACAGTCATAACAATTCTCCTATAAAAGTCCCTTTTTTTGTGTGGAAGACAATATGGAAAACTGGAAAGTTTCAAAAATAACAAAATGTTGCAAGAGTTTTGATGGAAAAACATGCAAAAGCTATAATATATTATCTAGAGCTGGTTTTATTGATGAAATGTATATGTGTAAATTTTTGTTTAACAAATTAAAACAGTCTTAAACAAACTCTCCTTTGAAAGTTCGTTTTGTTTGGAAAATAAAATGCTTGAGTTTTTCTTTGATTAATTTGAAGATTAAGCGCATATAGAATTTTGTAAACCTGTGATTGTATTTTTCAAAAAGGAAATGACTAGTTTTCCATTAAACCAACTACAGTTTTTCATCCTCATATATCCACGAGTTTAATAAATAAAAAAAAATAATAATAATAATAATTTAAAAAAAAAAAAAAAAAAAAACACTATCCCCTTGTATGCCACGATGAACTTTGAGGAATTGGTTCACTCAGTTCAGACAACAGATCCAAGTTCATATTCAGAAACCAACTAACTGGGAATAAGAAAATCAAATGTTGATGGTTTCTATCCTACATTATTGAATAAACAAATGTTTCTTGTCAGATATACTTTTCTAACAAGTCTGAAAACTATCATCATGTTGTCTTAAATTCAATCTTGCTGCCTGTAATCACATTTGTTGTATGCCCTGGACCTGAATACTGGTTAATAATGAATCTTCTCCACCGTTGAAACTAAATACTTAGATTGCAACAATGCAATTTAGCTTCCTTTCTTCTGATGATTTCTCATCAAAGCACAGTTGATCACAAGTAAACAATTTATGTACTTTTTAGCCTTCTCTGCCTGATTAGTAGAATTCTCCTCAGTGCAAGTATGAGGACCCAAGTTGATGCGGAGATCTTTTCCTTTATCATTAGAAGCAATGCTGAGCTTAAAACTGTTTTTAGGATTTGAGCATGTAATCCCTTGAAGAAACCCAAGATACCTTCTTTCTTCCAGATAGAACATATGACACCACTGATTGTCTTACTTGACTTCGGTTCAGCCTTCTTATCCTCATCATCGTCTGCAGCTTGAATCATGACCTTACACCTGATTTCAGGCTGATGTTAGAAGGCTTACATTGGATTTGAAATAACGTGAATCAATGATAAAATCCAAAAGAGATTCACCTGATCGCTGGATAGGTTAGAACAGTGGCTATGCTCTTTGACAGCGCACCTAATGCAAAAGCTGAGAATGCAGAAAGCACAACAGGCGATGAATCTTTTTCTGTCGTTTTCTCTTTACCTTTCAGCAAGTGTTGTTTAAGTTGATCAAAAACCGTATACTGCATCACATAAACAGCTATTTAGCATATTCTATTGTTAAGTGGAAAACTTGCGGCTTCACGTATAATGACATTACTTGAATCAACAGCGTCTCAAGTTAATCAACCAAATTTGTGTACACGAAAAACTAGTTACTTATTCAATTTACAGGAAAAATAGTTTCTAAAGAATATTAGGTACCTGAATGGCAGGGTTGGATGTCAAAAGTAAAGAAATTCCAAGGCCATCAAATGCTTCACTCCAACTACCTTCTGTAAGTGTTGTCCAGAGGCCTTTCGATTTCCCAAAGACACTTGTCTGCATCCTTGAGGAAGCAGTATCCAGTGGCTACAGAAGAATATCAAAAAACTTAGCATCAGAATCCAATTGAGCAGCGTGATTCTCGGTTACATGAGATTATATTACATAATATGCTTTTGGCTAGCAAATCTCCATGCAATCTGTCATAAAGAAGTGGAAAAAGAGCCGTGGACATTTAGCAATGAGTTTTTGGCTCTTGCACCTACAGTCTTCCATTTTTAAATTCTGTCGCACAGAAAACCCTTACCGTAAGTCATGAGTTTATATCACACCATGACCATGGATAGACATCAGAGACATTTAGAGTTTAGATAGAAACAATCTAAAATTGAGAGAGTTGCACTAGTTCTTTTGCAAACGGCAGCAGTAATGAGCAACCTGGAAAGTTGCTCCACTGATATTTTACTGGTCTATGTGCCAGCACTATGGATAGGAGGTGTAAAATGTGCACTACATAAAACTAGTTTCAGTGTCTCAACAATTTCTTTTCTTAGTTCCTTCCCGTTGGAAAAATAAAACAGATATGCATTACTGTTATCTGCCATATTCAAACAGACAAAAAGCTCGCTTGTCCCTCAAGAAGCATTTGCACTTGATCATAAGAATAAGCCTCAAGCTCACTTGTAGGTCCTACCTTCTTAAAACATACAGGTGAGATTAACCCCAAGAAAAAGAATAAGGTAGAGCTTCGACACTACTCGTTTTCATGTTCCAACTAATCTTTAACAAGTAGCAATCAAATTAAAGGTGATCTACAAACTGCTTACCTGAGTTGCTAGGGCTGTACAAGCGCCAGCTGCAGCTGCAATTATCAAATTGGCTCTTGTTCCAATGGATTTGGCACCACTTCTCTCCAAATAGAGTCTCTTAAAGTAGCTATATCCATAGAAATACACAAACTGGGCAATGAAAGATTGCAAGTTCTTGGTTCCCAGACCTTGGTACAGTGACAGTACCTTACCGCTTGATATTGCCTCCAGCAAAACATCTGAGAGATTCCTGCAGAACAAAGAAATGAATCAGCGACAAATTTAACGATGTCGGAAGAAGTATAGCACTCCAACTCCCAAGTCCCAACAGACATAGTGGGAGGTACCAAAGAAGAACCTCTGTATCAAATATTAGCACATTGTCACTGTGCAGTGTACAAATTTCAGATGTGCGTCACTTTCAAAAGATAAACAACTGAAAAGAGGGACACAGTTAAAGAAACTAAGAGCATCTCGTCCTAGACGTCTTTATAAAATCCAAGCTTTTAAAGGAATGGTCCTTCATATAAAATTAGGAAAAGATCTCTTCCTTGCCACCAAGAGAATGAAACATCAGTTAGTTGACACATCTTCTTGATAACCGAGTAGTACCTAATCAAGGATTCAACCGTGTCTCTCTAGACAGGACTCAGTACATTAGACTCCGAGGTTAACTTATCAATCAATCAGAGAAAAAGAAAATAAAAAAAAAAAGCTCTGAGGTTTTAAGCTCAATGGCGATTTTCTCATCCATATCAATAAGTAAATAGTTCAAGTAGATAATATCTAACCCAAAAAAGTTATCTTTGATAAAGTGATTATGCTGACACCCCGAGGAAGAGTACTATTACCTAAGCAAAGGTACCGGACCAAAAGCTCCAAGCCTACATACCATGCACCTCATTTGCATGAAAAAACACAGGATATTTCAATTCTCACACTAAAGGTTGTAAAATAAAAGAGATGACGCCTTTAATCCAGTAAGCATGCGCTTCCCAAATGTCTCCCTAACTAAACTAACCTTTATGTTATGGTTCAAAGTAATAGTCTACCACCCTACAAAAGCCTCTCTAGTGACCATGAACAGGAGGATGTAGAACAGCTTGTTAATCCTTCTACTATAAGCAGAGTATGCAATAGAAAGCTCCTGCTCTGTTTGGCCTACAAGATATTTCTTAATCTGACTAACGCAACGCTTTGAATTGGACTTATCTGAATCAAGCATCATAATCGCGCTGCTTTTCGTACAATAATGACCAAATCTTCTTTCCCGGAAATTCTAAGGCTTGAAACTTGGATGGGGGTAATACCACAATTCCCCACCATCCCAACAAGTTTCACAAGAGAATACAAAGTCAGAAGAATAGTGAAATCTTTTAAGGATCTTGGGGTCAAAAAAGATACGCCACATTTGTAATTATGACTAATAAGGTTAATACAAATAATGCCAACAGCACAACCAATCTCTCATATTATGAATACTGAACACTGACTCTTAATCGTCCAGAGAAAATGAAGATTAGCTCTTATCAATGCTATTCTTCAGAAAAATGAAGAGAAAATTATATCTGTATTTGAAATATTCTCTTAGCTAACAAGGTTAACAGAAACTGCGCAATGGACTTATCCTTTGACCTATACCCTTGGTCTTGGGCCGGCCAACACAGTTCTTACAAATTTCTTTCTTTTTTTTTCTTCTTCTAAGAAGTCATTTATTACAGATAATTTTTCACTATCCTACCTACCCTCTGCGATGCCATAAACAATGTCACTAATTTTCAGAAGAGAAACAAATCATCTTTTACATCAACCTGATAACTTGGGAAATTCTGAGTCATCCATTTATTTCTCTGTAAAACTCAAGTACTGGAAACTCTTTTCACTAAGCAATTGAAGGCTAGAGTTTTGAAAGGTCTCTGGATAAAATTGTTTCCAAAAGTTTCACTACAAAACAAAAGAAGTATTTTCTTCGTGGAAGGCATATTCTGCAGAAAGAAAACCTTTTAACCAAAAGGCACGGATAATATAATAAGATGATTTGATGAACAACTTAATAAAGGTAAATAAATATCTAATCAATGGCAGCTTTTCCAATGACAAAATTAACTTTTTTTTCCTGACAACTAAATTTGGCCACATGGATTTCAATTGATCCGCTAACTAAAACTAAAACACGAATCTGATGCATAAGTCTCTTTTAAAGATCCAAACTTTAATTACCAATCAAGGGCTCCTACTGATCCAGCCCTTCCCCTTCACAGAAAAAAAATCATATAAACACCCAAAAAGCTGATCAAACCAAAAAAAAAAAAATCCAAAAAAGGAAAAAAAGAGAGAATTCCATGATCAGAGTATAGTAAGTAATCGGGTGAAGAAATCAAGAGAACCTGTATTTACGGAGACCATGAGCTTGAACCTCAGCTTGGTACTTAGCTTTACAGGTATCAAGAGGGTACAAGATAGTAGTGCTAACTAGAGCTCCAATGGCTCCAGAAGTCGCCTCTGATATGGATTCCAGATCACCTGACATTCTCTCTCTTTCTTCAACTAAATAATCAAAGAATTCTATTTACCGCATCACAATTATCAAAAACCCAACTTTATAGTACTACTATTTGAGCACGGATCATTTAACAAACGCGGAATTTCCAACATCTAATAAGTCATTGTCTTAATGGGAGAAAAGTAGGCGGCTTTCTACTCGAATTTGGTTTCCTGCGTTATGATTTATGAATTAGCCCAAAGTGTAATTACACGGTGTGGGTGTGTGGGGTCGAGGATGGGTCTTCTTGGGATGTGTAATACATGATATACTAAAAATGACCTTATTAGTTCATATAAAATATAGTAACAATGATAAAACTAAAAAATTTAGCCCCTATGTGTTTACAACATAAATTGATTTTATACTAGTTATACAATTTTACCCCTATCATAATAAATTATTATCTATTTATTTATTAAACTAAAAATATTATTGTTCCAAAATATTACTTATTTGTAATTACATATTACTCTCTCCGGTCCACAATAAGTTATTAATTTACTTTAGGCAAATCTATTAAAAAGATATTAAATTCTAGACAAAAATAGTTAGTGTGGTTAAACTACCCTTAATTAAATATTATAGTATAATTTAATGCGAGGAGTAAAGATTTTTTAGGAATACATATATTAGAGTAATTTTAAAATAATAAATTAATTTTTTTTAATTATATAAATGAACACTTATTTTAGATCAAAATAAAAGGATTTTGATATAGTTACCTTAAAAATAAAATTATTTATTATGGATTGGAGGGAGTACGTGATAAAATCTTGCTAATAAATAGTTGAAATAGTAAAACTCGGTTGGAAAATGATTTTGGTTTATTGCGTTGTCTACATTTTCCACGTGACATATCCTAAAAGTGGACTGGAATTGGTGATGGGGTCCGTCTTCGCTACGCGACTCCTTTGACCTTGGCTTGCCAAAAGGGACTTCCCGGTTTCCTCTTCGTGCCCGTTTGGGAAACTTCTTCGTATTATTTGTACCAAATTTTTTATTTGATTTAGCTAATTTTTCACAAAATCAGAAGAATAATTATAGGATAAGTTTTCTTTTGTTCTTTAGTCCAAGGAGTATAGGAGCAAATTTACGTATCTACTGATAATGGATACATTATGAGAAAGAAAGAATTATTTTGTTGGGCTTGCAACTATGCTAAAAGATAAGGAGAAATTTAAAATAGCCAAATTTATCATTAGTTATTGAAAAATAGTCAAGTTTTAAAAGTTATTGAAATTTAGGCACTTTAAATCTGAGCGAAAACACTGTTCAAAATCAGAAAAAATATGCCCGCACATTTTACGGAAGTTCAAGCATAAATATGCTTGAACTCCCGTAAATTTTACGAGAGTTCCAGGATAACTATGCTGGAACTCCCGCAAATTTTACTGGAGTTCAAGCATAATTATGCTGGAACTCCCGCAAATTTTACGGGAGTTCCAGCAGTATAATTGTGCAATATAATATACTGGAGTTTGGAGCACTAGCGCTACAGTCTCCCGCAAATTTTACAGAAGCTAGCAAAGTATACCGGTCCAACATAATATACTGGAGTCCGTACACAAATGCACCAGAACTCCCATATATTATACTGGACCGGTCCCTATTACAGCAAAATGGTGGCTATTTTTTATTGACTTCGTAAACAGTGGCTATTTTTCATTAACTAGTGTGAAAACTGGCTATACCATAAAATTTTAACTAAAAGATGAGGAAATTACATTAAATGCCGGGAAAAATTCATATATCAACAACTGGGATCCCTACTTTTCAATTTTATAATCTATATTTCAATTTATAACTAACTAACCCAAAAATAATAGGTTAAGATTCAACATCCAACTCCAATAAATTCTTAAAATTACTATTTAATTTTTAAAAAATATTGCTCATGCTTTTAAGTTAATTTTCGGATCAGCAACTATAACTCATATATTAGTTCAGCAAATCAAATCAATTTAAATGGTGAAATTAGATTTTTAACAAGCTTAAATATGTGGGTTTAGATTCCGAATTTAATTTTATGTGAAAAAATTGGAGCGGGTGTTATTTAGAATTGTTAGAAATAGTATAAGGAGGTTGTATATAAAATTTGAAGTCATTTAATGGAGATTTGGACTAATTTTGCACAAGAATTGCAACTGAAAGTCGTGGAAGAAGCTCGTCTACATACGCTTGTATAAAGGTGTATAAAAGTGTATAATCTTGTATAAGATGTGTTTGTACACCCATATACACTATTATACAAGATTATACATAAGTATACAAAAAAACTGAGTGCGTCTTCTTCCTTGCATTTTTTCTAAAAATTAACTCAAATCTTGTTCAAATCTACTAAAAATCACTTCAAAGTGAAATTGTGAACTACTTATCATCTTTTTAAATCAATTGAAATAACACTCAACCCAAACAACTACCAAACTAAAAAAATCCTATTTTTGAAAGCAAAGCTTTGAATAGCCTTCGTTGGTGAGCTTCTACCCTTCAATTTTCTACATTGCAATCAGATGACACATGGGAGAGGCAATTATAGTGGATGCCCCCTTGAAGCATATGTAAAAGATGTGAGAAGAAAAGAGAGGGAATGCAATATTTGTGAGAATACAAATTTAACTCCGTAGATTTTAAATTTGCTAGTGCTTTCACAATATATACAATATGGGCTAGGTAGGGTAAAACTTAAAAATATGGGTTATTTTTTTGTTATGGTGTGATATCAAGTGTATTTTCTTATAATTTTTTCTTAAATGCCTATTAGACTCAAAAATATTACTCATTCTTATTTGACCAAAAAGTGTTAAACATTTTTGTTAAACTAATTTAATGAATGATAATTGGTAAATTCTAGTTGTATGGCTACACAATTGGTCGATCACATCTCCTAGGTAGCACGACCAACTATTAGGTACCTACATGCCGGTATAGGAGGGTGACATAGGTGTCACACCTCATTTTTTCATACACATATACGTAAATGTAATGTGCCACTGTTTAATACTACACCCCGAGAAGAGATATAATAATAATCAGTTAAGGAGTTTTTCCACTTAAAGGACAGTCGGAACGGGATTAATTTATTTAATTATTCAGAGTCGCCACTTGGGAAAATAATGGTGTCCCAAGTCACCGGTTTAATCCCGAACCGAGGAAATTTATGACTCTATAATACAGTCTGCGAAACTAGAAACCTGGATAAGGAATTCTGTTAACCCGGGAGAAGGTGTTAGGCATTCCCGGATTCCGTGGTTTTAGCACGGTCGCTCAACTGCAATTTTTTGCTTTTATCTGATTTAACTATATATTTTAATTAGGCGCTTTTAAGTTCCGCTTTTTAATTTAGGAGAATTGTGACGTCACGAAAATACATTTCGAGTCACACCGCAACCAGTACGCCTGTGACTTTAATGTATTTCAGTTTCGCCGAGAGTAAGATTTGGGTCACATAAAGGCGCACCCGTAATTAAGAAAGTATTTTATTAAAGTCGTGCCTAAAGAGTCTATCGTGTTATTTAACTTTGGGAAAGGACCGTGAAATTCACTAAACGGTCCTTCCAAGTCTAAGGTTTTCATTACAATTAATTGAGGGCCCCGCAATTGTATATTTTGTGCGGCGAGGCTCATCTCACTTTTATTAAAGGCCAATCCTAACCCGACTATATGTTCTGCTTATTTCATCTATTGTTCCATTTTCCTCGGGCAAGCCTTATTAAATGCAGGAAAAGGTGATCACGGACAAATCTTGAAGCCTCAGGGCCACCATGACCATCATAAATCCCAACAAAAGTAGCTTCACGACCAGTATCAACTTGGCTATCATCTTCAAGTACTGAATTAGCTTGGACTACAGCAAAAGAAAACTCCCCACATGAATGTTTCTCAAGGTCTCTACACCATAAAAGCACATCATTTTCACCTCCCACAAAAACATCATCTTCATCCTTGCTCATAGAGACATATCGACTCAACGGTCTCCAACATGTTGGTACCGTCCTTACCACCCTTAGAATAACCATCAATTATAATAGTAAAAGATACCACATCTTTGCCAGGCACATTATCAAACAATTTCCTGGCACTAAGCAAATCACCAAACTATATATAGCTAACAATCAATAACAGTCCATGTAACATCATTTTGTAGGTTACTCTACCAGAGTTCTTCTTGGCAGATCAAATTACCAGCCAGGTTCGACGCCAGGCCCTTTCCTCTTAAATTGATAATTCAGTCAGTGTAGTGTGCGAATTCTCCAATACTTATCAACTATAACCCTTAAGATCATTGGCCCATCAGATGGTTCACTTCAAATTCCCAACAGCCCTAAACCATTACACTTAAATTGATTCGAATCCAATGATAATATAAACACAGCAGTGATGACAAATTACTACTCATGAAGACTAACTATGGAGCATATGACAAAAACTGAATGAAATCAAACAATTATTTGAGAAATATGAAGTAGCTATCAATACTGTGGACCCTTTTCCTTTTAATCACAATTGCAATGCTCAGAAATTCAAGAGCACATTCAGTCAAACTAATGGGTGAACACATGAGCAATTGAATACAACTAAACTAATACCCAAACCAAAGATTGACTCAGTACTAATTTTAGCAAGACCAATTACAATTATTAGACTGCTTCCACATGTGTGGATGCCAAAAGTTTTTGTTCAGTCTTACCACAGTCCACAATTACAAGTGAAGTTATTTACAAAACATATAGATTATCTAAATAATATAGCACGCTCAAATAGAAATCTGAAGTGAAACAGAATGGAATAAAAGACAGTTGAGATAGGACTTTCAAATCCTTCTTTCTCATTTTTTATTCTTCAGATCTAATGTTCAACAATAAATAGCTTTACAGTGTGTACCTGAAATGAGACAGAACCAAAAGCCAAGCAGGGTCAGTTAGCTATTAGCTTAGTAGCACAACTGCAGATTTGACTAACAATCAGCAAAAATCCAAACCCTGCACAAGTTGACACACAACAAACCCCAGGACCCAACTTTGAAATAGTTTCCAAATCCCAAATCAACTCATTTTCGACCTCAAGTGAACCAGAAAAAGCTTCAGAACATTTGACAAATTTTAGAAATCCAAACAAGAGACCAATGGAACAGTGAAAACTTTAAACAAGCTGAATCCAAAGCATTTCCATCATACGATCAAGCCATTTTCACTCAAAAGGACTCCGAAATTGTTTGGTAATCAAGGAAGCAACTCGAAATTCTGGGCAAAATGCCAATAGAATAGTATTTTCCTAAATTTAGCTACCTATTTTTTCTGATTTTTAGCTCTCTGAAATATCTCTCATATCTTAAAAATCGATAGAACTTCAGCCTCTATTCCATTTTAGACCCTTGGTTCTCTGTATATGGTTGTGTGTATTAGTGAGTGTGTGCGTTTATGAGGGATGAGAGTATGGATGTGAAATGAAGAAGAAGCAGCCAAAAATTCTCTCCAAATCTCTCATTCTCCGCCCAGGAGCTCCCTCTCTCTGTTTTTTGTTATTCCAGCCGATGAGTCCAAGATAGAGACACGATATTTGCGTGTCTCTAAGGGTAGGGGTTCGGACCGGGTCATGGAGATTTGGGTGTGGGCCTGCTGGGTAGGGATAATTGGGCTGGGGTGTTTGGCCCAAATTTTGCCTTTCCTTGTTTCTCTTTAATTCTTTGTATTTTTGTATTTATTTCCCCTTGTATTTTTTCTTTGTATTTTGTTGTATTTTTTTTTTAAAAATTGAGAGATTAAACTAACAATTAAAACTATTTAATAACCATTTTGTAGTAATTTCCAATTAAAATAATAAAATTCTATTTTTTTATTTTTCTTTAATTGTTCTAAAATTAATTAATGCCTACTAAATGAGAAATTGATTTTCTAAATGCAAATGCATATTTTTGTATATTTTTTTTATTTGACTTAACATGAATTAACACACAAATTATAAAAATAAGGAAAAATTATTTATTTTGAATTTTATGGGAATAACTCATATATAGGGTAAAAATCACGTGCTCACAGCTGCCTCTCTTTGCTCGGGAACACGAAGAGTTTCCGTGCAAAGATAAGTGAGCAACTATGAACGATTTTTACCCGTTCGAGTATTCCGTTGTGAAGCATTTTGAAAAGCTTTGACCGCACCCTGCTTCAGAGGTTGCCTACATATCCTGGGCTAAACAGGAATCAGGTCAGTGTAGTTCGGGAGTGATGGAGTATCGAAGTTGAGAGTCGAGGTTCCGTCCGAGGCTCCGGTCCGCTGTCCCGTTATTACATCAAAATTGAAAAAGACTAACTAAACCTATCAACTACGAGTTACAGAATTCCTATCTATGAGTCTTCTGAAGCTTGATCTTGAGTTGGTTGGGTGCTTCATGCGGACCCTGATCTGAATCTTGATGCTTGTTAGCCGCAGGTGTTGGTTCAATCTTCTTCAGCTTTTGGATCAAGTCCGGACATATAGTGCTCATTTTTTTTCAAGTGGGCTCCTAGTTGCTGATGCTTGAAAAATATTCTTCCAATGGTATTCTTGTTGTTGCCTTAAACTTGTATTCTTCTCTTCATCGGCATTCTTGTTATTGTCTTGACTTGTATGTTCTTTTTCACCGGCATTCTTGTTATTGCCTTGAACTTGTTCAACTTCTTCAATATGAAGCGTTCGTCCATTCTCCAGGTGGACCCATGATTGTGACAAAATAAACAACCAAAGAGAGATTTTTTCTGCCCCAGTATGGTGACTGGGCACTAACAGAAATTAAACGTGCAATGCGATGCAGAAAAATATTCCCGTATTCGAAGGTGGGCACCTAACAGAAATTAAACGTGCAATGCGATGCAGAAAAATATTCCCGTATTTGAAGGTGGGCACCTAACAGAAATTAAACGTGCAATGCGATGCAGAAAAATATTCTCGTATTTGAAGGTGGGCACCTAACAGAAATTAAACGTGCAATGAAATGTATTCCCGTATTTGAAGGTGGGCGCCTAACAGAAATTAAACGTGCAATGCGATGCTAAAAAGTATTCCCGTATTAGAAGGTGGGCACCTAACAGAATTTAAACGTGCAATGCGAATGCAGAAAATATTCCCGTATTAGAAGGTGGGCGCCTAACAGAAATTAAACGTGCAATGCGATGCTAAAAAGTATTCCCGTATTAGAAGGTGGGCACCTAACAGAATTTAAACGTGCAATGCGAATGCAGAAAATATTCCCGTATTAGAAGGTGGGCACCTAACAGAAATTAAACGTGCAATGCAAAAAATGTATTCCCGCAGCCTGAGGACTAGGGAGTGGATTTTAAAAGATGTTACCTTCCTCTTTTTGGTATTTTCTTTTACCAATTATCTCTTGCCTCTGTGAATTTCTCCACTTATTTGGCGAACTTTCTCTTTTTGTGTTTTCTATTTTCCACATCGGTCACATTCACTTTAAAGTGATGAGTGACAATTTGTTCCTTCATGAAACAAAATTTATTAGATATAAACTGCTGGCAATTGGCATCTGCCGTCCCTGCTTCTTATTGCCTTCCTCTTTTTTGCTTTTCTCCTGCCGTGTAACTTTCGGCTGCTTATCTCTTTATCTTAGGTGAAACATTCATCGGACCAAGACTTTTATCTTGGGAGAAAGTTTCAACAGACTAAGATTGTATCTCACTGGACTATGTCCATTTCAATGTAATCTCAGGAGGATTATCCATCGGACCGAGTTTATGACTCCAGGAGATAATTCATCAGACTGGGTCCATTTGCAATTCAGACTTTCTTAAGCCTTTCAAATTCAACAAACTTTTCTTTCTTTTCAACTTCTTACCTTTCTTTCTTTTCCAACTTCCGATTTTACCTTTCAAATTATGCCTTTCCTTTTCGTTTCAAATTATGCCTTCATTTCTTTTTCCAACTTCTACTTTCATTGACTTCGACCTTCCTTTTGTTTTCACATTTCATTATCTCTTTATCTTAGGTGAAAAATTCATCAGACCAAGACTTTTATCTTGGGAGAAAGATTCAACAGACTAAGATTTTATCCTCTTATCTTAGGTCAAAAATTCATCAGACCAAGACTTTTATCTTGGGAGAAAGTTTCAACAGACTAAGATTGTATCATTCTCCGATACTTGCTTCATTCACCTTTCAACTTGCCTTATTCATCTTCAAAAACAATTGTATTCACCTTCATGCTCTTCGGATGACTATCTAGATTGTATCTTACTGGACTATGTCCATTTCAATGTAATCTCAGGAGGATTATCCATCGGACTGAGTCCATTTGCAATTCGGACTTTCTTAAGTCTTTCAATTTCAAAAATCTTTCCTTTCTTTTTCGGCTTTTGCCCTTTCTTTCTTTTCCAACTTCTGCTTTTATTGGCTTCTGCCTTCCTTTTGTTTTCACATTGCATTATCTCTTTATCTTAGGTGAAAAATTCATCAGACCAAGACTTCTATCTTGGGAGAAAGATTCAACAGACTAAGATTTTATCCAATTCATCTTAAGTGAAAAATTCATCGGACTAAGACTTTTGTCTTAGGAGAAAGTTTCAACAGACTAAGATTGTATCATTCTCCGATACTTGCTTCATTCACCTTTCAACTTGCCTTATTCATCTTCAAAAACAATTGTATTCACCTTCATGCTCTTTGGATGACTATCCGATGACAGAAAATTTTTCTGCCCCAGTTTGACAATATCTTTTGCTCCTGTTTCAAAGCAAAGAAAACTCTGTCATTTTAAAATGCGGTGGTTGGTTGTGGCTTTGACCGCTTGAATGCTTGGCCTGTTCACCGACTATCCATTTTCACTTCTTCTTTGTTCAAAATCCGCCTCTCTTTAGGCATGTATGTTCTTCCATTCTTGACGGATCCCACAATTCCGATCTTGAAGTCTATAATTTCTTCAATGATTTCACTGGACAGCCTTGGGTGTTTCTTGACTGGCTCTTTCTTTTGTCAGAATACACTCCCATATTTCCATTTGTTATATTTTCCCCCGAGTTGGCACTTTGCCGACCTTTGCGTCTTGTACGCACCCCAAACATTTTTATTGTTGCCCGCTCCATTGCACATGTTGCTCTTTTGGCTTAAAGCACTGGCCTTGTCTTTTCCTGACTTACGACAATTGTCGTGTTGGCCAAATCCCATCTTGTGCAATTGGAAAGCTTGGTGGCAAATTTTGAAATCATTTCTATACTTGTTATGACCCAACAGACTCACTAAGATGGAGGGTAAAACAAGGTACAAAGGATATAAAGAAAGGAAAACATAATTCCTAACAAGAAACCTACAGAAGAATGACCTATCGGATTTTGAATACCGACTCTAGCGATCTTAACATGCACTTCAGCAAATCTGATGTTCAACTCTTGTTGCAAGCTCTGCCGTGAAACCGGTCTTCAACACTTTATTTCTTTGATCTGATCCTTAGTCGACTTGTAGTGCCCATAGGGTTTTCACCATCAAGCCTCTCTCATTTGCTCATTTCTTTCTCTCGACTCACCGTCGCCTTACGGTGCCCGTGTGGGTTTTCACCGATAAGACTCTCTCATTTTGATTTCTCTCATCTTGGAGTCTCGTGGTGGTTCTCATCATCTTGAATTCTTCATTCTCCTTTGTTCGGACTGGAGTGTTGCCCTTGATGTGATTTACCTTTGCTCGTTTGACTCGACATTTCTTGACGATTGGTCGGAAGGTCTTCCTTTGGACCGTAATGCAGGCTTTTGGATGGGATATAGAAAAAAGGATATAAAGGCTCAAAAATATTTCATCGTGGGTTAAAATTACAACTTTCGGAATCTTATTTTTTCGACAACCATAACTTCTGCCCCAGTTTCCTTCTCTTTTTCTTTTCTTTTTTTATATTTTTTTTTTCGCTGCCTACGTACCCTTTCGGGATCAAGTCAAACGTAGTTCAGACTACGTCATTAATTAATGAATTTCTTTTGACTTTTTCCCGTTTTTTTTCATTCATTTTTCCTTTATTGTGACTGAACCTCAGAGAGGCTGCCTACGTACCCTTTCGGGATCAAGTCAGACGTAGTTCAAACTACGTCCGTATTCATTGTTGCATCTTGACTTCTCCCGATTTTTTTCTTTTTCTTTTCTTTCTTTTCTTTTTCTTCTCTTTTCTTTTTTTTTTGTTTCTCCATTTTATTTCCCCGCTCAATCATCAATTTATGTTGTTGATTCCGAAAGAGGGATATGAAAGAAAATATAATATGGCTCAAAGGGGTAGCAATGGATAAAGTGTTTGGATAGCCGAATAAAATGCCTTCGTCATTCCAATCTTCGAGACCTACCAAGTACAAACTACACAGTTAAACACCTTTCGACCTATTCATATATTTGCCTTGACGACTCTCAGTGCCATTGGGCAACAATCCCGATACCACGAATGGTTCCTTTAGCTTTGGGGTACTTTTGCCTTTGGTTTTAAACCGATGAAGCATGATGCAAATCCAAGGCATTTCTTTATGTTCTGTTTTCCCCCAATATTCCCTTGATCCAGGTTTCACAGTATTCCAATATGTTTCATTTCTTTCGAGTATCATTACATCTTCAACATTGCTTCATGTTAAATTGACTTTTAAAATCAGGCTTAGAATTATGTGCATGTCATGTTGCTAAAGTGAGTATGAGAAGAAATACAAAGTGATCAGAAATGGAATGACTAGGAATGATGGGAAACAAAGAGTTGTATTAAACCGATGGGTTGAAACAACAAGACGAACAACAAAACGAACAGACTAGACTAGAATTACAAACCTAGACAACACTAAACAAATTTATTACTAAACAAAGCAAAGTGGAAAGATAAAAGGGTTTTGACTCTCAAGACAACGTCCGGATTACAACCCTGAAATAACCCGGGCAAAAGAGATGACACCAAAATATACCACCAAAACTCCAAGAGACGGAGCGCCTTCCCAATTGACAAGCATGGCATCCTAGCCACCGAATTCTGCATTAATGATGCCAAGATCACTTTCTGTTTCAATATCTTCAACTTTAGTTGACCTCCCAAGAAGATTTTCATCACCCACGTCACCGGGCATCATTCCCACAAAATGTGCTCCGTTATGTGCAGGTAAAGGATTATGTGCAATGTTTTGGATGCCACTGCCTTGGACCGCAATTATTCCTTCCTGAATCATTCTTTCTATCTCTCTTTTCAAATCCCGACAACATTCAACATCGTGCCCCAGGGCATTGGAGTGGTATTCACACCTTTTGGATGAGTCAAAACTTCTCGCACGTCGGTCCACCCGATTTGGAGGGATGGGTGCAATCACGCCACGTCGTTTTAGCTTCTCAAACAAGCTTGCATAGGACTCTCCTATTGGTGTAAAATTATCTTTCGACTTCCGTTCCTTTCCATACCCCTGGCTTGGATGTGGGTTATAAGGTATTTGAAAATTTTGCGGAGGCTGGTAAAGATTTTGTGATGTTCGGGCTCGCTTTCTTGGGTGTTTTGAGGATTGAGCAACATACTGGACTGGTTCAACAGAGTATGGAGGGTTCTGAGGCGGGTAGTAATGCTTAAGAGGGTCATGGAAAACTTGATGAGGTTGCATATACCTTCGAGATGTTCTCATAGGACCTCTTCTCGACCCTGATGTCATCATGACTTCGTCATCCCTCTCATTCACATCACTGAATTCACTTTGGACATCCTGAGCCGCAATTTTGAGAGCTGCTTGACTTAGAATTTTGCCTGTCTTAAGACCATCTTCCACCATTTCTCCCATTTTGATTATTTCTTCAAAGGAGTGACCAACCGCAGATATCATGTTTTGAAAGTAATCCGGCTCTTGAGCCTGAAGGAAAACAGTGGCCAACTCGTGATCATTCATGGGTGGCTTAGCTCTCGCTGCCTGCTCTCTCCATTTGATGGCATATTCCCTGAAACTTTCAGTTGGTTTCTTTTTCAGTTTAGAAAGGGAAATGCGGTTTGGGGTGACGTCAATATTGTATTGAAACTGTTTGATAAAGGCTCGTGCCAAATCATCCCAGATGTGCCAACCAGATGCGTCCTGATCCCAAAACCATTCAGATGCTACTCCCGAGAGGCTTTCCCCAAAATAAGCCATAAACAATTCTTCTTTTCTTCCCACACCTCTCAATTGGTTACAATACCTTTTCAGGTGGGCTATGGGGTTTCCGCGTCCATCATACTTTTCCAATTTGGGAACCTTGAAACCAGGCGGCAAGTGGACATCGGGGAACATACAACGGTACCAACCCACTCAGTCTTGAGATTCTCTGCCATTTCTTGCATGTTTTTCATCCATTGTTCTAATCTCTTCAATCTTTGGGCCATTTCTTCCTGCACATTCTTTCGGGTAAGCTTCTCAACGTTTGCAGTAAGGTCAAACGAGTATGAGTGGTACTCGGGAGAGTGGTACTGTTCTTGCTGTATAGCAGATTGTGACTCATGAGAAGGCTGTCCTTGGCCATTGGCCCATGCTTGACGCATTTTGGTCATTTGTTGTTTCAATGCTCTGTTTTCCTCAACCACAGTAGACCCTTGTTGAATTTTCTGACCCTGAGTCTCTTGAGCACTCGTAATAGCTTCGATGCCGGTTATCATTTTCCTTGGGTCTTGCTTTCCAATTTACCACAACCAACCACCTCGACTTTCCGGATTAACAAAACGAAACCACCGGGTTAGCGTTAAGGTATTTCACTTATTGATTTCCTTTTTTTTTCTGCTATTTTCTTTTCTTTTTCCCTTTTTGTGGTTTTTTTTTTCATTTTTTTTTTTCCTTTTTTTTGTAGTTTTTCATTTTTTTTTTTTCTTTTTTGGTTATGGAAATGGTCGAATCCTATGTGGATTGCCTACGTATCATGACCCCGCATGAATCAGATCGAGCGTAGTTCTTGCAAATTAATGCAAGAAATAAAGATATGTTTATTTGATTTTTTTTTTTTTGATTATTACAGAAACCGACTACAAACTTGAAAAACTTTCACATTTTGTACCGGAGATTTCTGCAAAAAAAAATAAATAAATAAAAATATTTTTGGCGTCAATTATGACTATTTCTACAAAATTGGCCACATAATGGCTTATTTGACAAATTGACTATTTTTTGCAAAAATTATTTAAGAAAGATAAAACTTGAAATTGTTTTTTATCCTGTGGCTCATGGGGCATCGTTCAGCATCACCATAAACCAACACAAGACTATTTTTCATAAATTGGCCATATAATGGCTTATTTAGACAAAGTGGCTCTTTTTGCAAAATTTTATTTAAGAAGATGCAAATTCAAAAAAAATTTATCCTGGGGCCTATGGGGCATCGTTCAGCACAGACACAGGCCAACACAAGACTGAGGAAGTTAAAATGCAAAAATGTGGCTATTTCAGCAAAACTCCGGCCATGTAATGGCTTATTTGATAAAGTGGTTATTTTTTGTAAAGTTGAGTGATGACTCAAAACTTGATTTTTGCGGATACAGCCTTTCGACATTTCCGCGAGGGAATATTTCAAGGTTGCGTCCAAAATTATATCCAAATGACTCAAAGTGGCTATTCTTGCAAAAACGGCCTTCCGGTGTCTTTTTGAGGGACATTCGGCTTAGTTTAAGCAAGAATAGCATCACCCGGCTTATTTATAACAAAATCAAAAATTTGACATTTTTTGGTTATTTTTGCAAAAGGGGTGTGAACCCGGACTTGATTTTGTAGCTATGGCCTTGCAACATTTCCACAAGGAATATTTCAAGGCCATTATTCAAAAAGAAAAGAGTCAAAGTGGCCATTTTTGCAAAAACAGCCTTCCGGCGTCCTTTCGGAACATTTGGCTATTTTCAAAAACAGCGTCACTTCGATTTATTGAAAACTACAATTCGACATTTTTTTTATTTTTTGAAAGGGGTGGCCTTTCAACATCTCCATAAGGAATATTTCAAGGCCATTATTCAAAAAGAAAAGAGTCAAAGTGGCCATTTTTGCAAAAACAGCTTTCCGGCGTCCTTTCGGAACATTCGGCTATTTTCAGAAATAGCATCACTTTGATTTTATTGAATTCAACAATTTTTTTTTGATTTTTGAAAAGGGTGGTTGGACCCGATGAGGGTTGCCTACGTATCCCACCTAATGGCGAGAATCAAACCTGCGTAGTTCGGTCAGATTATTTGACCAATTATTTCAAAAAATGTTCCACCTATTTTTCAAATTTTCTTTTCAAGCAATTCGTCAATATTTCGATATCTAAAATTCTCTCTTTTTGTTTTGAGGAATTTAGCCAATCAGCATAATAGGACAAATAAATGCAACATATAACATGCTCGGTCTTTTGGTTACCGGGTCACCTGTCCTAGACGGACCCAACCCCTGTGTTGAGTCCCCTAAGTCAGATATGATGCAAATAAACGTCCTAAATCTAGGTTCAATATCCTGAAGTTTCATCGGTACTAGACCGTGTACCCGAGCGGACAACTCGGATCGAGGAGGGGGCTACGTACCGGTGACCCGCGGAGTCAATCGGCTTTGTAACTTATCCGGCCTCTTTTCTTATTTTTGGTATTGACACTAACAGAAAGGGGAGTCTCAACCAGTAAGCACATCCCCGGGGGTAAGAAGAGAAGGGTTTTCGGCACAATTTTATATATACAGTTCACGCAATATCAAAGCGGTAAACATGTATCACATTTAATCAAAATATATAATGAAATCAGATATAAGCAAAAACAGCAATTTAACTGAGCTCGAATTCTTAAACCCTGAACCGAAATTCTGGGTTACTTATCCCCAGCAGAGTCGCCAGAGCTGTCACACCTCCTTTTTTCATACACATATACGTAAATGTAATGTGCCAATGTTTAATACTACACCCCGAGAAGAGATATAATAATAATCAGTTAAGGAGTTTTTCCACTTAAAGGACAGTCGGAACGGGATTAATTTATTTAATTATTCAGAGTCGCCACTTGGGAAAATAATGGTGTCCCAAGTCACCGGTTTAATCCCGAACCGAGGAAATTTATGACTCTATAATACAGTCTGCGAAACTAGAAACCTGGATAAGGAATTCTGTTAACCCGGGAGAAGGTGTTAGGCATTCCCGGATTCCGTGGTTTTAGCACGGTCGCTCAACTGCAATTTTTTGCTTTTATCTGATTTAACTATATATTTTAATTAGGCGCTTTTAAGTTCCGCTTTTTAATTTAGGAGAATTGTGACGTCACGAAAATACATTTCGAGTCACACCGCAACCAGTACGCCTGTGACTTTAATGTATTTCAGTTTCGCCAAGAGTAAGATTTGGGTCACATAAAGGCGCACCCGTAATTAAGAAAGTATTTTATTAAAGTCGTGCCTAAAGAGTCTATCGTGTTATTTAACTTTGGGAAAGGACCGTGAAATTCACTAAACGGTCCTTCCAAGTCTAAGGTTTTCATTACAATTAATTGAGGGCCCCGCAATTGTATATTTTGTGCGGCGAGGCTCATCTCACTTTTATTAAAGGCCAATCCTAACCCGACTATATGTTCTGCTTATTTCATCTATTGTTCCATTTTCCTCGGGCAAGCCTTATTAAATGCAGGAAAAGGTGATCACGGACAAATCTTGAAGCCTCAGGGCCACCATGACCATCATAAATCCCAACAAAAGTAGCTTCACGACCAGTATCAACTTGGCTATCATCTTCAAGTACTGAATTAGCTTGGACTACAGCAAAAGAAAACTCCCCACATGAATGTTTCTCAAGGTCTCTACACCATAAAAGCACATCATTTTCACCTCCCACAAAAACATCATCTTCATCCTTGCTCATAGAGACATATCGACTCAACGGTCTCCAACATGTTGGTACCGTCCTTACCACCCTTAGAATAACCATCAATTATAATAGTAAAAGATATCACATCTTTGCCAGGCACATTATCAAACAATTTCCTGGCACTAAGCAAATCACCAAACTATATATAGCTAACAATCAATAACAGTCCATGTAACATCATTTTGTAGGTTACTCTACCAGAGTTCTTCTTGGCAGATCAAATTACCAGCCAGGTTCGACGCCAGGCCCTTTCCTCTTAAATTGATAATTCAGTCAGTGTAGTATGCGAATTCTCCAATACTTATCAACTATAACCCTTAAGATCATTGGCCCATCAGATGGTTCACTTCAAATTCCCAACAGCCCTAAACCATTACACTTAAATTGATTCGAATCCAATGATAATATAAACACAGCAGTGATGACAAATTACTACTCATGAAGACTAACTATGGAGCATATGACAAAAACTGAATGAAATCAAACAATTATTTGAGAAATATGAAGTAGCTATCAATACTGTGGACCCTTTTCCTTTTAATCACAATTGCAATGCTCAGAAATTCAAGAGCACATTCAGTCAAACTAATGGGTGAACACATGAGCAATTGAATACAACTAAACTAATACCCAAACCAAAGAATGACTCAGTACTAATTTTAGCAAGACCAATTACAATTATTAGACTGCTTCCACATGTGTGGATGCCAAAAGTTTTTGTTCAGTCTTACCACAGTCCACAATTACAAGTGAAGTTATTTACAAAACATATAGATTATCTAAATAATATAGCACGCTCAAATAGAAATCTGAAGTGAAACAGAATGGAATAAAAGACAGTTGAGATAGGACTTTCAAATCCTTCTTTCTCATTTTTTATTCTTCAGATCTAATGTTCAACAATAAATAGCTTTACAGTGTGTACCTAAAATGAGACAGAACCAAAAGCCAAGCAGGGTCAGTTAGCTATTAGCTTAGTAGCACAACTGCAGATTTGACTAACAATCAGCAAAAATCCAAACCCTGCACAAGTTGACACACAACAAACCCCAGGACCCAACTTTGAAATAGTTTCCAAATCCCAAATCAACTCATTTTCGACCTCAAGTGAACCAGAAAAAGCTTCAGAACATTTGACAAATTTTAGAAATCCAAACAAGAGACCAATGGAACAGTGAAAACTTTAAACAAGCTGAATCCAAAGCATTTCCATCATACGATCAAGCCATTTTCACTCAAAAGGACTCCGAAATTGTTTGGTAATCTAGGAAGCAACTCGAAATTCTGGGCAAAATGCCAATAGAATAGTATTTTCCTAAATTTAGCTACCTATTTTTTCTGATTTTTAGCTCTCTGAAATATCTCTCCTATCTTAAAAATCGATAGAACTTCAGCCTCTATTCCATTTTAGACCATTGGTTCTCTGTATATGGTTGTGTGTATTAGTGAGTGTGTGCGTTTATGAGGGATGAGAGTATGGATGTGAAATGAAGAAGAAGCAGCCAAAAATTCTCTCCAAATCTCTCATTCTCCGCCCAGGAGCTCCCTCTCTCTGTTTTTGTTATTCCAGCCGATGAGTCCAAGATAGAGACACGATATTTGCGTGTCTCTAAGGGTAGGGGTTCGGACCGGGTCATGGAGATTTGGGTGTGGGCCTGCTGGGTAGGGATAATTGGGCTGGGGTGTTTGGCCCAAATTTTGCCTTTCCTTGTTTCTCTTTAATTCTTTGTATTTTTGTATTTATTTCCCCTTGTATTTTTTCTTTGTATTTTGTTGTATTTTTTTTTTAAAATTGAGAGATTAAACTAACTATTAAAACTATTTAATAACCATTTTGTAGTAATTTCCAATTAAAATAATAAAATTCTATTTTTTTATTTTTCTTTAATTGTTCTAAAATTAATTAATGCCTACTAAATGAGAAATTGATTTTCTAAATGCAAATGCATATTTTTGTATATTTTTTTATTTGACTTAACATGAATTAACACACAAATTATAAAAATAAGGAAAAATTATTTATTTTGAATTTTATGGGAATAACTCATATATAGGGTAAAAATCACGTGCTCACAATAGGGAGGAAGAGAGACATCCCCACGTCATCGTCATCTTCGTTATAAAATATACTTCTTCTTTTATCGTTCATGTGATAAGTAAAGTATCCTCCATTGTATAAGGGGGATCCGGGCCTTGTAGTATGTGACAGTTCTTTGGACAAGATATACAAACTTTGTCTCTCTCTCTCTCTCTACTCTTCATCTCTCTATTGGTCTATTTCCCCTACTATTGCAATTCCATTTTACTAAAACTATCCAAGGGTTTATTATTTTTTACTATGATTTACCCCTTCATCTTCTTTTTTTGATTGATTTGCTTAAAAAGAGTTTACAATCTTTTGAGTCAAACAATTTGGGGCCATCTGTGGGGATTTCTATAGTCGAAATCATAGTTCTCGTCTGGGATATCAAAAGCAACGATCACTATTCTTCAGACCCCATAAGAACCAATAATGGCGAAAAAAGAAGCAGGGTAGAAAATGATAGCAGGTGTCTCAAACAACCTCTTAGGCTCCCTTGATAAAGTCAATAGGGAAGATACCGAGAATATAACACCAAGCGGTACACCGGAGGGGGAGATCTCACCCTCTTCACATAGGGATCTGACAGTCTTGCGTGAGAGAGGAGCTTCCACGTCTACGGCGAAAGAAACACCACTAGCAATCAAAAAGCTGCTAGAGGAATAGTTGACAAGCGTTGATAAAAGGTGAATTGAATTATGATTAAACCTCAAAAGAACCACTTTTTTGTAGAGTTTTTTTATGGAAAAAGTGATAGCAAAATGCTCTTATTAGTACTTTTCATGTTTTATATGTTACATACAGTAGAAGAAGGCTACGGAGCAGTTTTTGAATCAATTATGGAGGAAAAAAAGGCCAATCGCACAAAAGTCGCCAAATGCACAATGTGAAATACACGAACCACACCTGGAGGTGAACTGTCGCGGTCCCGGTGTAACCGCGGTCGGACCGCGGCGAGAAGCTATTTTGAGATTCAGAGAGGCTATTTGGCTACGGTGCTAGCGTGACTGCAGTAGGACCGCGGCAGGCGACGAAAAATTGAAGGACTAAAGTGCAAATTCTCGAACTCTTAGCCCAAACCCCTATTTAAATACTAGAACTCGCCCAAGAGAGGCATGCAATGTTTTAGAGAGTACTTTGGCAAGAAAAACAAGTGTGAGAGATCACCCACAACATTATTGCACTTATTCTTCTTTATTTTTCTTGCAATTTATGATTATGAATCTTTTAGTCTTTTATTTCCTCATTGTCATGAGTAGCTAAAATCCTTAATCTAAGGTTTTGGTAGAACCCGTTGGGAATAACTTGATTGTTTTGTCAATATAATTGGATTTGGTTGTTAATCTCTAATTGTTCATCTATGCTTTGATTGTGGATTAGTTGAAAGGACCATCAATTATTAGTTACTATTTATTATGTATCTTCTTGAGAGAGAGTGCATATTTAGATGATTGTATAAACAACATCACTCCCGGAGTATAGACGAGAGTCATAACCGAGGGTTTAGGGGTTGGATTAGAGATAACGAAACCCGGATGCAATCTAAGTGACTGTATTGTAAAATTAGTTAATGTAGCTTGAGAGAGTGTATCTAGTAAATTATTATAATTACTTGAGAAAAAATTATGATAGATGGAGAGTTCATGATTGTTAGAGATAACTAAATCATAATTATAAACATATACAACCAAAGAAAGTACGAACGGGGGAACCATTGCGTTAGACTTTCTTTTTATTGTTTACACATCAAGTTAGTTAATTTTTAGTTTTTAATTACTTCTAGTCTTTAGTTGTTAAAAAATCAACCATTGTGAATCAGAAAGTTTGGAAAAGCAGATTGTGTGAATTTAGTGAATTTGACAGTAGTAATTGATAGGTCAATTCTCTATGGTTCGACTTTGGGCGATAATACTCAGATTACATTTGCAATGCCTGCGTAGTCTTTTATGAGACTCGATTGAGCGTGATCAAGTACCCTAAACAACATGCTCGAGAAACCCCCTAGGAAAATGCCAAAGATTCACCAACGATAAAAAACACAGCCATCATAGGCGAGTCGGCCCCTACACGAACGAGCAACACCCACACTATCATCGACGCAAGTAGTGATGCATTCGCAACTATCCTAAAGAAAATGGAAGAAATGGAAAACGAGAACAAAGTAATTCGTGATCAAATGAAAGAGCACCACGAAAGGGTCGACAAAATACCTGGCGGCCCCAACTACTACCAAAACACGGTGTGGGAAAGTTTGTCGAATAACCGTACAGTGAGGAGGATGCTCCTTACCCGATCCCTAAAACCTTCAAAATTCCACCATACTTGAAAATATATGACGGGACCATGGATCCAGAAGATCATCAAATCTATTACGTCACCACGGTAAAAGGTAATGACCTGTTAAAAAACAAGTGCCATCTGTACTATTGAAAAAGTTTGGTGAGACTTTGATAGAAGGAGCCATTTGTACCATTATTCAATAAAAGTCATCTTTAAGCCTTTAATTAGTTAAATATCTCATAATGTAAGTCTAAGTGAATAGTGCAGAATAATTACACAATTCCGACATCGGGGTGTCACAAGACACGAGCATCTACTAAGGTCAAAATACAACAAAGAGCCTAAAAATATACTAAAAAACAATCTAAGAAAGACAATGGGGAGGAGAGCAGGGTTGTCGGGCAACTACCTAGTTAACGACGATGACTTTGTCACTGAGCAATCAACACCCTCTACCAAGTTCAAAAATACTTGAATCTGCACATAAGTTGCAAGGAGTAATGAGAATGCGCCAACTCAGTAGGTAATAAAAGTTAATGAAAGCTGAGAAGTAAGAAAACGTGTAAACCATGTCACATTGCTACAGCAAATACAGTACATTCCAAAATAGTGCAGAAATTATTTATTTCGTAAATCTTTCAATAGTTTAAAATGGGTGATAAAAAGAGTGAGTAAAAATAATTGAAACGTAACAGCTCATCGGGTAAATCATGTATTATAAAATGCCATGCGAGCATAATATCTACAGAACCAGCCCATCGGGCTACCTCAGAATCACTCGTAATCACTCTTTGGGCATAACTTAAATCAAGAACCACCTCTCGGGCATCAATATGATACAACAACAGCCTTTCGGGCTACATTACAATACCCACATTGGGTACCCGCCCTCACTAGGTGTACAGACTTTGGGAGGGGCTCCTTATAGCCCAAGCGCTATAACAAGCCATCTCGTGGCATAATCAAACAGGCCATCGTCATCACAGGCCACCTCATGGCATATTGAAACAGTCCCTCGGCCTCATAACAATCACAAGCGACCTCGTGGCATAATAAAACAGGCTTTCGGTCTCTTATATATCACAAATCAGTACCACATGTTGCGGCGCACAACCCGATCCCATGATACCCTTACGACACAGGCCCTCGACCTCACTTATTTAGATCTCACTCAAGCCCCTCGGGCTAACAGTAAAACAAGTACTCAACTCAAAATCTATTTATGAAATCAAAAGGAATTAGTAAAACCGAGTTATGAACAATAGGAACATAACATGACTGAGTGTAAATATCAAACCAAAACGATGAGGGAAAATAGTAGTAAAAGCCCCTAAGGGTCCAAACAATTGACACAAGGCCTAGACACAACATTTAGCCCCAAACACAATAGTACTTTCCAAAATATAACAATATCAAATAGTTTCCAAGTAAATACGCGACTTAATAGTCGTACAAGATGGACCAAGTAATAATCCCCGGGTGCACGACCCCACGCTCGTCACCTAGTGCATGCGTCACTTAAAATAGCACAACGATGTGAAATATAGGGCATCATACCCTCAGGACAACATTTACGATTATTATTTACCTCAATCCAGTCTAAAATCTAGCCCGCGACGCCTTTTGCTTCTCGAACCAGCCTCAAATCGCGTCGAATCTACCAAAAATCAGTATCATAACATTAGAATATGCTAAGGGAATGAAACCCATACGGAAATAACCAAATTGCATCAAAAAACCTAAAATTATCAAACCTTACCCCCGGGCCCACGTCTCAAAATATGACAAAATTACATCATTGGAATCCTTATCCTCCCAAAAGTTCATGTATACCAAATTTAGCAAAATTCGATCATAAATGACCCTTCAAATCTCAAATTTTTTATTTCCAATTACAAGTCATAGTTATTCTATTTCTACCACTAATTTTCCATTAATTACAAGCCTAATCCATAAAATAACACTATAGAAATGAGTTTTATGTTCAAAAATCTTACCTCAATAGAGTTCCCTTGAATTCCCTTGTCAAAATCTCCCAAAAATCTCTAAAATCGATTTAAAAGTGGTGACGAAGAGCTGAAAATCGCGAAGGGCAAGCATATATGTCCCGACCCAACAACCACATTTGCGATCCAGTTATCGCACCTGCAGTCCCAGGTGTGCATCTGCGGATTTCACTTATCCACCCCAGCCACCTCATCTGCATTAAGAATCCCGCACCTGGACAATCGCATGTGCGCCAAAAATATCGCATGTCCGACTCCAACCATTCCTCATTTTGGCCGCATCTGCGACTCCATTTCGCTTCTGCGGGGCCGCACATGTGGTCCCCAATCCGCATGTGCGGTTATGACACGCTCAGTAGCTTCAACTGCAACTTCAAGTTTCCAAACTTTTCGATAACCACTTGAAACCATCCGAGGCCCCCGGGACCTCACCTAAAAGTACGAAAGTCATATACCACTATCCAAACTTATACCAATCTTCGAAACTATACGGCCCCGTGAAATTTTTGTGCATGAGACCTAGTAGCTGTGGTGCCATGGTCCGAATAATGTGTTAGAAATTCGTAGAGCTCGCCGCGGTTCGGACCCTTGGTAGTGATTTAAGTTTTAAAAATGTAAAGAGTCAATTTTTCCAAAAAAGTGTCGATTCTGCGGTCAGGAATGCGACCACAGATCTGCTATGTGGACCGCATTCTTGCCGCAGAGCTTAACAGAAGGTTTGCAAAATTTAGTGTTGAGAATGCGATCGCAGAATGGATATGCGGACTGCATATCTACTGCATAAATTCTCGAAGGATTTTTAGTGTCAAATCTGCGGTGCACTATGCGATCGCAGATCAAGAATGCGGACCGCATTTTGGTCGCACTCCGTAACAGAACTTATGTAAATTTTGAGGCAATTCCGCGGTCACAGCGAACCGCATGTTAATTCTGCGATCGCAGATGCGACCGCAGAATTGACCCGGCCCAGAAATTTTATAAAATCCAACCCGACCTCTTCTTTAATATAACGCCTTTCTCTTTCATTTTATCATATCATCTTACAAAAATTAGAGAGAGAAGAGAGGGATTTTAGAGAGAGAAGTCTTTCATCCTCAAAGATTGTTCCAACTACTTAGTTCAAGGGATTCTAGGGCAAGGATTCAACTTCCCCCAAATCATTTGAAGGTAAAAACCCTAGCTATTTCCTCTAATTTTCAGTTTTAAAATGGGTAAGGAGAGGGTTACATATAATAGCTTTTGAAAATGAGATTTTACACTCATGCGTGGTTATTTGAACTTGATTGTTAGTAAAGAGGAAGTGAATAGGCGTAAGAACCTGCGAAACAAGGTCAGCAAAGCTAGGAGAGCTTGGGTAAGCATAAAGTAGGACGTTAAAAGAAGGAAATTCGATACCAGGTATGTATGGCTAATTTTGATTCTTGTGAAATCGCCGTTAAAAGAAGGAAACTCGATACCAGGTATGTATGGCTAATTTTGATTCTTGTGAAATCGCCTATATGTGTGAAATTGTTGGGTTCGTGTTAATTTGACAAATTGTGTGAAATTCTTGATGTTGTTGTTAGATACTCAAATTGTTGTTGAACTATGAGTGATGTAATATGGGATACAAACCGAAAGATAAATGTGGGTTGAATTTGGTAAAAGAATTGTGAATAATGGTTATGATGGCATATATGGTACCTTGTGGAAAAGAAACGAAACATTTGAGGTGTGGTAAGTTATTGAACATAACTGTATGAACATCCTCGATTTTGGGAATATTGTAACTTGGTTGTGATATTGGCTTAAGAAGTAATTGAGAATATGAACCAATGTGTAAATTGCTTATTTGAACTTGTTGTAATTGTGTGTAGTGTTTTATCTGCTGTTTGTGATTGTTGTGTTTGAAAACTGTACGGTGGGATCGGGTTGCGCATCGCAACATGAAGAAATAAGGTGTGGGTTGGGCTGATAAGGGTGACTGAGGTAGTAAGGGTGGACGAGGTAATAAGGATGGAAAGCGATCGAAATCGCAAATGAAATTGATACAAAATCATTAATATGAAATTGTGAAAGGAGACAGCAGGAGAGTTTGCAACCTGGGGGGCACTGATTGCCCCTATGTTTGACTACTTGCAATTTATGTGGTTGATTGGTTGTTGTTCTATTTGTTGACCTTAAACGTGCTCGTGTTGAGGCTTATCTGAAATGAGTAAAAGGTGGGGATATGTAGGCAGCTCAGATACAAGGGCTCGGTCACATCCTCTTCTTTTTAGTTTAGTCTCTCTGAATAAGGGTCGGGTCAAAACACTTGTCTAGTCGTTCTTTGTCTGAAAACTCTTTGTGTTTTCAGTCAGAGAGGGGCAGCTGTAGATGCGTGATTTTGCCCCTACCCGAGATTTTTTATATTTTTAGCTAAAATATTTAGTTTAGGCCTAATATAACTATCTTAGCTAATTTTGACTCTTTTACTTTATTTTTACCTTAAAATAAAAAATAACAAAAATATAGTTTTATTAATGTTTCGTAGTCATTTTTAAACATGAAAAATACAAAAATAGTACTTTATATTTTTATCTTTTTATAAAAACAAAAATAATAAAAAATAGTTTCATTAACATTTTATAGTTACTTTAATTTTGAAAAAATATAAAAAAATAATTTTGTTTTAATTATTAGTCTTATAGTTATTTTGCTTACGTAGGATTAATTAATAACATCGTATTCTCATTCTCGGTTCCAAGCAAAGAATAATATTCGGGTTCAAGCTACCCGATTTTATAATTTTCGGACCTAACCCATAATAATCCGAGCCCACCACACGTGGGAGACATGGACGGAATACGAAATGAAGCCCATAACTATTGAAACCCACGTGGAGACCTATGACTCTCGGTCTCTCACGTGGGCATCTAGGGAAGATGGTCCAACGGACAAAAGGTGGGTTGATTTTAAAAAGAACACGGAAAGGGAAGGGGAAGGGAACGGAAAATAAGAAAAATAGGAAAAGGGGGAGGGGACCAACGCATGTGGAGGAGGGGCCTTCTTCCTCATTTATATAAAGGGGTCCATGATTTAAAAAGAAAGAAGCATAAAACGTTAAAAGGGGAAAAGGGTATTTTGAAAAGGATTAAAAAATGAAAAACGAAAGATAGAGATATAAAAACACATGCACACACACTACAAAACACATGGACATGGAGGAAAAAGGCACATGCACACACGACACTAAAATTAAAGCAAAACACACGCACATGTGAGTATAAAAAAGAGAGGGACTAACGTTCTGGGGGAGGAGACTACACGGTCGATTTTCTTCTTCATTTTAAAAAAAGAGAGGACGGCATCATCGTCTTCTTGGAGTAAAAGAACCAAAAAGAAAAAAACCTACTGTCCCTAGCGTTTTTCTCCTACAAACCAGCCTTTCGTCGTCACCTTCACCTCCATTCCCGACGTCAACCTCCATTAACGCCCTCATCTCCCTCCTGCATTTCCGCAACGACCAGCCAGCTCCCAGTCAAAGCGTCCAGCAGCAACCATCGATGCCGCTGCTGCGTCGTCAATCGATCGTCGACGAGCTTACCTCCATCAATGTTATGTCCAAACGACGCTAAAACTAGCTTCCAAGCGAGCAGCCCGTCGTTAACCTCTAACAGCCCGTCGCGGCAGCGACCAGCCGACCAGCACCATCACGTCCAGCCTCACGTCCAAACGACCCTTTTCTGCTTCATCTTCTTCGTTCCAAATGACCACCTCCAGCAGCCATACGTATCGTCAAACCAGTAGCTATTGAGTATTGTCGTGGTTCCGGCGAGTCCCGAGCTTTTCGTTCGAACATCGATCGTTTCTGTTAGCTTTTGGCCAAAGCCCGTTCGAGGTTGCCAGCGAGGTTCTATTCCTTAATCCTCTACTCATTTTATTTCAGTTTAGTGTTAATTTTTGGTTTGGTAATTTAATTCTGTGATTTGTCTAGTTGGTGATATACTTGAAGTTGAATCAATGTGATGCTTAAAAACGTATGATGTTTGCTTTCACGCAGATGTGAGCATAAATTTGATGACGTCGTGTGCCAGTGATGATTGTATAGTTATGAGATTAATTAGTTTGGTTCTACCGTCTTAAAGCCGCAGCATCTATTTTGGTTACTTCATTAGTTTACATTTTTGTGATGTATATGACCTCTTATTCTTGAACAAATGCATTAATTCATTTACTATTGTTAAAAATGCAAAAGCAAAAACCTATGATGTTTAGCTTTAGACAACATGTGTGATTTTGTTATTTAGTTTAAAGATTGGTTCATGATAGTTTACTATTGCATTAGGTAATTGTTAGACATTACAGTATTTAAAAGTTATATGGTAATTCCACGTAACGCTATAATAAGAAACACCAAAAGACGGAGCACATAATAATTGGTTATTAAAATTATTTAGAATTCGAGGCGTGCCATTTAGCGAATTTCATGGCCCTCGCAAAGTGCAAATGCGTAGTTGCTTTAGGCTCGTGTTTAATAATATTATTCCTAAATTTGGGTGCACATTTATGTGACCCAACTCCAAATCTCAACGAAGTCAAAATGCGTTAAAAGGCACATGCGTACTGGTACGGTGTGTTCCGAAATACATTTTTCATGACGTTGCAATTCTTTATTAAAATAATGGATAATAATATTAAAAGTGGTTAAAAGTTGAATTTTGCACATGAATTAAAGCATGTTATAAATCAGATAAATAAGCCGAATATGACAGTTGAGCGACCGTGCTAGAACCACGGAATTCTGGAATGCCTAACACCTTCTCCCGGGTTAACAGAGTTCCTTATCCGGATTTCTGGTTTGCCGACCATTAAATAGAGTCAAACCTTTCCTCAATTCGGGATTCAACCGGTGACTTGGGACACCATAATCCTCCTAAGTGGCGACTCTGAATTAAATAAATAAATCCCGTTTTGATTGTCCTTTAATTGAAAAACTCCCTCGCTCCCTCGCGGGTAGCGCCAAAAGGAGGTGTGACAGGAGCAAAACGATCGCATAAGGCAAATACCTGGTTTGACGCCCGTGATCAAAGGGGTAGATATTGACAAATATTCACAATAACATGTGACTTATCTGATTTTATTATATGTTTGAATTAATGTGCTAAATGTTATTTTTTTCACTTTGATATTTTGTGAATTGTATATAAATTGTGTCGATACCCATTTTCTTCTTCTGAGTCTCTTTGAAATATAATCTCGGGCATTTGCTGGACATAACCCATTTTTCTCAAGATAGCTGTGGTGCTTGGCACCTAGTGAAGGATTTGTAGTCACACATGTTTAGGCAGGGAGCATTGTCAATTAAGCTGGAAAGCTATGCTACCGGTGCACTGGCACTCCTCGGCTCGAGTTGTCCGCTCGAGTAAAAGCCAGTCTAGACACATTTTCCAACAAGATGATGAACCCAGAACCACCGGATCATGGTTTTAGAACTCGAGCTTTGAATAATTGTTGTATTTGGTTTATTATCTTGGGTGTAAATGTGCAAAATGATATTTTTTATCGCTTTGATATTGTTTGAACCGTATATATATACTGTGCCGAAACCCTTCTTTTCTCACCCCCGGGGATGTGCTCACTGGTTGAGGCTCCCTATTCTGTTAGTGTCATACCCCGAAATAAGAAAGAGGTTCGGAAAGTTTCTAAGCCGGCTGGCCTTTTGGTTCCCGGAAAGGAGCTCCTTCCTCAGCTCGAGTTGTCCGCTCGGGTACACAATCTAGATCATATATCGAGGTTTTGAACTTAGAATAACGTGACATCATGCTGGATCCCTAGTAGGAACGCTTATTTTCATCATGTTGCATTTGACTTAGAGGACTCAACACAGGGGTTGGGTTCGTCTACGACAGGTGACCTGAAATGAAAAGACCATCCTACTGCATCCTGTTTGTTTTACGCATTTATTTGTTTCAGACTTGCAGGCTAACCGGTTTTTTAAAATATTGAGGAAAATGAAAAAAAATAGTTTCAAAATAGTTTGTTTTCTTTTACTTAAAAAGAAAAAAAAACGTTTGTTGTAAAATAAAAAAAATGTGTGATTAAAAAAAATAGTTTCAAAATAGTTTGTTTTTTACTTAAAAAAGAAAAAAAAGTTTGTTGTAAAATAAAAAAAATGTGTTATTAAAAAAAAAATAATATATAATTTGTTTCATTTACAAATGTAGTTTGTTTTTATTTGACCGAACTACGCTGCTTTGATTCTCACCGGATATGAGATACGTAGGCAACCCTTATCGGGTCCAACCTCCCATTTTTTTTGCAAAAATAAAAAAAATGTTGAAATTAATTTTCGTCGTAAATAAGTTGAGTGATGCCGATTTCAAAAACAGCCGAATGTACCCGAAAAGAATGCCGGAAGTCTGACTATGCATAAACGGCCACTTTTGGGTCATTTTGTAGATTTTTTGGTCGATTGACCCTCACAGCCTTATAATCTTCGTCCCCGAGGTGCTGAAAGGTCGTGTCTGCAAAACCATGTCTTTTATTTTAATTTGAAGAAAAAAATAAGAAAAAGAATCAGTGGCAAGTAAATGCTTGAATTTTTTGTCAAAATAAGCCAAGCTAGTTTTGGCGGTATTTTAAACCGTTCTTGCCGAGATAGCCTTATAGCATCTTTCAGTTGTTGAAAGGTTGTCTTCGTAAAAAAATGGACAAGTTTATAAAGAAATCCTTCCCAACCTCAAAATTCATATGGAGTTGAGAAGGGGCAACGTTTGCAGAAATAGCCATTTGGTTGAAATTGGCAAACAGGGAAGTAATCTGCTAGTTTTTTTTCTTAATTTATATTTCTTTTGATTAGATCATATGGTGTTTGATTTTCAAGTCTGTAAGTATTTCTTTTCATCAAAATCTGTTAGTATGGCTAGTTTTTAAAACTTTGTAATCAAGTTTTTTTTATTGTGAAAATTGAAAATTCATGTAAAAAAATGTTTTATTATTATTGTCATTTCATTACCGAACTACGCAGGTTTGATTCTCTCCATTATGTGGGATACGTAGGCAACCCTCATCGGGTCCAACCACCCCTTCAAAAAATTTTAAAAAAATTGTCGAATTTTTAGTTTTCAAAAAATCAAAGTAACGTTGTTTTTGAAAATAGCCGAATGTTCCGAAAGGACACCGGAAGGCTGTTTTTGCAAAAATGGCCACTTTGAAGTCTTTTCTTTTTCTTTTTGAATAATTGCCTTGAAATGTTCCATGTGGAAATGTTGAAAGGCCGTAGCCTCAAAATAAAGTTTGGGTTACCACCCCTTTTAAAAAAAAATCAAAAAAAATGTGTGTTTAATTTTGTCAATAAAATCAAAGTGATGCCGTTTTTGAAAATAGCCGAATGTTCCGAAAGGACGCCGGAAGGCTGTTTTTGCAAAAATAGCCGCTTTGAGTCATTTTAGATAATTTACGAGCATAGCCTTGAAATATTCTTTGTGGAAATGTTGCAAGGTCATAGCCGCAAAATCAAGTTCGGGTTCACACCCCTTTTGCAAAAATAACCAAAAAAATGTGTCAAACATTTGATTTTATTATAAATAAATCGGGTGATGCTATTCTTGTTTAAAATAAGCCGAATGTTCCCCAAAAGGACGCCGGAAGGCTATTTTTGCAAGAATAGCCACTTTGAGTCTTTGTAAATAATTTTTGGGCATAGCCTTGAAATATTCCCTCGTGGAAATATTGAAAGGCCGTATCCGCAAAATTAATTTTGAGTCATCACTCAACTTTGCAAAAAAAAAAACATATGGTTTTGCTGAAATGGCCACATTTGGCATTTAAACTTTCTCAGTCTTGTGTCGGCCTGTGGCGATGCCGAACAATGCCCCCATGAGCCACAAGAGGAAATTGTTTTTCAAGTTTATCTTTTTTATTAATTAAATTTTGCAAAAATAGCCATTTTTGCCAAATAAGCCATTACATGGCTAATTTTGTAGAAATAGTCATAATTGGCGCTAAAAATATTCTTATTCTTGTAGAAATCTTTGGCACAAGGTGTGAGTTTTTCATCAGAGTTTGTAGTTGGAGTCGGCTTTTATAATTTTTCTTCAAAAAAAATCAAATAAACATCTCTTTATTTCTTGCATTAATTTGCAAGAACTACGCTCGGTCTGATTCATGCGGGTCATGATACGTAGGCAATCTCCATAAGATTCGACCACAACTGTATATGTATATATAAAAAATAAAAAAATAAAAAATAAATAAAAAAAGTAAGCAAAAAAAAATGATAAGGACTGGCTGAGTCCATTCTAACATGTTTTGTCTTGAATTGTAAAGTAAGTAGAAGGTGGTTGGTTTGTGACAAGCGGACAACGCAAGATCCCCGAAAGATGGTACACGAGGAAATAACACAAAGATTGAAAAGCTTACAACAATGGTTGAAAAACACGCACGGATTGGCAGGTCAAAAGAGTGTTGCTTTCAAAGATCTATGCTTGTGTCCCGATGTCCACTTGCCACCTCGTTTCAAGATTCCCAAATTTGAAATGTACGATGGACATGGACACCCCATAGCCCATTTGAAAAGGTATTGCAATCAACTAAGGAGTCTGGGAAGAAATGAAGAATTGTTAATAGCTTACTTTGGGGAAAGCCTTACAGGAGTAGCCTCTGAATGGTTTTGGGATCAAGATGCATCTCACTGGCACGTCTGGAACGACATGGCACAGGCCTTTGTCAAACAATTCCAATACAACATTGACATTGCCCCAGACCGCATTTTCCTTTCAAATCTGAAGAAGAAATCAAGTGAAAGTTTCAGGGAATATGCCCTTAAATGGAGAGAGCAAGTGGCTCGTGCTGAGCCACCCATGGATGACCATGAGTTAATCACTGTCTTCCTTCAGGCTCAAGAGCCGGATTATTTTCAGAACATGATGTCCGCGGTTGGTCAATCCTTCTTGGATGTAGTAAAAATGAGAGAAATGGTAGAGAACGGTCTTAAGACAGGCAGAATTATAAGTCAAGCGGCTCTCAAGGCTGCAGCTCAGGCTGTCCAATTTGAATCTAGTGACACGAATGAGAGGGATGAAGAAGTCATGATGATATCGGGGTCAAGAAAAGGTTCCAGAAGAACACCTCGACGGTATGCGATGTCTCGACAGGTTTTCCATAACTCCCCCGAGCATTACTATCCACCTCCGAACCCACCATACTCGGTTGATCCACCCCAGTATGTTATTCAGCCATCAAATCATCCAAGAAAGCGAGCACGGGCATCACAAAATCTCTACCAACCTCTGCAAAATTTCCAAATACCTTATAACCCACTTCCAAACCAAGGGTATAGAAGGGAACCGAAGTTGAAGGATAATTTCACACCCATAGGAGTTTCCTATGAAAGCTTATTTGAGAAGTTAAAGCAACAGGACATGATTGCACCCATCCCTCCAAATCATGTGGACCCACGTGCAAGGAGCTTTGACCCATCTAAAAGGTGTGAATACCATTCCCATGCCCAGGGCACAACATGGAAAGTTGTCGGGATTTGAAAAAGGAAATAGAAAGGATGATCCAAGAAAGATTGATTGTGATTCATAACAGTGACACCCAGAATATCGCGCTGAATCCGTTACCTGCACCTGATGATACACACTTTCTGGCGGTGATGCCTGGTGACATGGAATATTAGAATCCACTCGGGAATTTGCCGACTGAAATGAGAGAAGGCCATAGTGGTTCTGATAATCAAATTCGTGGCTAAATGTCAGGCTTATCAATTGAGAGTCATTTGTGGTGGCTTATTTTGTTGTCATTTCTATTTGTCCGGGTTATTTCAGAATGGTAATCCGAATGTTGTCTTGTGGCTCAAACATTTTATCCTTGTATTTTTCTTTTGATCATAGTGTCTCATCTAAAGGGGTCTAGGGTCGTTCTAAGTATTGTACCCCAGTTTTGTTTTTTGGTTGTTCGAGCCGTTGTTTTATCGGTTAATGCAATGACCTATTTTATATTATTTCTAGACATTTTCTCTTATTTAGTCCTCTCCTTCCTATAGTTCTTTTTCTGCTAGCTCTAGTGACATGACGTGCGCGCATAGTTCTGGCCTGATCTTAAAAGTTAATCACAAAACCATTGGGAGGTGATCGAGATATTTAAATGAAGTAAGAACGGTTTGAGATTATTCGAAACCCGAGTCATGAGAAACTGGGGCAAGTAAAAGGAAACCGTTAAAGGCAAGTCGGCCAAAATTGACATGGGGTCGTTCATAATAATGAAAATGAGAGTGTTGCCCAACAGTGTTTTAAAGATATGACGAATATTAATTGTGTTGTTTACACTTGGCATGTTTTGAAGATTGGAATGACGAAGGCATTTTGTTCTGCTATCCAAACACTTTATCCATCGTCAACCCTTTGAGCCTTATTTTAAATTCTTTCATACCCTTCCTTAGGAAATAGTTGCAAAGACTTGAAACATAAGTTTGAAAGGCAAGAGAAGAAAGGGATAAATAAAAAAGTAAACAAAAAGAAAACAACAAAAAGAGATAAAGAAAAGAAAAAGAAAAATGTGTGAAAAAAAAAAACTTGAAAAAGAGGAATTGGGAACTACGTTTGACCTGATTCCTCAAAGAGGATACGTAGGCGTTTCACAGCTTGATCATAGTGTAAATAAAAATAAAAAATCCCCAAGCAAAAAACTGGGGCAACAAAAAGTCGTGTTTATAAAGGAAAATGTAGATTCTGAAGGTTGTAATTTTGAACCCACGTTGTTCTGTTTTGAGTCTTTAATACCATCTCATGTTAGCCCTATCCAAATCCACATTACGGTCCAAAGAAAGACCTTTCGACCAATCTTCAAAAGAGGCCAAGTCAGGCAAATGAGAGAAGTCTTATCAGAACATAACACTCTGATTCCTATCAGAAAAGACTCGGATCTGCAGCAGAAGAAATATGAGAGAATCTTAGCGGTAACACCCCCAATCCCCAGGTGAAGAGAAGCACGAATGAGAGAGTCTTAGCGGTGAAAACCTTCACAGGCACCATAAGGCGATGAAAGCTGAGAGAAAAACCAGAAATGAGAGAGGCTTGATAGTGAAAACCCTTCGGGCACTACAAGTCGAACGAAGATTGGAAATCAGATGGGAAAGCCCCAGGTGAAGATTACAAAAGGCGGTCTGACGACGGAGGATAAGCTATATGTGCATGTCATGTCCATTAGAGTTGGTATCCACGTTTGATAGGTTTATTTTATAATTTTTCTTTTTAGAGAGTCATTGTCTTTTATTCTGTTTCCTTTTATCTTTCTCCTTTCATCAAAAATTCCCCGATAGAGTCTGTTTGCAAGAAATGACTGCGAAATTTTCCATCAGCTTTCCAATTACGCAAGACGGGATTTTGATTGGTATACCCAAGTGGTATAAGTCAGGAAGGATCAAGCGCAAGGCATTGTCCAGAGGGATATTTCCCAGCAATAGGAAATGACAAAGGGAGGGATTGGTGTCAATAAGGATATCTCAAGGAAGGTTAATGACCTCAAGGAAGGTTAATGAGACTCAAAGGTCGGGAAATGCCCAGTCCTTAGATATGCCGCAAAAGGAGAGATATCCCCAACAGAAAGGTATTTTCAGTGACAAGGGTGAACAAAGAAAATGGTTCACCAGTAAAACATGCAAGGTCTTCACGAAGGGTCACTATCATAGGAATTCGGGTGGTCAGTGGAAAACTAATGTGCCACTGTTCAATACTACACCCCGGGAAGGGATATAATAATAATCAGTGAAGGAGTTTTTCCAATTAAAGGACAGTCGGAACGGGATCAATTTATTTAATTATTCAGAGTCGCCACTTGGGAAAATAATGGTGTCCCAAGTCACCGTTTTAATCCCGAACCGAGGAAATTTATGACTCTGTATACAGTCTGCGAAACTAGAAACCTGGATAAGGAATTCTGTTAACCCGGGAGAAGGTGTTAGGCACTCCCGGATTCCGTGGTTTTAGCACGGTCGCTCAACTGCAATTTTTGTTTTTATCTGATTTCTTTATATATTTTAACTATGTGCTTTTAATACCCCGCTTTTAATTTTAGAAGAATTGCGACGTCACGAAAACACATTTCGAGTCACACCGCAACCAGTACGCCTGTGACTTTAACGTATTTCGGTTTCGCCGGGAGTAAGATTTGGGTCACATAAATGCGCACCCGTGATTAGGAAGGTATTATTGTTAACTAACGCGCCTAAAGTAATTTCGCGTTTGTACTTTGTGAGGCCATGAAATTTGCTAATGGCACACCTCGAATCATTTCAAAGGATTGTATTAGACTAAAGCAAACTACTAATATTCATAAATTACTTTCTTGAACTAGTTTGAGATTATTGTGAAGGCTAAAGTTGTGGAACTTATTGTGATAGGAATAAAACAGATTTACTGTGGAAAACTAGGCTAGCAGCATGTTATCACCAAAGAGTAAAAATAAGAGATCCTATGCCCAATACCAAATTAATTTACCACAATTTTTCTATTCAATTAAAAGTAAATAAAAGATTCTCATACAGATCTTCACTAAACAATATCAACTCAAGCTTCTCACTGCGGGCTTCAACTATATGTGCCACACATTGAGATGCCACTTTACTTTTGAGTCATCTGCAGCATTCCTACGGCCATTATCTAACACTTTAACCCAGCTTGACTCCATTTATCTACAGGCAACTACTATTAAAATTTTTTTTACAGAAAGACTATATCCTAAACTAGTATCGCGCAAGTCTGCCATAACGAATTTTGAAGAAGCCACATTAAGGAGAACGAAATGCAAAACCATATTCTGCAATTTTCCTTTGCACAAAGGTAAACTTAGAAGGCTAATCTAATTCACCTCCGCTCTCATTGATTAAATGTAGTCGTCTTTGTCGTCGTCTCGGAAGAAGTTAACGCTACAGAGATTACGGAGAAGGAAACAAAGCAGAACACAACAAGTCACGAGACGACGACGTTCAAACGGAGATGATATTCATTCAGCTAATTAGTAATCGCAAAACCGAGCAAAATTCCAGAAAAATACATAGACTACTAGTAAAATCAGAGCTGCTGTAAGGCAACAGTGCATAATTTTACACTCAAAGCTGTGTAAATAAGATGCCTGGACAGTGCAAACAGGGCAGTCTAACTCAAATCATGTTCAGATCCAAACTGAAATAGAAGAGATTAAAAGTAACCCGAGATTAGCTTTCCGGTTAATTGAAATGCAGCAATTACACGGAGTGAAACGAAGCAACAATTACAGTCGGAAGTTGACACAGCTTCAAAGCAATCAGTAAGAATCGAACCGGAAAAACCAACGGACGGTACCTCGATGGAAACTCGAACGAACACAATTTGAATAGCACCTCAACTCAATCGTCTCTTTTGATGCGCAGCTGTGTGTGTGTATTCTTTCTGAAATTTTTCTAAATCCTCTCTCCAATTCTCTCCAAAAAAAATCTCTCGCCTTGAAAATCTCCCTCACAATCTCTCCGTTTTCGCCTCTGTTTTCTCTGATTTTCGCCCCCTCGTTCTCTGAATTTTTTCGCCGCCCAGCCGCTCCTCTATCGTGTTTGTTCTTCTCGCCCAGGAGCTCCCCTGTATCTGCTCTCTGTCTCTCATTTTGTATGCGTGTGTGTTTACTGAAGGAGAGGGTATAGAATCACGCTATTTCCGTGTCCCTTTTTTGTTTCTTTGGTTTAATTAATTTTTTTTTTTATATTTTTGTTGTATTTTAATGATTTGATTAAATTGTTAAACTAATTAATTCCTAAAATTTATTTGATATCTATTTTATAGTAATTCTCAATTAAAACATTAAGATGCTATTTTTATTTTTCTTTAATTGTTCTAAAATGAATTAGTACCTACTAGCAAAATTAATTTCCTAAATGCAAATGCATATTTTTTGTATTTTTTATATGAATTAACACACAAATTGTAAAAATAAGGAAAAGTTATTTATTTTGAATTTATGGGAATAACTCATATATAGGGTAAAAATCACGTGCTCACAACTGCCCCTCTTTGCTCGGGGACACGAAGAGTTTCCGTGCAAAGATAAGTGAGCAACTATGAACGATTTTTACCCGTTCGAGTATTCCGTTGTGAAGCATTTTGAAAAGCTTTGACCGCACCCCGCTTCAGAGGTTGCCTACATATCCTGGGCTAAACAGAAATCAGGTCAGTGTAGTTCGGGAGTGATGGAGTATCGAGGTCGAGAGTCGAGGTTCCGTCCGAGGCTCTGGTCCGCTGTCCCGTTATTACATCAAAATTGAGAAAGACTAACTAAACCTATCAGCTACGAGTTACAAAATTCCTATCTATGAGTCTTCCGAAGCTTGATCTTGAGTTGGTTGGTGCTTCATGCGGACCCTGATCTGAATCTTGATGCTTGTTAGCCACAGGTGTTGGTTCAATCTTCTTCAGCTTTTGGATCAAGTCCGGACATATAGTGCCTCATGATTTCAGGTGGGCTCCTAGTTGCTGAGCCTTGACTTGTATTTCTCTTTCACTGGCATTCTTGTTATTGCCTCGACTTGTTTAACTTTTTTTCACCGGCATTCTTGTTCTTGCCTTGACTTGTTCAAACATTCTTCAATATGAAGTATTCGTCCATTCTCCAGGTGGACCTCTGCTTGTGACAAAATAAACAACCAAAGAAAGATTTTTCTGCCCCAGTATGGTGACTGGGCACATCATGTTATTGAATGTCCGAATTTTTCATTTTTTTTTCATTTATTATTATTTTTTTTCTTTTTTCTTTCTTTTTCTTTTTTTTTCTTTTAAAATGCGGATATGCATGAAATGAAATGCTGAAAAAGTATTCCGTGTTAGAAGGTGGGCGCCTAACGTGAAATTAAACGTGCAATGCGATGCGTAAAAATATTCCCGTATTTGAAGGTGGGCACCTAATGTAAATTAAACGTGCAATGCGATGCGTAAATGTATTCCCGTATTTGAAGCGTGGGCGCCTAACGTAAATTAAACGTGCAATGCGATGCGTAAATGTATTCCCGTATTTGAAGCTGGGCACCTAACAGAAATTAAACGTGCAATGCGATGCAGAAATGTATTCCCGTATTTGAAGGTGGGCGCCTAACAGAAATTAAACGTGCAATGCGATGCAGAAATGTATTCCCGTATTTGAAGGTGGGCACCTAACAGAATTTAAACGTGCAATGCGAATGCAGAAAATATTCCCGTATTAGAAGGTGGGCGCCTAACAGAAATTAAACGTGCAATGCGATGCAAAAATATTCCCGTATTAGAAGGTGGGCGCCTAACAGAAATTAAACGTGCAATGCAAAAAATGTATTCCCGCAGCCTGAGGACTGGGGAGTGGATTTTAAAGGATGCTATCTTCCTCTTTTTGGTGTTTTCTTTTACCAATTATCTCTTGCTTGTGAATTTCTCCACTTATTTGGCGAACTTTCTCTTTTTGTGTTTTCTATTTTCCACATCGGTCACATTCACTTTAAAGTGATGAGTGACAATTTGTTCCTTCATGAAACAAAATTTATTAGATATAAACTGCTGGCAACTGGCATCTGCCGTCCCTGCTTCTTATTGCCTTCCTCTTTTTTTTTTTTGCTTTTCTCCTGCCGTGTAACTTTCGGCTGCTTATCTCTTTATCTTAGGTGAAACATTCATCGGACCAAGACTTTTATCTTGGGAGAAAGTTTCAACAGACTAAGATTGTATCTCACTGGACTATGTCCATTTCAATGTAATCTCAGGAGGATTATCCATCTGACTGAGTTTATGACTCCAGGAGATAATTCTTCGGACTGGGTCTATTCATTTGTATGGTCTCAGGAGGAATATCCATCGGACTGAGTTTATGACTCCAGGAGATAACTCTTCGGACTGGGTCTATTCATTTGCATGGTCTCAGGAGGATTATCCATCGGACTGAGTTTATGACTCCAGGAGATAACTCATCAGACTGGGTCCATTTGCAATTCGGACTTTCTTAAGTCTTTCAATTTCAAAAATCTTTCCTTTCTTTTCGGCTTTTGCCCTTTTTTCTTTTCCAACTTCTGATTTTACCATTCAAATTATGCCTTACTAAGATTCTTTCGTTTCATCTTAGGTGAAAAATTCATCAGACCAAGACTTCTATCTTGGGAGAAAGATTCAACGGACTAAGATTTTATCCAATTCATCTTAGGTGAAAAATTCATCGGACTAAGACTTTTGTCTTAGGAGAAAGTTTCAACAGACTAAGATTGTATCATTCTCCGATACTTGCTTCATTCACCTTTCAACTTGCCTTATTCATCTTCAAAAACAATTGTATTCACCTTCATGCTCTTCGGATGACTATCCGATGACAGAAAATTTTTCTGCCCCAGTTTGACAATATCTTTTGCTCCTGTTTCAAAGCAAAGAAAACTCTGGTCAGTTTAAAATGCGGTGGTTGGTTGTGGCCTCGAACTTTCCGCTTGAATGCTTGGCCTGTTCACCGACTATCCTTTTTCACTTCTTCTTTGTTCAAAATACGCCTCTCTTTAGGCATGTATGTTCTTCCATTCTTGACGGATCCCACAATTCTGATCTTGAAGTCTACGATTTCTTCAATGATTTCATTGGACAGCCTTAGGGTGTTTCTTGACTGGCTCTTTCTTTTGTCAGAATACACTCCCCTATTTCCATTTGTTATATTTTCCCCCGAGTTGGCACTTTGCCGACCTTTGCGTCTTGCATGAACCCCAAACGTTTTTATTGTTGCCCGCTCCATTGCACATGTTGCTCTTTTGGCTTAAAGCACTGGCCTTGGCCTTTCCTCACTTACGACAATTGTCGTGTTGGCCAAATCCCATCTTGTGCAATTGGAAAGCTTGGTGGCAAATTTTGAAATCATTTCTATACTTGTTATGACCCGACAGACTCAATAAGATGGAGGGTAAAACAAGGTACAAAGGATAGAAAGAAAGGAAAACATAATTCCTAACAAGAAACCTACAGAAGAATGACCTATCGGATTTCGAATACCGACTCTAGCGACCTTGACATGCGCTTTTGGCCTTCTCTGTATAGCAAATTTGATGTTCAACTCTTGTTGCAAGCTCTGCTGTGAAACCGGTCTTCAACACTTCATTTCTTTGATCTGATCCTTAGTCGACTTGTAGTGCCCATAGGGTTTTCACCATCAAGCCTCTCTCATTTGCTCTTTCTTTCTCTCGACTCACCGTCGCCTTACGGTGCTCGTGCGGGTTTTCACCGATAAGACTCTCTCATTTTGATTTCTCTCATCTTGGAGTCTCGTGGTGGTTCTCATCATCTTGAATTCTTCATTCTCCTTTGTTCGAACTGGAGTGTTGCCCTTGATGTGATTCACCTTTGCTCGTTTGACTCGGCATTTCTTGATTGATCGGAATGTCTTCTTTTGGACCGTAATGTAGGCTTTTGGATGGGATATAGAAAAAAGGATATAAAGGCTCAAAAATATTTCATCGTGGGTTAAAATTACAACTTTCTGAATCTTATTTATTCAACAACCATAACTTCTGCCCCAGTTTCCTTCTTGGGGGATTTTTGGATTTTTTCTTTATTGTGACTGAACCTCAGTGAGGCTGCCTACGTACCCTTTCGGGATCAAGTCAAACGTAGTTCGTACTACGTCCGTATTCATTGTTGCATCTTGACTTCTCCCGATTTTTTCTTTGCATTCTTTTCTTTCTTTTCTTTTTTTTCTTTTCTTTTTCTTTTTCTTTTCCTCTTTTTTTTCTCTTTTTTTTCTTTTTGTTTCTCCATTTGATTTCCCCGCTCAATCCTCAATTTTTGTTGTTGATTCCGAAAGAGGGATATGAAAGAAAATATAATATGGCTCAAAGGGGTAGCAATGGACGAAGTGTTTGGATAGCCGAATAAAATGCCTTCGTCATTCCAATCTTCAAAACCTACCAAGTACAAACTACACGGTCAAACACCTTTGAGTGATTCACATATTTGCCTTGATGACTCTCAGTGCCATTGGGCAACAATCCCGATACCACGAATGGTTCCTTTAACCTTGGGGTACTCTTGCCTTTGGCTTTAAACCGATGAAGCATGATGCATTTCCAAGGCATTTCTTTATGTTCTGTTTTCCCCCAGTATTCACTTGATTCAGGTTTCACAGTATTCCAATATGTTTCATTTCTTGCGAGTATCATTACATCTTCAACATTGCTTCATTGTTAAATTGACTTTTAAAATCAAGTCGAGAATTATGTGCATGTCATGTCACTAAAATCAGTATGAAAAGAACTGTAAAGTGATTAGAAATGGAATGACTAGAAGTGACGGGAAACGGAGAGTTGTATTAAACTGATGGATCGAAACAACAAAACGAACAACAAAACTAACAGACTAGACTAGAATTACAAACCTAGACAGCACTAAACAAATTTATTACTAAACAAAGTAAAGTGGAAAGATAGAAGGGTTTTGACTCTCAAGACAACGTCCGAATTACAACCCTGAAATAACTCGGGCAAAAGAGATGACACCAAAATATACCACCAAAACTCCAAGAGACGGAGCGCCTTCCCAATTGACAAGCATGGCATCCTAGCCACTGAATTCTGCATTAATGTTGCCAAGATCACTTTCTGTTTCAATATCTTCAACTTCAGTTGACCTCCCAAGAAGATTTTCATCACCCACGTCACCGGGCATCATTCCCACAAAATGTGCTTCGTTATGTGCAGGTAAAGGATTCTGTGCAATGTTTTGGATGCCACTGCCTTGGACCGCAATTATTCCTTCCCGAATCATTCTTTCTATCTCTCTTTTCAAATCCCGACAACTTTCAACATCGTGCCCCAGGGCATTGGAGTGGTATTCACACCTTTTGGATGAGTCAAAACTTCTCGCACGTCGGTCCACCCGATTTGGAGGGATGGGTGCAATCACGCCACGTCGTTTTAGCTTCTCAAATAAGCTTGCATAGGACTCTCCGATTGGTGTAAAATTATCTTTCAACTTCTGTTCCTTTCCATACCCCTGGCTTGGATGTGGGTTATAAGGTATTTGAAAATTTTGCGGAGGTTGGTAAAGATTTTGTGATGTTCGGGCTCGCTTTCTTGGGTGTTTTGAGGATTGAGCAACATACTGGACTGGATCAACAGAGTATGGAGGGTTCTGAGGCGGGTAGTAATGCTTAAGAGGGTCATGGAAAACTTGATGAGGTTGCATATACCTTCGGGATGTTCTCATAGGACCTCTTCTCGACCCTGATGTCATCATGATTTCGTCATCCCTCCTATTCACATCACTGAATTCACTTTGGACATCCTGAGCCGTATTTTTGAGAGCTGCTTGACTTATAATTTTACCTGTCTTAAGACCATCTTCCACCATTTCTCCCATTTTGATTATTTCTTCAAAGGATTGACCAACTGCATATATCATGTTTTGAAAGTAATCCGGCTCTCGAGCCTGAAGGAAAATAGTGGCCAACTCGTGATCATTCATGGGTGGCTTAGCTCTCGCTGCCTGCTCTCTCCATTTGATGGCATATTCCCTGAAACTTTCAGTTGGTTTCTTTTTCAGTTTAGAAAGGGAAATGCGGTTTGGGGTGACGTCAATATTGTATTGAAACTGTTTGATAAAGGCTTGTGCCAAATCATCCCAAACGTGCCAACCAGATGCGTCCTGATCCCAAAACCATTCAGATGCTACTCCCGAGAGGCTTTCCCCAAAATAAGCCATAAGTAATTCTTCTTTTCTTCCCACACCTCTCAATTGGTTGCAATACCTTTTCAGGTGGGCTATGGGATTTCCGCGTCCATCATACTTTTCCAATTTGGGAATCTTGAAACCAGGCGGCAAGTGGACATCGGGGAACATACAAAGATCTCTGAAGGCAACACTCTTTTGACCTGCCATTTCTTGCATGTTTTTCAGCCGTTGTTCTAATCTCTTCAATCTTTGGGCCATTTCTTCCTGTACATTCTTTCGGGTAGGCTTCTCAATGTTTGCAGGAAGGTCAAACGAGTACGAGTGGTACTCGGGAGAGTGGTACTGTTCTTGTTGTATAGCAGATTGTGACTCATGAGAAGGTTGTCCTTGGCCATTGGCCCACATTTTGGTCATTTGTTGTTTCAATGCTCCGTTTTCTTCAACCACAGTAGACCCTTGTTGAATTTTCTGACCCTGAGTCTCTTGAGCACTCGTAATAGCTTCGATGTCGGTTATCATTTTCCTTGGATCTTGCTTTCCAATTTACCACAACCAACCACCTCGACTTTCTGAAAATTGACAGAACGAAACCACCGGGTTAGCGTTAAGGTATTCCACTTATTGATTTCCTTTGTTTTTTTTTCTGCTATTTTCTTTTCTTTTTCCCTTTTTGTGGTTTTTTTCATTTTCTATTCTTTTTTTTTCTTTTTGTAGTTTTTCATTTTTTCTTTTTGGTTATGGAAATGGTCGAATCCTATGTGGATTGCCTACGTATCATGACCCCGCATGAATCAGACCGAGCGTAGTTCTTGCAAATTAATGCAAGAAATAAAGAGATATTTATTTGATTTTTTTTTCAAGGAAAATTATAAAAGCCGACTCCAACTACAAACTTGTGTAGGAGATTTCTACAAAAATAAGAATATTTTTCGTGTCAATTATGACTATTTTTATAAAATTGGCCACATAATGGCTTATTTGACAAAATGACTATTTTTGCAAAATTTATTTAAGAAAGATAAGCTTGAAATTTTTTTTTTTTATCCTGTGGCTCATGGGGCATCGTTCGGCATCACCATAAACCAACACAAGACTATTTTTCATAAATTGGCCATGTAATGGCTTATTTAAACAAAGTGGCTCTTTTTTGCAAAATTTTATTTAAGAAGATGCAAATTCAAAAAATTTTATCCTAGGGCCTATGGGGCATCGTTCAGCACCGACACAGGCCAACACAAGACTGAGGAAGTTAAAATGCAAAAATGTGGCTATTTCAGCAAAACTCCGGCCATGTAATGCCTTATTTGATAAAGTGGTTATTTTTGTAAAGTTGAGTGATGACTCAAAACTTGATTTTTTGCGGATACAGCCTTTCGACATTTCCGCGAGGGAATATTTCCAGGATGTGTCCAAAATTATTTCCAAACGACTCAAAGTGGCTATTCTTGCAAAAACGGCCTTCCGGCGTCCTTTTGAGGGACATTCGGCAAATTTTAAGCAAGAATAGCATCACCCGACTTATTTATAACAAAATAAAAAATTTGACATTTTTTGGTTATTTTTGCAAAAGGGGTGTGAACCCGGACTTTATTGTGCGGCTATGGCCTTGCAACATTTCCACAAAGAATATTTCAAGGTTGTGCCCGCAAATTATTTAAAAATGATTCAAAGTGGCTATTTTTGCAAAAAACAGCCTTCCGGCGTCCTTTCGGAACATTCGGCTATTTTAAAAAACAACGTCACTTCGATTTATTGAAAACTAAAATTCGACACTTTTTTTTTTTAATTTTTTAAAAGGGGTGGTTGGACCCGATGAGGGTTGCCTACGTATCCCACCTAATGGCGAGAATCAAACCTGCGTAGTTCGGTCATATTATTTGACCAATTATTTCAACAAAATTGTTCTACCTATTTTTCAAATTTTCTTTTCAAGCAATCGATAATATTTCGATATCTAAAATTTCTCTCTTTTTGTTTTCAGGAATTTAGCCAATCAGCATAATAGGACAAATAAATGCAACATATAACATGCTCGGTCTTTTGATTACCGGGTCACCTGTCCTAGACGGACCCAACCCCTGTGTCGAGTCCCCTAAGTCAGATATGATGCAAATAAACGTCCTAAATCTAGGCTCAATATCCTGATGTTTTCAATGGTACTAGACCGTGTACCCGAGCGGACAACTCGGATCGAGGAGGGGGCTACGTACCGGTGACCCGCGGAGTCAATCGGCTTTGTAACTTATCCGGCCTCTTTTTTCTTATTTTGGTATTGACACTAACAGAAAGGGGAGTCTCAACCAGTAAGCACATCCCCGGAGATAAGAAGAGAAGGGTTTTCGGCACAGTTTTATATATACAGTTCACGTAATATCAAAGCGGTAAACATGTAGCACATTAATCAAAATATATAAAGAAATCAGATATAAACAAAAACAGCAATTTAACTGAGCTCGAATTCTTAAACCCTGAACCGAAGTTCTGGGTTACTTATCCCCAGCAGAGTCGCCAGAGCTGTCACACCTCCCTTTTACACCGCACATATCGTAAAAACGTAATAATGTGCCACTGTTCAATACTACACCCCGGGAAGGGATATAATAATAATCAGTGAAGGAGTTTTTCCAATTAAAGGACAGTCGGAACGGGATCAATTTATTTAATTATTCAGAGTCGCCACTTGGGAAAATAATGGTGTCCCAAGTCACCGTTTTAATCCCGAACCGAGGAAATTTATGACTCTTTATACAGTCTGCGAAACTAGAAACCTGGATAAGGAATTCTGTTAACCCGGGAGAAGGTGTTAGGCACTCCCGGATTCCGTGGTTTTAGCACGGTCGCTCAACTGCAATTTTTGTTTTTATCTGATTTCTTTATATATTTTAATTATGTGCTTTTAATGTTCCGCTTTTTCAATTTTAGAAGAATTGCGACGTCACGAAAACACATTTCGAGTCACACCGCAACCAGTACGCCTCTGACTTTAACGTATTTCGGTTTCGTCGGGAGTAAGATTTGGGTCACATAAATGCGCACCCGTGATTAGGAAGGTATTATTGTTAACTAACGTGCCTAAAGTAATTTCGCGTTTGTACTTTGTGAGGGCCATGAAATTTGCTAATGGCACACCTCGAATATTTCAAAGGATTGTATTAGACTAAAGCAAACTACTAATATTCATAAATTACTTTCTTGAACTAGTTTGAGATTATTGTGAAGGCTAAAGTTGTGGAACTTATTGTGATAGGAATAAAACAGATTTACTGTGGAAAACTAGGCTAGCAGCATGTTATCACCAAAGAGTAAAAATAAGAGATCCTATGCCCAATACCAAATTAATTTACCACAATTTTTCTATTCAATTAAAAGTAAATAAAAGATTCTCATACAGATCTTCACTAAACAATATCAACTCAAGCTTCTCACTGCGGGCTTCAACTATATGTGCCACACATTGAGATGCCACTTTACTTTTGAGTCATCTGCAGCATTCCTACGGCCATTATCTAACACTTTAACCCAGCTTGACTCCATTTATCTACAGGCAACTACTATTAAAATTTTTTTTACAGAAAGACTATATCCTAAACTAGTATCGCGCAAGTCTGCCATAACGAATTTTGAAGAAGCCACATTAAGGAGAACGAAATGCAAAACCATATTCTGCAATTTTCCTTTGCACAAAGGTAAACTTAGAAGGCTAATCTAATTCACCTCCGCTCTCATTGATTAAATGTAGTCGTCTTTGTCGTCGTCTCGGAAGAAGTTAACGCTACAGAGATTACGGAGAAGGAAACAAAGCAGAACACAACAAGTCACGAGACGACGACGTTCAAACGGAGATGATATTCATTCAGCTAATTAGTAATCGCAAAACCGAGCAAAATTCCAGAAAAATACATAGACTACTAGTAAAATCAGAGCTGCTGTAAGGCAACAGTGCATAATTTTACACTCAAAGCTGTGTAAATAAGATGCCTGGACAGTGCAAACAGGGCAGTCTAACTCAAATCATGTTCAGATCCAAACTGAAATAGAAGAGATTAAAAGTAACCTGAGATTAGCTTTCCGGTTAATTGAAATGCAGCAATTACACGGAGTGAAACGAAGCAACAATTACAGTCGGAAGTTGACACAGCTTCAAAGCAATCAGTAAGAATCGAACCGGAAAAACCAACGGACGGTACCTCGATGGAAACTCGAACGAACACAATTTGAATAGCACCTCAACTCAATCGTCTCTTTTTCTGCGCAGCTGTGTGTGTGTATTCTTTCTGAAATTTTTCTAAATCCTCTCTCCAATTCTCTCCAAAAAAAATCTCTCGCCTTGAAAATCTCCCTCACAATCTCTCCGTTTTCGCCTCTGTTTTCTCTGATTTTCGCCCCCTCGTTCTCTGAATTTTTTCGCCGCCCAGCCGCTCCTCTATCGTGTTTGTTCTTCTCGCCCAGGAGCTCCCCTGTATCTGCTCTCTATCTCTCATTTTGTATGCGTGTGTGTTTACTGAAGGAGAGGGTATAGAATCACGCTATTTCCGTGTCCCTTTTTTGTTTCTTTGGTTTAATTAATTTTTTTTTTTTTTATATTTTTGTTGTATTTTAATGATTTGATTAAATTGTTAAACTAATTAATTCCTAAAATTTATTTGATATCTATTTTATAGTAATTCTCAATTAAAACATTAAGATGCTATTTTTATTTTTCTTTAATTGTTCTAAAATGAATTAGTACCTACTAGCAAAATTAATTTCCTAAATGCAAATGCATATTTTTTGTATTTTTTATATGAATTAACACACAAATTGTAAAAATAAGGAAAAGTTATTTATTTTGAATTTATGGGAATAACTCATATATAGGGTAAAAATCACGTGCTCACAGCTGCCCCTCTTTGCTCGGGAACACGTGGAAAGGTTCGCGAATAAAGAGTCGTCAAGGAAGGCGGGGAAGCAAGAAAGGAGAAAGCTATCCCCAGCATGATTATCATCAAATAATAACATCCCAGCAAGTTTTGATAATGAAATGCAGAGCAGGGAAAGAGGAGGAGAACCATCCCCAGGAGGAGCACCACAACCAGCCACCATATTTTAAAACTAACCAATTTTTCTTTGATTTGAAATAGGAAGAAGAGAGGTTGTTGGCAGAAAAGCATGCCACGAAGAAGATTCTCAAACTGGGGCAGAAAATTTTCTCCCATTGCGAAAATTTTCTCGAAACCAAATACCCAGTTGTGGAAAGAAGCCAGATAATGCGAGGAAATGATCTTTGAACCCGATTATCCCCAGCAGCTTTGAAAGAAAGAAAACTACAAGCTGTGATAGAGGAAATTATACCCCAAAAGACAGGACAAAATGAGGAAGCTTGCGTTCAGAAAGGCAAGAAGCCAGTATCATCCCCAGCAGTTCTCGGAAAAATGAAACACTGATTTCGAGATTTCCCCGACAGCATTATATCCTACAAGTTTTTCAAGGGAGCGAAGCGCGAGCCCCGAAGGAGGTTTGGAAAGAGGAAGAAGGAAAGGGGATCCCCCGACAGGGTAATCCCCAGCTGATGACATTTCAATCCCCGCGATCCCGGGAGAGAATAAAAGGTTTTGAAGGAAGTAGAAAAGGAGGAAATAGAGAAGATTTTCCCATCAGCATCATCCCCAGCAGGTAAGTAAACAATTCCAAAGATATCCCCAGCAGTCAAAGGAAAAATAACACGACATAGGAGGAAAGCAATTCCGAAACAAGGTAATTCAGAAGAAAGGATGGGATGGAGTTAGTGAGTTGATGTTGAAGTCAGGGAGCCCGCCTGAAGAATAGAGTGACGATTTAGTTTTGAAGTTGTGGTTGAAGTTAGGGAGCCCGCCTGAAGAATGAAGTGGCGATTTATTTTGAAGTGCAGTTGAAGTCAGGGAGCCCGCCTGAAGAATGGAGTGGCGATTTAGTTTTGAAGTTGTAGTTGAAGTCAGGGAGCCCGCCTGAAGAATGGAGTGGCGATTTAGTTTTGAGTTGTAGTTGAAGTCAGGGAGCCCGCCTGAAGAATGGAGTGGCGATTTAGTTTTGAGTTGTAGTTGAAGTCAGGGAGCCCGCCTGAAGAATGGAGTGGCGATTTATTTTGAAGTGGTAGTTGAAGTCAGGGAACCCGCCTGAAGAATGGAGTGGCGATTTATTTTGAAGTAGTAGTTGAAGTCAGGGAGCCCGCCTGAAGAATGGAGTGGCAATTTAGTTTTGAGTTGTAGTTGAAGTCAGGGAGCCCGCTTGAAGAATGGAGTGGCGATTTAATTTTTGAAGTTATAGTTAAAGGTAATTTAATAGGAAGTGAAAAACAACAATTAGAGATTTTAGATGAAAGCAACAAGAAGAAGGAAGCAACAATTGGAAGATTTCAAGTAAGACATCAATTTAGAGCTAGTCTGAGGAATTATCTCCTAGCTTCAAAGTCTTAGTCTAATGAATCTTTCTCCTAAGACATCAAAATCTCAGTCTGATGAATCTTTCTCCTGAGATCACAACAATTTAGACCTAGTCTGAGGAATTATCTCCTAGCGTCAAAATCTTAGTCTGATGAATCTTTCTCCTAAGACATCAAAATCTTAGTCCGATGAATCTTTCTCCTAAGATATCAAAATCTTAGTCCGATGAATCTTTCTCCTGAGATCACAACAATTTAGACCTAGTCTGAGGAATTATCTCCTAGCGTCAAAATCTTAGTCTGATGAATCTTTCTCCTAAGACATCAAAATCTCAGTCTGATGAATCTTTCTCCTAAGATCACAACAATTTAGACCTAGTCCGAGGAATTATCTCCTAGCGTCAAAATCTCAGTCTGATGAATCTTTCTCCTGAGATCACAACAATTTAGACCTAGTCCGAGGAATTATCTCCTAGCGTCAAAATCTTAGTCTGATGAATCTTTCTCCTAAGATATCAAAATCTTAGTTAGATGAATTTTTTTTCTCCTGAGATGGTAATCATTCGATCTATACATTTCAAGTTTTGGTAATCAGGTGCCCACTTGAAGAATGGAGTGGTAATTTATTTTCGAAGTTTGTTGTTGAAGTCAGGTGCCCGCCTGAAAAATGGAATGGCAATTTATGATTAGAGTTTGTCGTTAAAGTCAGAAGCCTGCCAGAAAATCAGAACGGCGTCTCAGTTTCCAAGTTTTGATAAGGATAGTGAACAATCGAAAAGTGACAGAGTGTAACGGAAATCCCCAGCATGAATCATAAGGAAGGCAACAAGGATCAGAAAAGATAGATTCAGACTTCGAAGGAGAATAGTTCGAAGATCACAAGTAAGGGAATTCACTTCGGAGTGCAATGCAAGTTAGCAACAAAAGAAGCTTGCGACCGGAATGCGAGTCAACAGTCCGAGATGATCAACAGAAGTGAGTCACAATGAAAAAGCAAAGGCAAGGAGTTAATCAAAGTGCAGAAGTTGATGAAAGATGTGGTATGCTCAAGACATGGCCGAGGTCAAAAGCACTGCATACCTGGTCTTGATCCGAAAAGCATCACCTGCAACTAGCAAGTATCAAGGTTCAAATTTAGAGTCCGCATGAAGCACCAACCAATACTCAAGATCAAGCTTCAGAAGACTTATAGATAGGAATCTTGTAACTAGTAGCCGATAGGCTTAGTTAGTCTTTCTCATGTTTTGATTTTTGATGTAATAGCAGGACCACGGACCGGAACTTCGATGGAACAGAACCTCGACGGAATGACACCTCGACTGGCTCTCCACCTCGGTATACCCCTTCCTCACTCACTTTCGAACTACACGTGGCCTGATTCCTTTATAGCCAAGGATATGTAGGCAGCTCAGATACAAGGGCTCGGCCACATCCTCTTCTTTTAGTTTAGTCTCTCTGAATAAGGGTCGGGTCAAAACACTTATCTAGTCGTTCTTTGTCTGAAAACTCTATGTGTTTTCAGTCAAAGAAGGGCAGCTGTAGATGTGTGATTTTTCCCCTACCCGAGATTTTTTATATTTTTAGCTAAAATATTTAGTTTAGGCCTAATATAGCTATCTTAGCTAATTTTGACTCTTTTACTTTATTTTTACCTTAAAATGAAAAATAACAAAAATATAGATTTATTAATGTTTCGTAGTCATTTTTAAACATGAAAAATATAAAAATAGTACTTTATATTTTTATCTTTTTATAAAAATGAAAATAGTAAAAAATAGTTTCATTAACATTTTATAGTTACTTTAAGTTTGAAAAAATATAAAAAAATAATTTTGTTTTAATTATTAGTCTTATAGTTATTTTGCTTACGTAGGATTAATTAATAACACCGTGTTCTCATTCTCGGTTCCGGGCAAAGAATAATATTCGGGTTCAAGCTACCCGATTTTATAATTTTCGGACCTAGCCCATAACAATCCGAGCCCACCACACGTGGGGGACACGGACGGAATACGAAATGAAGCCCATAACTATTGAAACCCACGTGGAGACCCATCACTCTCGGTCTCTCACGTGGGCATCTAGGGAAGATGGTCCAACGGACAAAAGGTGGGTTGATTTTAAAAAGAACACGGAAAGGGAAGGGGAAGGGAACGGAAAATAAGAAAAATAGGAAAAGGGGGAGGGGACCAACGCATGTGGAGGAGGGGCCTTCTTCCTCACTTATTTAAAGGGGTACATGATTTAAAAAGAAAAAAGCGTAAAACGTTAAAAGGGGAAAAGGGTATTTTGAAAAGGATTAAAAAATGAAAAAAGAAAGATAGAGATATAAAAACACATGCACACACACTACAAAACACATGGACATGGAGGAAAAAGGCACATGCACACACGACACTAAAATTAAAGCAAAACACACGCACATGTGAGTATAAAAAAGAGAGGGACTAACGTTTTGGGGGAGGAGACTACACGGTCGATTTTCTTCTTCATTTTTAAAAAAGAGAGGACGGCATCATCGTTTTCTTGGAGTAAAAGAACCAAAAAGAAAAAAACTTACTGTCCCTAGCTTCTTTCTCCTACAAACCAGCCTTTCGTCGTCACCTTCACCTCCATTCCCGACGTCAACCTCCATTAACGCCATCATCTCCCTCCTGCATTTCAGCAACGACCAGCCAGCTCCCAGTCAAAGCGTCCAGCAGCAACCATCGATGCCGCTGCTGCTTCGTCAATCGATCATCGACGAGCTTACCTCCATTACTGTTACGTCCAAACGACGCTAAAACCAGCTTCCAAGCGAGCAGCCCGTCGTTAACCTCTAACAGCCCATCGCGGCAGCGACCAGCCAACCAGCACCATCACGTCCAGCCTCACGTCCAAATGACCCTTTTCTGCTTCATCTTCTTCGTTCCAAACGACCACCTCCAGCAGCCATACGTATCGTCAAACCAGTAGCTATTGAGTATTGTCGTGGTTCCGGCGAGTCCCGAGCTTTTCGTTCGAACATCGATCGTTTCTGTTAGCTTTTGGCCAAAGCCCGTTCGAGGTTGCCAGCGAGGTTCTATTCATTAATCCTCTACTCACATTATTTCAGTTTAGTGTTAATTGTTGGTTTGGTAATTTAATTCTGTGATTTGTCTAGTTGGTGATATACTTGAAGTTGAATCAATGTGATGCTTAAAAACGTATGATGTTCGCTTTCACGCGGATGTGAGCATAAATTTGATGACGTCGTGTGCCAGTGATGATTGTATAGTTATGGGATTAATTAGTTTGGTTCTACCGTCTTAAAGCCGCAGCATCTATTTTGGTTACTTCATTAGTTTACATTTTTGTGATGTATATGACCTCTTATTCTTGAACAAGTGCATTAATTTATTTACTATTGTTAAAAATGCAAAAGCAAAAACCTATGTTGTTTAGCTTTAGACAACATGTGTGATTTTGTTATTTAGTTTAAAGATTGGTTCATGATAGTTTACTATTGCATTAGGTAATTGTTAGACATTACAGTATTTAAAAGTCATATGGTAATTCCACGTAACGCTATAATAAGAAACACCAAAAGACGGAGCACATAATAATTGGTTATTAAAATTATTTAGAATTCGAGGCTTGCCATTTAGCGAATTTCATGGCCCTCGCAAAGTGCAAACGCGTAGTTGCTTTAGGCTCGTGTTTAATAATATTATTTTCCTAAATTCGGGTGCACATTTATGTGACCCAACTCCAAATCTCAACGAAATACATTTTTCATGACGTTGCAATTCTTTATTAAAATAATGGATAATAATATTAAGAGCGGTTAAAAGTTGAATTTTGCACATGAATTAAAGCACAGTATAAATCAGATAAATAAGCCGAATTTGACAGTTGAGCGACCGTGCTAGAACCACGGAACTCGGGAATGCCTAACACCTTCTCCCAGGTTAACAGAATTCCTTATCCGGATTTCTGGTACACAGACTGTTAAACAGAGTCATTCTTTTCCTCGATTCAAGATTCAACCGGTGACTTGGGACACCATAAATTCCCCAAGTGGCGACTCTGAATTAATCAAATAAATCCCGTTTCGATTGTCCTTTAATTGCAAAAACTCATTTACTCCCTTCTACCAAGCCCTTCGCGGGGCGCGGTAGCGCTGAAAGGAGGTGTGACAGCTCTGGCGACTCTGCTGGGGATCATAAAAACCTAGAACCACTAGTTCAGGGTTTAAGAATTCGAGCTTTGAATAATTGTGGTCGAAACCCAGTTACAATGAGTTTAAATCATGTGAATAAATTAGAATCTTTTCTTATTTTGCATTCTTTAGAAATGAATTTAATAAAGAAAATGTAGCAACTTTAGGATCATCCTTTTAAATAAATAAGACGAATCCCGCCGAATAAAAAGACATAAAATTGCGGGATTTTCACAAATGTATATATTAATCCTTTAGATTTCGGGATGGGCCGTTTGGTAAATTTCACGGCTCTATCAAAAAATAATAGCGCATTAGTATCTTTAAACGCGTATTTCATAATCTTATCCCCCTAAACTCGGGTGCACATTTATGTGACCCAAATCCAAATCTCAACAAAATTGAAATGTATCAACAATCACGGGTACATTGATTGTGACGTGGTTTGAGATGTATTTTCATGAAATTGTAATTCTTCTATTAAATAATGAATAATAATATTAAAAGCGGTTAAAGGTTAAAATTTGCACATAAGTTAAATCATAGTAATTCAGATAAATAAGCTGAATATGACAGTTGAGCGACCGTGCTAGAACCACGGAATTCGGGAATGCCTAATACCTTCTCCCGAGTTAACAGAATTCCTTATCCGGATTTCTGGTTCGCGGACTGTTAAATAGAGTCAAACCTTTCCTCAATTCGGGATTCAAACCGGTGACTTGGGACACCATAAATCTCCCAAGTGGCGACTCTGAATCTCTTAATAAATGAATCCCATTTTGATTGTCCTTTAATTGGAAAAAACTCCTTCACCTCGCGCCCTCTCGGGTCAGCGTAAAAAGGAGGTGTGACAGCTCTGGCGACTCTGCTGGGGATGATATAACCCAGAACTTCGGTTCAGGGTTTAAGAATTCGAGCTCATTTAAAATTGTTGTTTTTGCTTATATCTGATTTTATTATATATCTTGATTAATGTCCTACATGATTACCGCTTTGATATTGCGTGAACTGTATATATAAAAACTGTACCGAAAACCCTTCTCTTCTTACCTCCGGGGATGTGCTTACTGGTTGAGACTCCCCTTTCTGTTAGTGTCAATACCAAAAATAAGAAAAAGAGGCCGGACAAGTTACAAAGCCGATTGACCCCGCGGGTTACCGGTACGTAGCCCCCTCCTCGATCCGAGTTGTCCGCTCGGGTGCACGGTCTAGTACCATATGAAAACTTCAGGATATAGAACCTAGGTCTAGGATGTTTATTTGCATCATATCTGACTTAGAAGACTCAACACAGGGGTTGGTCCGTCTAGGACATGTGACCTGAAATAAAAAGACCATCCTGTTGCATCCTGTTTGTTTTACGCATTTATTTGCTTCAGACTTGTAGGCTAACCGGTTTTTTTAAATATTGAGGAAAATGAAAAAAAAATAGTTTCAAAATAGTTTGTTTTTTTTACTTAAAAAGAAAAAAAACGTTTGTTGTAAAATAAAAAAAATGTGTGATTAAAAAAAATATATAGTTTCAAAATAGTATGTTTGTTTTACTTAAAAAAGAAAAAAAATTAAAATTAAAAAAAATGTGTGGAAAAAAAAATAATAATAATATATAGTTTGTTTCATTTACAGATGTAGTTTGTTTTTATTTGACCGAACTACGCTGGTTTGATTCTCACATGGCGTGAGATACGTAGGCAACATTCATCGGGTCCAACCTCCCCTTTTTCAAAAATAGCCAAAAATATCGAAATTAATTTTTCGTTGTAAATAAGTTGAGTGATACCGTTTTCAAAAATAGCCGAATGTACCCGAAAGGGACGCCGGAAGGCTGACTTTGTATAAACGGCCACTTTTGGGTCAGTTTGTAGATTTTTTTGGTCAATTGACCCTCACAGCCTTATAATCTTCGTCCCCGAGGCGATGAAAGGCCATGTTTAAAAAAACAAGGTTTTTATTCCAATTTGAAAAAAAAAAGAAGAAAAAGAAAAAAAAAATGAAAAAAAGGGGAGGTTAATAACGAGAGAGGTTTTCAAGGATAATTGAAAAGGAAAAGTTGGAATGACGCATGCGGTGAATACATATATGGTTAACTGACTAGGTGCATTGCATCCAACGTGCGATAACATATCTATTAAACTCTGTGAACTTACAAGTTTGTTGCAATTTCAGAAAGTTTAGCGGTTGGCTTGACAGAATATTCCGGCCAATCACCATTACCATACTAGATCAAAAGGGCCAATTCTAGCAAGCATGTCTAGTTCCGGCAAAAGTCTCGATGGAGAGAAATCAGAGATACAGATAATGAAAGAGGAGGTGGACAGGTTGAGACAACAGATAACAGAGATGCACCTAGCCTGGGCTAGGGGACAGTCATCACCAAACCTTCCTACTCTTACACCAGCACTAGAGATTCCGCCCATTGACCCCTCGACAAGTGCACCGATCTATCCATATTATCAAGGGGAAAACCCATATACATCCCAAGTTCCACCAGCTAGACAAAATACTCCCCCTCCGGTCACCCCTGTTTTTGTGGCACCTCCACCTGCTACTTTACAAAAGTCGTCTAGTGAGCCGCTTTTTCAAATCCATGACAATCATTGTTATTCTCCCGAGCCTACCTTTAAGGCTCCTGAACCGCATTCACACACCCCTCACTGGGATAACCCGGCAGAACCGGAAAAGCACTTCAAAAGTTTGGAGCATGAGGAAGTTATTCGAAAAGTTAAAAGCCTGGAGCAATCCTTCAGGAATATGCATGGTTTGGACAACCAAGTCAGTGTCGCTTACAAAGATTTGTGTCCATTCCCAGATGTCCAATTGCCAACCGGGTTCAAAATGCCCAAGTTTGACCTATACGAGGGGCATGGTGACCCAGTAGCCCATCTTTGAGGTTTTCTGCAGCAAAATGCGAGGAGCCGGAGGGCGAGAAGAACTTCTGATAGCTTACTTCGGTCAGAGCTTGGGAGGGTCCGCACTAGAGTGGTACACCGGGCATGATCCCAACAGATGGTTTACATGGGATGACCTGGCCCAAGCATTCATCGGCCAGTTTCAATATAATCTTGAAATAATCCCTGATCGCTTATCATTGCTAAAGTTAGAGAAGAAACTCGCCGAAAGCTTTAGAGAATTTGGATTCCGCTGGAGGGAACAGGCAGCAAGGGTAGATCCACCGATGAGAGAGAATGATATGGTAGATTACTTCTTGCAGACACTGGAGCCAACTTACTTTAGTCACCTGGTGACATCAGTTGGTAAATCTTTCAATCAGGTGGTCAAAATGGGTGGAATGATAGAAGAGGGACTTAAGTCCAATAAGATCTCGAGCTATTCCACGTTGAAAACAACAACTCAAGCTATTCAGAATGGCATAGGGGCTGCATTCGGGAAGAAGAGAAGAGAAGAAGTTGCAACGGTAGAGGAGGGTATTTGGTCCAGATCGAAAGGTCCTTCACCTCATTACCACCCTACCACCCAAATCACCCAAATCACCCTCCCCGAAACACATATACACCACCAATGGTTTACAATAATCCTCCAGGACCAGGTTTCCGAGGGAATCATGCCTTCAGAAAGGAAAAGGCACAAAGAACCTTCACTGAGTTGGGAGAAACTTATACTGCTCTGTTCCACAAATTGAAGCAAATATGTTTGTTGATTCCTATTGAGACAAGATTGTCAAATCCCCTACCCCCAAATGTGAATCGCTCAATAAGGTGTGAGTATTGTTCAGGGGCTCTCGGACATGATACCGAGAAATGTTGGAAACTGAAACATGCAGTGCAAAATCTTATTGACACCAATAAGATCGAGGTTCAGACACCAGAGGCACCCAACATTAATCAGAATCCATTGCCAGCCCACCGTTAGACCCATATGATCAAATTGATACAAAAGGGAAGGGAAAATTAAGAAGCCCGATATGTATTCCAAACCAAAACCAATCGGCAGAAGTTGGTATATGAGAAGTCATGCTTGGTAATCAAAAGGAGTTTTCGGTGGTTTGTTTTTGTTGTCATTTCTTTTGTCCGAGTTGTTTCCAGGGGATTGTGACCTAGATTTTGTCTTGTAGTGAAACCCTCTTATCTTTCCATTTTTGGTCATTTCAGTTTGCCTAGTCTTATCAAGTCTCGTTTCAGGTTTGTATTTTTGGTTTGCTTGTTTGTATTTGAACCAATTCTCCGTTTAGTGAAACTTTTGGTCTTTTATTACCCAGTTCGTCTTTTTGTTTAGTTTTTCTATCTTTAAATTTGTCATTTGTTCGAACGCCGACTCTAATGACATGGCATCGCACATAATTTTGGCCTAATATTAAGGGTTAATCATGAAGCAATTAGAAGATAATCAGGTCATTTTAAAAAGAAATAAAAATGATTTGAGATTATTTGGAGCCCGAATCATGTGAGACTGGGGCATGTAAAACACGAAGAAACCCTTAAAGGAAAATTGGCCATGCTAAGACGGGGTTCGCTCGTGATATTGAAATGAAAGTGTCGTCCAGCAATACTTTAAAATGATAGATGAAAAGGCTAATGGACGATATGGTTATCAATTAGGGCACAAACAGAAGATGTCGTGAATATGTTGTTTGAACTTGGCATGTTTTGAAGATTGGAATGACTATCCAAACACTTTATCCACCGCCAACCCTTTGAGACTTAATTTAAATTCTTTTATACCCCTCCTTCGGAATTAGTTGCAAAGAATAGAAACACAAGTTTGAAAGACAAAAGAAGAAAGGGATAAAGAAAAAAAAAAGGAAAGAGAACAACAAAAAAAGATAAAGAAAAGAAAAGAAAAATGAATGAAAAAGGGCAACTTGAAAAAAAGGGAATTGGGAACTACGTTTGACCCGATTCCTTAAAGAGGATACGTAGGCGCTTCACAGCTCGGTCATAGTGTAAATAAAGTAATAAAAATTCCCCAAGTAAAAATCTGGGGCAAAGAAAAATTTTGTTGATTATAAATAAATTTAGGTCCGAAGGTTGTAAATTTTGAACCCAAAATTGATTTTGTTTTGAGCCTTCAATACCCTTTCTTTCTAGCCCTATCCAAATCCTACATTACGGTCCAAATAAAGACCTTCCGATCAGTCTTCAAAAGAGGCCAAGTCAAGCAAACACGAGAGTCTCATCATAATATGACACTCTGATTCCCAGGAGAAAAGACTCTGATTCCCAGCAGAAAAGAATTACTAGAGAGTCTTAGCAGAGGCACCCCAATCCCCAAGCTAAAAGTAATACAAATGAGAGAGTCTTACCAGTGAAAACCTTCACAGGCACCATAAGGCGACGAAAGCTGAGAGAAAACAAAAATGAGAGAGGCTTGAAAGTTAAAACCCTTCGGGCACTACAAGTCGAACAAAGGTGATAGTTAAATGGAAATTGTGAAAGGCGATTAATGACGGAGGATAGGCCATATGTGCATGTCATGACCAGTAGAGTTGGTATTCGCGTTTGATAAGTTTTTATAGTTGTTTCTTGTTAGAGAGTCAGTTCTCCCTTGTCTTCCTTTTGTTGTTTCTTTTTATCTTTCTACTTTTGTCAAAAATTCCCCCATCAAAGTCTGTCTAGTCAAAACATAGTGAGAAATGACTTCAAAACTTGCCACCAACTTTCCAATTATTATGCAAGGCAAGGAAATATCATTGACGGCAGAGAAGTATGGTGCAAAGAAGATTATTAAACTGGGGCAGAAAATTTTCTTTTCAGTTTGAAAATTTTCTGGAAGTCAATACCCACTTGGGGAAGAAGGAAAGTCTTAAGGGAAATGGTCTTAGAACCAGTGTCATCCTCAACAGCCTTCAAGAAAAGTGAAATACCAATTTTGAAGAAATGAAAATCCCCCAGCAATGTTATCTACATCAAGTTCCGAGGTGGTCGGACAACATAGAGTTGTAAAGGAAGAAAGGAAATCTCATCTTCAACAAAATAACCCCCAGCAAGTTGAGAAACACAGAACGGGGAAGGGATGAATGGAAAAACCCATCCCCAGCAGGAATATCATCTCCAGCAATTGAAATCATTCCCCAACAAGTTTTGGGAACCCCGAGCGAGGGAAAGGAGAAAAGAAAAAAACCACCCGACATGAGCGGCACAACCGCTCACAATATTTTGAACTAACAAATTTTCTTTGATTTGAAACAGGGAAAGAAAGTGCTATTGATAGCAGAAAGTCATGCCACAAGGAAGAACACCAACACTAGGGCAGAAAATTTTCTGCCGTTGTTGAAAATTTTCTCGGAGAAACGAGGAAGGCAATTCAAGATGACGTGTCAGGTTTGTCCACCTTCAAATAGGATATTTCAGGTTTGTCCACCTTCGAACAGGACGTCTCACGTTTGTTCATTCTCAAACATTGATATCATGGGAGTATTCGCCCTCGAATAGAATACGATGGGAGTATTCGCCCTCGAATAGAATACGATGGGAGTATTCGCCCTCGAATAGAATACGATGGGAGTATTCGCCCTCGAATCGAATACGATGGGAGTATTCGCCCTCGAATAGAATACAATGGGAGTATTCGCCCTCGATTAGAATACGATGGGAGTATTCGCCCTCGATTAGAATACGATGGGAGTATTCGCCTTGAATAGAATACGATGGGAGTATTCGCCCTCGAATAGAATACGATGGGAGTATTCGCCCTCGAATAAAATAGGATGGGAGTATTCGCCCTCGAATAGAATACGATGGGAGTATTCGCCCTCGAATAGAAAACGATGGGAGTATTCGCCCTCGAATAGGATACGATGGGAGTATCCGCCCTCGAATAGAATACAATGGGAGTATCCGCCCTCGAATAGGATACGATGGGAGTATCCGCCCTCGAATAGGATACGATGGGAGTATTCACCCTCGAATAGAATACGATGGGAATATCCACCCTCGAATAGGATACGATGGGAGTATCCGCCCTCGAATAGAATACGATGGGAGTATTCGCCCTCGAATAGAATACGATGGGAGTATTCGCCCTCGAATAGAATACGATGGGAGTATTAGCCCTCGAATAGAATATGATGGGAGTATTCGCCTTCAAATAGAATACGATGGGAGTATTCGCCTTCAAATAGAATACGATGGGAGTATTCGCCCTCGAATAGAATACGATGGGAGTATCCGCCCTCGAATAGGATACGATGGGACTATCCACCCTCGAATAGGATATTTTATGTTTGTTTTATTTTTATTGATTTGCCAGAAAGCATTTTAAATTCAAAAGTTGCTAATAAAAATAGGCGCCTACCTGTATAACAAGAGGCATGTCTTCAGTCTTTACATTGCAGTTCTTGAAACCAGTAACCCACCATAAAGCAGAGGGTTACAACAAGAGTTCCCAGCATAAATTCAAGCGCATGAGTCAAAGGAAGGGAGGGAATGAAGAAAAATTTTCCCAGCGTCATTATCCTCAGCAGGCAAGTAAATAATTCTAAACATATCCCCAGCAGACAGGAGGGAAAACAACACGACCCAGGAGGAAAGCAATTCCAGAACAAGGTAATTTAGGAGAAATGATAGTTTAAGAGGTGATGCAGGAAGAAGAAAGCGGTGCAAGAAGCGAAGGAAGACGATAGGGATGGGATGAAGTTCGAAGTTTGTAGTTGAAGTCGGGGAGCCCGCCTGAAGAATGGAGTGGCGATTTAGTTTTGAAGTTATAGTTGAAGTCTGGGAGCCTGCCTGAAGAATGGAGTCGCGATTTAGTTTTGAAGTTGTAGTTAAAGTCAGGGAGCCCGCCTGAAGAATGGAGTGGCGATTTAGTTTTGAAGTTATAGTTGAAGTCAGAGAGCCCGCCTGAAGAATGGAGTGGCGATTTAGTTTTGAAGTTATAGTTGAAGTCAGGGAGCCCGCTTGAAGAATGGAGTGGCGATTTAGTTTTGAAGTTATAGTTGAAGTCAGGGAGCCCGCCTGAAGAATGGAGTGGCGATTTAGTTTTGAAGTTATAGTTGAAGTCAGGGAGCCCGCCTGAAGAATGGAGTGGCGATTTAGTTTTGAAGTTGTAGTTGAAGTCAGGGAGCCCGCCTGAAGAACGGAGTGGCGAGTTATTATTTTGAAGTTGTTGTTGAAATCAGGTGCCCGCCTGAAGAATGGAATGGCGATTTATGATTAGAGTTTGTCGATAAAGTCAGAAGCCCGCCGGAAAAGCAAAACGGCATCTCAATTTCTAAGATTTGATAAGGATAGTGAAGAATCGGAAAGTGACAGAGTATAAAGGAAATCCTCAGCAAGAATCCAAGTTCAAAATCAGAAGGAAGGCAACAAGGGTCAGAAAAGATAGATTCAAACTTCGAAGGAAAATAGTTCGAAGATCACAATGAAGGGACCAACGGTCGGAGTTCGGCAATCAAGATAGGCCGAGATAAATTTGTCAGAAGAAAAGAAACATGTGAAGAAACATCAAAGCCAGCAGGATGGCAAGGAACATGACAAGATCAAGTTGAAAAGATAGATAAGAATTTGCAATACTATAACTTAGTCTAGCTTCATATTTTTCATTTAGCACGGTGTAATAAGGAGATTAGTTAAGCAGTGGCATCAGCAGCAACAACAAGTAACAGCAAGATCACAGCAGTCATGGTAGTCGCAGCTACCAAAACTTCCCGAACTACATTGACCTGATTCCTGTTTAGCCCAGGATATGTAGGAGGCCTTCTCAAGCAGAGGCTCAGTCAAATTTTCTCCAAAAAATGCTTCACACGTACAACTTGAATACAGTTTACAATTTCTGTGTATGGGGTCAAATTTGACCCTCCACGTCTTTATGTCAGAGGGTACTGTGAGCACGTGATTTTTGCCCTATAAGAGAAATACTCCCAAAGATTCAAAATAAAATAATTTTAGTTTTCTTGCAATTATTGTGAATTTTGTGTTATTTTTCTTGTATTATTTGCATTTTTATCTGTGCATATTTGCTTGTTTAAATAAATAAAATATACAAAAAAATATGTTGCATATATATATAAAATTCAAGTTTACAATTAAGTTTATTTTACAGAAATGAAAAGTCATAAAAAATATGTATTTTGCATTTTTTAAGCATTTAATGTCCAAATCGTGCAATTTTATTTTTATTAATGTTTAATTTTGTGTGATAATTATTATTATGAGTTAATTAGTATTTCAAGATAATTTTTAGTTTTTATAAATTAATCTTAGTATTTTAGGCTTTATTAATTAGGAAGTTGAATAATGGAGAAGAACAAAATAGAAAAAATTGGATTGGGCCATCTTGCAAATTAAGCTACAAGCCCAATCCTAAGCACCCTTACCCAACCCAAAACCCCTTGGCCCAAGAAGAAAATTTCAGATTTATTTTTAGCCAAAAATTAATCATAATCATATGACATAAAGTAGTGGGGAGCAATGAAATCAAGGAAGAAAACAAGGAGAGGAAAACATGGATTAGTGGGTTTTCTTTAAATTAAAAAAATATTTTTCTTTTTAATAAAAAATATGAAAATTTTCGAAATTCTTGCCTATAAATAGAAGAGAGGATTTATGTAAAAAGGGGTGGAAAAAAGAGAGGAAACAATAGGAAGAGAAGAAAAATAAGGAAAAAAAGAGAGCAGTATACACTCGATATATACTCTGGATAGCGAAATATACACGGACATGATTTAATTTTTGGAGAGTTTCTTTTGAGAATTGAAGAGAGTTCAAAGCTAGAGAGAGAAAGCAAAGAGAAATTTCGGAATATATTTTTCTTCTCTATTTTTACGGGTTTTTCTCCATATTGCTCGGATATGCTGGACTGAGGTGTTGAAGCTATTGCTGGTTGTTACTGTTGTTGCTGTGTTGTTGCTTTGCTACTGCTAACTATCTTCTTCTTTGCTTTTCAAATACCAGGTACACAACTAATACATTGGTTCTTGTAAGCTGAAAATTGAAGCATGGATGCAAAGAAAAATGAAGATATGAAATTTTAAACTTGTTATAGTTCTTTACTTATTTTGTATATACATTAGAATATTTATTCCTTTAGAATCATGTAGATGTTTGTTTATGTATGACTGAACATTTTATAATAGTGTAGTGTGCGAACTTTATATGTATGATAGTTAAAAGGTATTAATGGCGCGATAGGCTATTTTATGTTATTATAGTTTTTTTTTGAAAATATCATAAACAATTTAAGCCATTTAGACTATTCTTGGATAATCCGATAGTTACCACTAAACAAAAGGTTATTTTGAATCTTATAGGAATATTGTTTAATTAGATATAGTTGGTTAATTTCAGCATGTAAATGACTTAGGATAAATAAAATCAGACTTTCAAGTTCTTTCACCTTAAGAAGAATACCACTTTAAATTGGCAGAATATTTGTTAACAAAAATAACACCATTTTTAATTTGCAAAGTATGAGTATGTATAAAATAAGCTAGTTTGGCCCAACTAAAATAAAGATTGGCCCAGGACTATGTTTTGTACTACTCATGTTGGGCTTGGGCCCATAATTGTCAAAAGATTGCATAGCCATATTATAACTACTGCTTAAAATGAGTAAAAGGTGGGAAACATGGTGAGTTAGCTTAATTGATTTCTTGATGTAATTTATTGGTTGTCTTGTCATCGTGATTCTTGTTTAACGGCTTGAGTTTACTTGGGACAAAGTTTGTCCATACATATCAGTACAATTCAAGTGTACTGACGTCCCTTTTTGCCGGGGACGCTACATTCGTGTTATGATTGTAGGTGGATCAGTAGCAGGCACTTCAGCTCATCGGCAGTAGTATCCTTCTCCTTCCACTGCCCGTTTTGGTGAGCCCTTTCTTCCTCGGGGCCCTGTGTGGTTCATGCCACTTTTGTTTAGATTTTATTTTGGTTTTGTAAGGTATAGCCGGAGCCTTGTTACCGGCAAGTATTGTATTCCCTTTTGTATCCTAGAGGCTCTGTAGACATGTAAACTGTGGGATTCCAGTCTTATGTATATATTATATTATGCTGGGCGTTGTAAAAACTGCAAACTTGATAAGGAATCACTCGTATGGTTTTGTTTGTTTATTGTGAAATAATTCATGATTAGTAAGATATTTGGTTAATGAGAAACAATCAACACAGGGGTAACGCATGGGAATGAAAGGCACCCAGGTCCGCTTGACTGGGGCTACCCGGTCAGACGCCGGTCATGTCCCTCGATTTGGGGCATGACAGAAACACCTAAAACAACATCGAATCAACAAAATAGCATCGGATTCAAACCTAAGAACTCCAAAAACTTCCTAATTCCGCTTTTGATCAAAAAGCCTATCAAACCTTATATGAATTACCTGAAATTTTGTACACATGTCACAAATGACACAATGGACATGCTGCAAATTTGGAATCCCATTAGGACCCCTATTTCAAAATCTTCGGTATCAACCAAAAAATGCCAAAATTCTAATTTCGCCAATTGAAGCATATATCTACCACAGACATCCAACATACCAGATGCGCTCCCAAGCCCAAAATACCTAATAGAGATAACCAAATCATGAATATCCAAATCTGAGATCGAATACTAAGAAGTCGAAAACTTGGTCAAACCTTTCAAGTTTAAAGCTTCAAACTGAGAATTGTTCTTATAATGCTATTCCGATTATCCTGAAGACCAAAACCGATGATTTACATACGCCATAATACATCACACGGGTTAGTCATGCCCAAGAACTAGCGAGCAAAATGCAAAATTTTAAAATGACCGGTCGGGTCGTTACAATTAGTAAATCCTTATTTGGTATACTTTTTTAACTTATGTATAACTAATACAAGCATTAGTTATACACCCTATTTGGTATTATTCTATATATAACTAATGCATAGCAAAAACATGGTATTAGCAATACAGGGGTATTAATGCATGCATTAGAATGGTTAAAGGAAAATTTATCCTTAAAGTCCCTTAAGCTATAGAATATGGAGGGTATTTTTATAAATAAATAGTTTTATTAAAAATTATACAAGGGATATCAATGTTAATACACCATACCAAATAATGAATAAGAAATAATTCTTGCATAATTAATGCTTGCATTACTAACCCTAAGGGTGACCCTTCCATAAAGCAAGTAAAACAACCATTTTAGGCCCCATTTCTGTTACATCTAATAGACTATGTATAAGTTTAAAAAAAAGTTCTGTAAAGCGAAAAACTTTGATTTTTTTTAAATATAGAAGAAGAAGGATTTGCAACTATTATGATTTCTACCAATCAAATTGCACTTGAAATGAATATCGAACCCGAACTTCGTAAGTAACGTGTAATGTATAGGAAGCAACAATTTGATGTGAATGTTGATAAAAAATCTTTTGAAGAGTCCATAGAGTTGATTGCTTTTATACATAATAGAGAAGACTTATTTTTTCACTTTAAAATACAACAACAACAACAACCTAGTAAATCCCACAAGTGGGGTATGGGGAGGGTAGTATGTACGACCTTACCCCTACCCCGAAGGGGTAGAAAGGTTATTTCCGAAAGACCTCCGGCTCAAGATAATAAAAATACAAAAGAAAAGAATATTAGATTCACCACGGGGATCATAGGGAAAAAGGAACATAAAACGCAGTAGAAAAATTCAAAACAAAAATGATGGCTAGTAAATGGACCCTGCTTCAAAATTAGAAAATAGTAACACACGACACTGCCCCTAGCTATCCTAGCCAAAACCCAGCCGGACTAGGCTCACAAAGGTACAAAGTAGCGCAAGACTCAACTACCTCCTAGCCTACAACCGTAATACTCGAATTTCACAACTTCCCATCAAGCGTCATGTCCTCGAATATCTGAAGTCTCGCCATATCCTGCCTGATTACCTCTCCCTAATACTTATTAGGCCTCTCTCTACATCTTCTCTTACCCTCCACGACCAGTCGCACTTCCTTGTGGGAGCATCTGTGCTTCTTCTCTCAACATGCCCGAACCATCCGAGTCTTGCTTCCCGCATCTTGTCATCAATAGGAGCCACGTGTACCTTCTCCCGAATGTCATCATTCCTAATCTTATCCATCCTAGTATGCCCACACATCCACCTCAACATCTTCATTTTTGCTATTTTCATCTTTTGGATATGTGAGTTCTTAACAAACCAACACTCAGCCCTATATATTATGGCCGGTCTAACCACCACTTTATAGAACTTAACTTTGAGTATCGTTGGCACTCTTTCATCACACAAGACTCCATATGCTAACCTCCACTTCATCCATCCTACGCCAATACGGTGGGTGACATCCTCGTCGATATCCCCTCCTCCGTGGATAACTTAACCAAGGTCTTGAAACTGCCTCTACGTGGGATAACCTGTGACTCAAGCCTCACATTCACATCCACTCCCCCCGGCCCACTGCTAAACTTATGGTCGGGTGCTAGTCATGGTCCTCCAGTTTGGGTCGTGACAGTCTATCTCCAAACTTCCAATCTCGCATTAACACCGGTACGTGACTCATCAATTAGAATTATGTCATCGGCGAATAACATGCACCATGGCACCTCCCTTTGAATAAGGTTTGTTATTGTATCCATCACCAGGGCGAACAAGAACGGACTGAATGCTGGCCCTTGATGTAATCCCATTTCAAATGGAAAAGGCTGAGAGTCCCCTCCTACTGTCCTAACCTGAGTCTTAGCCCCATCGTACATATCCTTAATTTCCATAATATAAGGGACTGCCATACCTTTTGCCTCCAAGCATCTCCAGAGAACTTCTCTAGAGACCTTGTCATACGCTTTCTATAGGTCAATAAACATCATGTGCAAATCCTTCTTTCTCTCTCTGTACAGTTCCACCAATCTCCTAACAAGGTATATAGCTTATGTGGTGGAACGACCCGGCATGAACCTGAACTGGTTATCGGATACAGACACCGTCATCCTCACTCTCGCTTCAACTACCCTCTCCCATACTTTCATGGTATGACTCGGTAATTTGATACCTCTATAATTGTTACAATTCTGTATATCACCTTTGTTCTTATATAATGGTACCACCGTATTCCACCTCCACTCATCCGACATCCTCTTCGAGTTAAAAATAACGTTAAACAACTCAGTCAATCACTCCACACCAGCTCTCCCTACACATTTCCAAAATTCTACTGGAATCTATCTGGCCTGGTCGCTCTGCCCCTACTCATGTTACGCATTGCCCCCACGACTTCCTCGACCTTGATACGCCTGCAGTGCCCGGGGTCACTGTAACTCTCAAAATACTCCAATTCACCTAGCACAATGTCACAATCCCTTTTTTTTATTTAGAAGTTTATGAAAGTAAGTCTGTCATCTCCTCTTAATATGGGCATCTTCCACTAGTACTCTACCATCTTCGTTCTTAATGCATCTCACTTGGTCCAAATCTCGAGCCTTCATCTCCCTCGACTTGGCCAACTGGAATAACTTTTTCTCCCCACCTTTTTCCCCAGTTCGTCGTACATACGACCATAAGCCGTATTTTTAGCCTCTGTGACCAACAATTTAGCTTCCTTCCTAGATACCTTATATTTTTTCATGCACGCTATCCTCTCCTCCTCACCTGTGCTCTCCATTAACTTCAGGTATGCCACCTTTTTCGCTTCCACTTTGCCTTGGACCACTTCATTCAACTACCAATCTCCTTTGTGCCCACCTTAGACACCGGTTGAGACCCCTAACACTTCTATCGCAGCCCCCTAATATGGTCTGCTATCGCTAACCACATAGTGTTCGCGTTCCTACTACTCTCCCAAGCTCCCATAGCCGACAAACGACATTCCAACTCTTGGGCTTTATCCTTAGTCAAGGCTCCCCACCTGATTCTTGGTTTTCCCCGAGCAGACCTTTTCCTCCTCTTAAACCTAATACCAATGTCTAGCACCAATAACTTATGCTGCATCACGAGTGTCTCACTCGGAATCACCTTGCAGTCCTTGCACAACCCGTTATCACACCTCATGAGGAGGAGATAGTCACTCTAAGTCTTCGCTACCGCATTTTGAAAAGTAACCAAATGCTCTTTCCTCTTCGGAAAGTTAGAGTTCGCAATCACCAACCCAAAAACCTTAGCGAAGTCCAACAACGAGGTACCTCCTCCATTCCTCTCTCCAAAACCAAAGCCTCCATGCACCTCGCCATAGCCACTTCTGGTCTCCCCAATATGACCATTAAAATTTCCTCCTATGAATAACTTCTCAACAAGCGAAACCTGGCGCACAATCTCATTTAACTCCTCCTAGAAGCGTCGTTTAACCTCCTCATCTATGCCTGCATGCGGCGCATAGGTGCTAACGACATTCAGTGAGTGCTCTCCAACTACCAACTTAATAACTATTAATCTATCATTCACCCGTCTCACCTCAACTACATACTCTTCTAATTCCCTATCCACCAAGATACCCACTCCATTATTACCTCTTTGGACTCCTCAATACCAAAGTTTATACCCGTCTGCATCTTTCGCCCTCGACCCTACCCACCTAGTCTCCTGGACACACGCTATATTGACCCTGATCTTCTGGAGAATCTTCGCCAACTCTATAGACTTACTTGTCAATGTACCTATGTTCCATGACCCGATTCTTAACCTATAGGCACCCTTGTTTCATTTACCTTTCTTGCCTCCCAACCCACCCCTAACCCATTTCCTTCCTCCCACCCCCTAACCCATTCCCTTCCTCCCACCCCACCCCCTACTCCCCCATGAGGACATGAACTCACTCGACCATCCCAAACCACAACCACTATACCTACGATAGACTAAGGGAAAATCACTAATATGCACAAGGCAACAAACCAAGCTAGACAAAGGGAAGGTTGCAATTATACACGCACTAGTATTGTGGATAAACTAATAGGAACTAAGATTGCAATAATTTAACTAATATAATAAAGGGGAAAGAAAATAGGAGGTACCAACTCCCGCAAGTAGAACATGGGAAATGCCTTGGTATATACGACGATGTTGAATGTTCCTTACAATATAATAATCAATTCGATATCGATGGTTTAAATTTGTTTTCTTAATTAAAAGTATTGAGGAAAATAGTACAATTAAAAGATGACAGTTTAATTGATATATTTAATCAAATAAAAAGATTTAATTCTTTTTCAAATGCCTAAATTTCTTGTAGAATAGTGTTAATAATTTATGTTACCGCTTCTTCAACGGAAAAATATTTTCAAAATTAAAATTGATAAAATCTTACCTAACAACAACAATATCATAAGAAAGATTAAATAAATTAGCTATATTGTCAGATGAGAAATACTTATTAGGAGTTATTGATTATAAGAAAACCAATTAACAATTTTGTATATAAGAAAAACTATAAAAAATAGACTTCAAATAAATAATAAAAAAAGTTAAAAAGTTAAGGCCCTTCACAAAGCTTGGCTTTAGGCCACAAAGTTCATTATACTTGACTAACCCATGCATTACTAAGTCAAGTATTACTAATATACCTTATTTAGCACTATTGTTATATACCCTATTAAAGAGTAAATGCCACTCAATTTTATTGGAAAATAATTTACTAAATCGTAAAAGTAAAAAAAGAAAAAGCAGCGAATTTTAAGTCAATATCATACGTTAGCGTACGATAATATGTCCAAGGGACAGCCAACAGTTATTCGGACCTAATGACGCCGCCCAGGTTGGAACGTTTCTACTAAAAAATCATGTACGATTAACATTTCGCAAACCCTTGAGCTTTCATTCACACACAAAAACCCTTTTATACAAAAATTATCCCTAAACCCTCTTCAAACTCTTCGGGAAAAAATCTTTTTCTCCAAGCTACCTCCACCTCCATTTCCAGCTGCCTATTTTAACATCACTTGGGCCCTTCCAATATTCCCCAATCTTACACTGAAAGGTAATTTTTCCATTACCCAAATACTTATGTCTAAATATATTTACGTGACAAATTCTTTACTGGGGTTTTACAGTTTTAGCATTTGAAATCGATAGCAGTTTTTGATATATCAGTATTGCTTGTTCCATATATGGGATTTGATTCCCAAGTATTTGTAGGTATGAAACCTATAGCAATCTTGATATCTCTAATTTGTTTTGCATATATTGTGTTCTTGGTGGTCAAGTTAGGATTTTTGGTTTTCAAGTAGTTGTATTTACATACATGTGACTGATTTTTTCATTGGGTATAGGGTTTTATCTTTCAAATCTAGCAAAATCTTGATACACTATATTGTTTGTGCAATTATTGTGCTCTAACTCTGTTGGGGATATTTATTATTTGTGTATTTGTGGTGTGTAGAGGGAGAGAAAGAGTAGTGAGTGAATGGCAGGAGGTGGTTCAGCTGCTGGAAAGGGTAATGCACCCAGTGTTCGAATAGTGGTTGCTGGTGATGCCAAGACTGGAAAGTCAAGTTTGATCTTGACGGCCGCCACTGATTCTTATCCGCCCAATGTCCCTCCAGTGTTGCCTCCGACGAGGCTACCTGATGATATCTACCCTGATCGAGTACCTGTAACTATTATTGATACGTCTTCAAGGTGCTCATTGGATTCCTTCCTCTACCTCTTTATTGTGGCTATTCATTGTGCATTTGCTACTTGTTAACCTGCATATAGATAGTGTCAATACTTGTGTTACATTGATGTTTTCTTTTATCATATTTATCCTTTGGTAATTTCATGATTCTTCTGGATGTCTTTGTTATTAATACAAATTGTACTCCATAAAAGAAAAGCTATCCTTTCATGGGCGAGTATCTCCCTGTGTTCCAGAATTTTCTATTCGGAAAGATCAAAGATGTCTTCTTCCTTTCATATAACCGGCCCTTTATTTATCTGGTTTTCTTATATTATACCTGCTTTCAAATCTTTGCTTATAGAAATTTTGTGCATGGAGATGAAATGGCTTCTGTTTCCCTGAGATTATTGTGATACACAATGTCGGGTACATATTGTTGTATGTCTAGGTTACTTTTGGTTCCTCTAACAGTAGCTGTGAAGTATCTTGGTTCTGTTCTGATTTTAATCTTTTTTAAACAGTCCTGAAAATAGAGGTAAACTTGTGGAAGAGCTGAAGAGAGCTGATGCAGTTGTACTGACTTACGCTTGTGATAAGCCTGCGACTCTTGATCGTCTGAGTACTTTCTGGCTTCCTGAACTCCGCAGATTGGAGGTTTGTGCCGAGACAATGTGTCTCTTGAGTAAATGTGCTTGTAAATTTTCAACAGAGTTGCAAAACGTATTCTTGGGAGTGATAGTGGGGAGAAAATTTTATCTGTGACGAATTTATTACTAATGTGTCGTGGACCACAACTTTGAGCAGGTTCGGGTTCCCGTCATTGTCGTGGGTTGCATGCTTGATAAAAGGGACGAACAGATTCCAGTCAGTTTGGAGCAGGTGATGTCACCAATTATGCAACAATTTCGGGAGATTGAAACGTGTATTGAATGTTCAGCATACAGGCATATCCAGGTGAGTCATATTACCTTTTATCTTTGCACCATCACTTTATAGTTGACCCTGCCAAGCTAGGATGACTACAAATACTTTTCTAATCATTTCTCTTGTTTGCTCATTAATGCTATGCTTGCAGATTCCCGAGGTTTTCTACTATGCCCAAAAAGCTGTGCTTCATCCAACAGCTCCACTGTTTGATCAGGAGGCCCAAACTTTAAAGCCACGATGCGTTAGGGCTTTGAAGCGGATATTTATTCTTTGTGATCTTGATAGAGATGGTGCCCTAAGTGATGCAGAGTTAAATGATTTTCAGGTCATATACTTAAATCTAGCCTAACTTTTTCTAGTAAGTCTATTTGAACATTGACTAGTATTGGTAAAGATGAAACTACTTTATGGAGGATGAATTATTGATTATGCTTGTTCCTTTTGGTGGTCTGTGTTTCTGAGATGATTCAATGATGGTGTAGGTCAAATGCTTCAATGCTCCATTGCAGCCTTCTGAGATAGTCGGTGTTAAGAGAGTTGTGCAAGATAAATTACCTGATGGTGTCAATGAACGGGGTCTTACATTGACAGGATTCTTGTTTCTTCATGCACTGTTTATTGAAAAAGGGCGTCTGGAGACAACATGGACTGTCCTACGGAAATTTGGCTACAACAATGAGATCAGGCTTAGTGAGGATCAGCTTCCTACTCCCATCAAGAGACAACCTGACCAGGCAAGTTTATCACCTGACTAGACCTGAAGTTGGAATTTCCTGTGTTTTTCTTTTTTGAGAAGGATCTAATTCTTTTTTCTCCATTTTTCCTTTCTCTTCTTACCAAGCAAGGGATGTCAAACACTATCCTTCCAATAGGTTTAGTTATCGCTTCCATTTAGATCTTGACCTATACTTGCTTTCTGTAGATGTGCACTGTCAGATTATGCCTTGACCTTTTTCTTGTTTCGTTCACTTGTAAATTTTTTCAGGGGTAACCAAGTAATTTTAGTTTCTGTTTCTATTTGGTGTTCAAGCTTGTTATTCAAATTATTCAAGTATTGCGTCTACTACTTCAAGTATTTGGTAGCATACAGTGCGCTTTAAGAAAAGTATGCATGAAGAGCTATGACATGCATGTTTCTCCCATGAAGAGATTTTTAACTCCATTCTCCGGGAAACATATCATACTAAATTTGCAAGATTCTTTTTATTTTCTGTGCCCACTTTTCATCCTTCCTCTTCTCTTTTATATATTGTACTAGCTGTTGATCTGTTGTTCCCGTTGCTCCTAATTTCTGTGAGTTTCCTCAGCTTCAAATTTCAAAGATTTATTTTTCTACTTATTAACTGCTTGTCTTCACTTTTCCTTCTTATAGAGTGTTGAGCTGACCAATGAAGCATTGGACTTCCTCAGAAGAATCTTCCATACGTTCGACATTGATAGTGTATGCACATTCTCTCTCTCTAAGATTCTTCAAGTTATGATGCACAAGTTCATTTCAGAGACTGTTGCAGTACTCGTCCTATATAGATTCAAAGTTTCTTTTCTCATAGGGTATTTGGTGTGGTATACAATGTTTTCTGTGGAAAATATTGGAAACTAATTTCACAAAAATCCTGGCTGGTTGGTCATGAATTATGTAACTGAAATAATAAAAGTTGGGCAATGGGTCGTGGGAGATTTTAACGATACTTTTGAGTGTTAAAAGGTTAACAGTATTTACATGGTGGCTATAGCAAATGATGTAGATCAAGAGTTGAGATAGTAGTCAAGGAAAGTTACTTTTGTTTCTTGAGCAGCATATTGATATTAAGCAACCAAACACTTCAGCAAGAAAAAGTTCTTTTAATTGTACGTCATACCTGATACACTGTTATTGTGGGATGGGGAGTGAGGTTTGGTTGCTTGAATTGGGGGAGATGGGTTTGATTGAAGGTACTGCAGTTAATGGTCATTACATATTCTATTGTTTCCGTTTCCTTCATAAGCTCTTATAGGTCCCCCCCCCCCAATGTTGTCCTTTGGACTGTCTTGCCATATGGGAACTTGTTCGCTTGGACTGCTACGTCAAGACGTAGACTCTTATTGTGAAGTAGGAGGTATAAGATCTTGCAATTATTTGTTAAATAGTTTATTTGATTTCAATAGTTTTGCTTTTAATTTATGGAAATGATTTTAGGTACTTGGTCAGCTATTTGTTCAGTTATTTATTTTGGTTATTCTTTTTGTTGATTCTGGTTGTTTAGAGCGTCAATTTGGTTTTATTAAATTTCTCACTGATGATGTATGATGTCATCTCACAACTTTAACAACTTTGTTTTTGATCTTAATCAGGATGAGGCACTTCGATCGAATGAGCTAGATGACTTGTTTTCCACTGCACCTGAGAAGTAATATTGCTTTCCTAATATCAGATACTTTGTTATATTCTCTTTGAATTATGTTACTGTTAGATGAGGATTAATGATTTGATTTCAAGATAGGCTCTTATGCACGCATAATTAGTAGCGATGTATATGTGGCTTCTGTTTAAAGAGAGAAAAAGTGCCTGTTAAACCGCCAAAAATACGAGTTGAGCAACATTTGAGCTGTTATGAAGTTATAGTCAGTAACCTTATTAAAAAAGATGTTTATTGAAGGAAATAAATGCTTAATAGCCTATGAGCATGTTTCACTAATCAGGAAAAACAATTGTATTGCGGCATTCTCTTGGTTGTACACTCTTATAAATGCATGGTTAGGAGTAAAAAGGCGATAAGCTGGTTTTGAATCCATTTATGTTTATATCATACTGACTCTTGGTTGTGATTTCATGGACTTTGTAATTCAGCCCCTGGTCCGAAGCTCCATACAAGGATGCTGCAGAGAAGGATGCCTTGGGAGGACTCTCGCTTGATGGTTTTCTTTCGGAGGTGCATATTACTGGAGTATTTTTGTCAGCTTGCATATTTTCATATTCTATCTATGTCAAAAGATGATAATATGACATACTAAATGTTAATTCTTGTGGCTTGTGGGGAGTTAAAACATGGTTACGGGTGTCATTTCTATGGATCTACATGCTGCTCATTGTTTGATCATTTGCGCGTCTATGTTGAAACATGCAATGCTGATTTAAGTTGGTTTAATGTTTACCTACATTACAAATATGAGCTATGCATAATCGGTCACAAGTCTGTAAAAAAGAGTGGGTCACGGTTGGTTAATGATTAGTATAAAAATAATTGTGATGGAACTCTAAATACTGAACTCAAATAAAGGTGAAGGTGTAGAGAATTTATATAGCCAACCCTAAGTACTTTGGGATTGGGATGTAGTTGGAGTGATTGATTTATCTGCATAATGGTGTAACATTCATAATGCCAATATAGGAGCCTGTAAAAATTGTTGAGCATGCCAGTTCCTAAACCTTCAATGTTACTACGTCTTTATTGTTATGCTAGGCATCAGAATTTTTATTTTTAAGCAGCCCTTATGTGATTTCAACTCTTTAGAGTGTCGTCTATAATTATATATATTTTTTGAATGCTACTGTTCTGAGGATTCTTTCTATCATGTGGTTGCAGTGGGCACTGATGACACTTCTTGATCCCATTTATAGTGTGGAGAATCTTATATACATTGGATATGCTGGTGAGCCTTCATCTGCTATTCGTGTAACTCGAAGAAGACGGTTAGATCGCAAGAAGCAGCAATCAGACAGAAATGTCTATCAGTGTTTTGTTTTTGGGCCAAAAGAGGCTGGAAAATCAGCCATTCTTAATTCGTTTATTGGAAGGTTTCTCTTCTGAAGCTCTCGCTCATCAAGTTGTTTTCCTGAAATTTGAACGAGAAAGATTTTGACTTGATGGCCCATTTTCTGAGTGCTTATCTGATGTTATCATTGTTATTTCTGTAATCTGTAATTCAGGCCATTCCCAGAAGAGTACGAATCAACTACTGCTGATCAATATGGAGTAAATATTGTTGATCTTGGGGTAAGAGATCTTATCATTTTGGTTTCTTGAAAGATGAAGTTACTGATTTGTATCATTTACTCATTAAAACAAGTGGAAAAAGACTGAATTACAGTGTAATCCCACAGTTGGGGTCTGGGAGGGTAGTGTGTACGCAGATCTTACCCCCATCCTGTGAAGGTAGAGAGTTTGTTTCCAATAGACCTTCGGTGTAAGAAATGCTAAACAGGAAGCAACCAACAATAACAACCACAAGAAAAAACAAAGACACTGCGTGTAATAACAAAGATCTAAAAATAAGAAATACAAGAATACTACTGGCATAAAAAAAAGAAAAGAAAAGAAAGACTGAATTACAGGTAAAAAGGTTAGGAATGAAGAACTTTGATTTTACGTTTATCTATATTCAAGACTGTCATGGTACTTTTCTTGGATAATGTTCTTTATGCTTAATCTGATGAAAGGAACACGGTTGTACAACACAATGTTGCATCTCGTGATTATGGTTCTATTGGTTCTAATTATGTGCATGGTAAGTATGGAAAACTAAAAGAATGAGAAGTCTAATGATGCATGGTGAGAAGTTAAGTTTTTCCATCTGTTAATGATGAGTTGCCTATAAGTAATGAAGTGTCTAAGAGATGGTCATTCATATATATTTGATGTAAGAAATTCTTAGCTTTAGTGCTTTACTGATTTTCGGAGCATGAAGTGTTATACCTAGTGTAAATCTATAAGGCTCTTGCATTTGCAGGGCAATTTGCTAAAGGCTATTGCAAGGGCGAGAGGCCTCAAAATGATTTGATGAGGCCTCAAAATGATTTGATCTAAGATGTTACCAATTTTTATTTACTTATTTATGGCCGGATAGCAAGTGTTATATTAATAGAAAAGGTACCAAGAAAGTAGCAGAAATATTCACCATGATTCAGGATCTACAACACCTTCTCTGTGATGCAATCCACTTTGCAGTCAGTTAGAAGCCAAAAGTAAGTTATAATTGTTGCAAGAATATGCGTTCTTATGATTGAGTAACACAGGTAAACAGACACAAACGGGTTGTAGAGGAAATGGACAATGAAGTCATAAAGTAAATTTGTATGAGGCCAAATATTATGGAGTTGGGGGCTCTCTGGGAGATGCGGGGAGGCACAGATTCACTTCTGTTTTAATTGAAGGAGCTAACTAGGAGTTTGACCTATCCTTTCTTTTAATGCTGTCATGACTGCTGAAACTGATCTCGGTAGAGTGATACGGCTGGGCATGTCAAGTTCTGGATCCAAATTGGATGAAAGCCTACTCATTCCGAGGAATAAAAGGGTGGCTTGATCATAATTTCCCTAATAAAAGAAGAATTTCACTAATTGGGAGGAGTTAATCAAATGGTATGATAATGAAAAAAGAACTCAAATCTCACTATCTTACAAGTTACATTGACCTTCCCTACAATTTGGCGTAATTTTGGAATCCTCCCCTTTTATACACGATTACAACAATCTTTCCCCTTGTAAGAAAGAAACTTTGAATAAAATTAAGATAATGGTTGTAACTATAGATGCATATCTCCATTTGTTATGGTTTTTATACTTTCCAAACAAGTTTCTTTACAGTGTTTGGTTGTATGTTGGATTTCCTCTTCTCTTTTGCATCTAATCTGTTGCCTAAATCTGTAATTAGCATAAGAACATTTGTTCTGTACATTGGCAGGGGACTAAAAAAACTCTTGTGCTAAGGGAGATACCAGAAGATGGAGTGAAAAAGCTTTTATCTAGCAAGGATGCTTTAGCAGATTGTGATATAGCCTTATTTGTCCATGATAGGTGATGTTAAAACATCTTTGCTGAAGCGAATCAAGTGGTTTAAGTTTGTGCTTCTGAAATTTCTCCCTTCCTCCCTAGTCATCTGAACACAAATCATCCTGTTTATTTTGTTCTTAACTTTGACACTTTTATGCATGACTGGTTATTCTATTGATTTCTGTTTGGCATCTTCAGTTGTGTTAGAACTCAAAAGCTTGAATTTCTTTTAGTAGTAAGGTAATATTTTCTTCTGTTTGGCATCTTCATTGTTTTGTTTTGTTTTGTTTGTTGATTTTCTCTCTCCTTCTCTGAGCCGAGGGTCGGCCGGAAACAGCCTCTCTACCCTTTCGGGTAGGGGTAAGGCCTGTGTACGTATTACCCTCCCCAGACCCCACTTTGTGGGAACATACTGGGTAGTTGTTGTTGTTGTTGTTGTAATATTTTATAACTGTAGCACGAAGATTATGCAAGCACAAGATTGACTTCTATAGATTGAAATTGGATTCGGGAGTAGTTCTGCCCCACAAAACAAAAGGGAACCTCCCCCCCCCCAAACAAAAAAAAATTCAAAAAAGGGAAGGAGAGCAGAATAATACAAAGATATGCAAATTAAACTTTTGCAGTTTTGGATATGGATTCACGAGCTACTTTTGTCCTGAAGATTGGTGATAGTGGTATATTTAATTGGCGGTAGACCGAGTTATTACTACCTTTCCAAGGACATCTAAGCGATCTGTTAAATGGTATGAGACCGTCTAAATGTTTAGTAATGGACATGTCAGAAGGCAAAAAGGGAAAGAGGTCACGCATAGCTGAAATATTAATGATAGCTCATGCCTGAGGTGTTTATGAAGTTCTCTTTGATTCTTCCTCCTTTTCATCTTTCTTTATTCTTTTGTTCTTCCTTGTTCTACTTTTTCTAGTTCGTCTTCTTCATAGTTAAGTGTTTAAACTATACATGAAGCCTATGTTGCTGAAGTATGAATGAGAGGTAGCTCTTCCCTTGGTTCCATTATTATTCTGCCACAAATTCTGTTTTTCGTACTTCCTGGTTTTCACTTTTACATTTGCTAAATAGCTCATTGTAGTACCTTTTGTGTTCAGTTCAAGCGAAGCTTCCTGGAAGAGAGCAGCAGATTTACTGGTGGATGTTGCTAGCCATGGGGAGGCCACTGTGCATGAGGTGCCCTGTCTCATTGTAGCTGCTAAGGATGATCTGGATCCTTATTTGACCGAAATTCAAGATTCAACAAGGGTACCTATCCTATATACCATCTAGAATTGAGTTTTATATGTATATATATAGGTCAATTAGTAATTCACATTCAGACTCAAATTATTACTGTACTGGAGCTTGTATGAGCTTAATTTGTCCAGCAATTTTAGTGAAATGCCTTACACCTGCACGAAGTTAACTTACTAAATTACTGGTGCTGTGGTGCATGTGATTGAGTATATCCATTGTTTAACAGGTTAGCCAGGATTTAGGTATTGAAGCTCCCATACCAATCAGCACGAAGCTTGGAGACTTCAGTAATTTGTTCCGAAGGATTGTTAATGCAGCGGAGCATCCTCATTTGAGCATTCCTGAAACTGAAGCAGGAAGAAGCCGTAAGCAATATCATCGGCTCATTAATCGATCTCTCATGTTTGTATCAGGTATAATATGAATTCTTTTGGAGCTTAAATTAAAGCAATTTTTGCTGCAATCATGTTGGGAAAACGAACGGGTAGTAAGATTATTGTGGGTTTCATATGT